>OX243814.1:49227779-49387779 GCA_945859605.1 Lumbricus rubellus
CTACTTACACAATAAAGCTTATATATATATATATATATATTACTATAGGCTGAACTAATTATCCTACTAATTATCGCGGGAGACCAGTCATAATGATAACACTCAGTTAGCAAACAGTAGGTATTAGGATAATTATATAGTAGGAGGACCAGCCTATAGAATAATATTTATTATATCTTGTGAGATAATAATATACTATTACAGCGATTACAATTTTTAATTATCTTTAGCAACGTCGTCGTCGTCGTCGTCGTCGTCGTCGTCATCATCATCATCATCATCATCATCATCGTCATCGTCATCGTCACCGTCACTGTCACCGTCGTCGTCACCGTCGTCGTCACCGTCGTCGACGTCATCATCATCATCGCCGTCGTCGTCGTCACCGTCACCGTCGTCATCATCATCATCATCATCATCATCATCATCATAGCAAAAATAACCATAATCATCATCACAATCGTCATCACTGTCGTCATCATCTCATTACGAGCATTATCATCGCCGCCATTGCCTTCATTTTCATCCTCATTGTCATCATCATCGACACTGTTATCAATCGTTTAATCATCACTAAGGTGAACCTCAAAAATAGTTTTTTGAATTTCGTTGATGGTACTGTAACGATCGTGGATCGTTGCAATATATATTTTATTCCTGCTTAATTTTGGTTCGCACTCGAAGTTCTATATTTAGCCTATTAGCGGTTACGTCATATCCATGTATAGATATTGCGCATTAAAAACTGCACTGCAGACGTGGCGTGAGGTGAGCTGTGGTGCTCTTAGCCAATCACGAGGCTTCCCGCTTGTCACGTGGGCCGGGTGGCGTCGGTGCATGAGTCAGTTGAAGGAAAATCGTTGAGAGTGAAGGACGTGTAATTTTCTTAGTGAAAGATTGGCACTTTGTGTGCAAATAATTATTATATCTGTTCTTCCGCGATTAAGTTGGAAGCGGGTTTCATTTGTGTTGCTGTGTGTTACCTCCTGAGTTTCTTATATACATTGATCGATATTCTGGACTGTCGTGGGTTGAATTGAAACATCGCAAAGTATCTGTTTACCGCAAGCTGGCCGTTTCGATATATAAATATTTCTGGATTGACAGGGAAGTGAAAACACATTATATTAATCTGGCTATCATAAAAATTGTTGTGATAATTTAATAGAAATACTAGGCCTCTCTAAAATTACACCTCGTGCGAATAACCCATTCGGTAATTAATAAATAATAAACTGTTACTCAGAACTTAAACGCAAAGTAGTCTGTACAAATATTAGGGCGATAAATACTGTTAAAAGATCCCGAGGAGATCTTTCCGCTATAAATAATAAACTGTTACTCAGAACTTAAACGCAAAGTAGTCTGTACAAATATTAGGGCGATTAATTATGTTAAAAGATCCCGAGGAGATCTTTCCGCTATCAAAATAACAAACTAAATTTCAGTGGTTCATTAGGCATTGATAGGTTGCATTTACCGATGTACATGACACTCCTTTTTGTGTTACATGCTAATTACAAATAATAAATTAAGAAAATAACTAGAAGAAGTTATTGCATTGCTATTCACCAAATATAATGTCAGAAAGTGGGTTGTCAGAGACAGAGGAGGTTGGAGAGAAGGAAACAGGAGAAGGGGAACAAGAGGGCTCCCACTCAACTCAGTCGGTAGAATTAAATGGGGATTTTGCTGATAGATTTAAAGAGCAAGAGGAGAAGTTAGAGAAATGGTCTAGCTGCCTAACAGAAATTATGGAGCGCCAGAAATACTTCGAGGACTTGGTCTCTACCTTAGTGAACAATCAGGAGGGAATAGGAGAATTAAAGAATGAGTTAAGTAGTCTAACTGAATTCCTTTCGAGGGGAGTTGGGTCCCAAAAACCTGTTGGGTGGGAACTGAACCCAGATGAGCCATCTCGAGGGGCTGTCGTCGCCGACCAAACGACCGTGGGACTATGTCCAGCCGCCACTCCTGCCGATCCTGGTACTGTATTTGGTCCAAGGGCCCAATTCTCCCCGGAAGAGGGAACCAAGGCGAGGGGCCGGGCCCCTGAGGATCCATATCCATCTCGGGAACCTGAGGCAAGGTTTGCCCCGTCCGACAACTGGAAGAAGTACACTCCCGCCCAACAGTTAGCGCCCTCGCAGGTGGCCTTGTTCGAAATCCCTGAAAAGCAAGAACTAGGATCAAGAATAGGTGGCCACCTGGCGAGTAGACCCGTCGCTACAGTACCTTCTCATTTTAATACCTTGCCTTAGTGATGAATAAGTCCGAAATTGTAGACTGATTGAGTGATATTTAGTGGGCGCTCAGTGCTCTTGACTTTTCACCGTTCTTGTAGATGCAAAAAATAGGCAAATACGAGCATTAAACTATTATACTGACAAGGAGTGTTTTTAGATCAATGAAAGAAACTGACCAATTTAGACTGTACGAGACTGAGTGGCATAGGTCTATAATAGGCCTAGATCCACTGAATAGGCCTACTGATGTAAAGTTAATAATTTAGTTTTGATATAATTTTTAAAAAGTTATTGCAAATGCTGCCATTTGCTGACCATGTTCTGTGCAACGGTTTTAGTCTGAATTATCCTCTTAAATAAGAAAAAAAATTGTTTCTAGGAACAAATGAAAATTGTGGATGTGCAATAAACAAATTAATTTATTTATTACGCGCGTTCGGCTACGGTATCCATCGACCGACGAACTTGCATGTAATAATGCTCTACCGATGAACTGATTTTGCACTTGAGTTCGCTTTTGGGCTTCAGCAAAAAACATAAAATTATTATGGAATATCGGCAGCAAGCTATTCCGCCATTGATGGACGATACTTTACCAGTTTATTAGACGGCCGTAATCAATCGGTCAATGCAATTAGCAGAAGGTGGATATAAGGAGCCAAGCGGTTTTGTTGTCCAACAAATACATGTAGGGCTACTTTCTAAATAATTGTCTGCACCGACAGTCACGTTCGGAATTCAATCTGTTACAAAGAGGCTAACTTAGGCGTTTCACCTCATCCTTTTAATAGTAGCCTAATAGGTTATATATAAATTCGGTTACAGAACAACTCTTCTGGAAATGAATCTTAAGTTACAATTTTTAGTGTAGGCTATGCAACCTATGACAAAAAGTGGATTTTATAATAAACAAATTGAGTGCTAATATGATTAACCCTAAGCCTTTAAATTGTTTTGACATCGCGAAGCTTTTGTATAAGAAATCTATGAATGATTTGCTCAAACGGAAGTTTAGTTGTTTTCTGGACAGTAAATTCAGCCAATGCATCTTCATACGGAAGATTGCAATCATTGCAACATCTGACTTTCAAATATCTTGCAATGAAATGCCGTCCAACAAAATAATTACATTTAACGGAGTAATTCCAAGTAAGATGTCTCGAAAGATCATTCCCATGAAAGCAAGTTGCTTTGGAGAAATGGTGCGCAAACGATGATTCTGGAGTTATTTCACATTTTCGCATTTCGTCATTCAGTGGTGATAAATAATAAAACAGTGTGTGAAGTCCAAGCAATGATTGTACTTCTTTATCGAAAAAGGAATCAAGCGGTGGCAACAGTAGAACATTAGCCAACGCGAGCTTTTTCAAATCACTGTGCAGATCAGGCTCATAAAGAATTTGTTCACATAAATCGAACGCCTCATGGTATCGACGACACTTGTAAAGGTATAAAGCACGATAGCAGTCAGTTGTGTTGCACTGGATTCCAAAGTCCTTGCAGATCAAACTGTAGAATGTCGTCATATGTTCTAAAGCATATTCCATCAGAACATTAATCAATGTTTCATTCAGTACCGGTAATACAGGATTCGTATCTCCAAATTCTGTTTCTGTTAATGAACCAATTCTAAGATATACGATCTGTTTATTCGAAACACGATGTTTCGATTTTATCGAAGCTTTCAAATATTCATCCATTTGAAATGCTGAATCTTGTAAATCAAAGTTCAACTTTGAATGTTTTAATTTTCTTCTGTCAGATGCAACAATTAAATGATGAGCAAACACCTTTGGTGACAGACGCAGATCGAGGTAAATTCGCCTGCCGATGTAATGCAGACCATTTTCAGTTATCTTCTTGCAAAGAATGTACAGTCCAACGATTCTTGCAACATCGTCAATAAACAACAAACAAGCTGCATTCAGTGTTTCGACTTTCTCTTGAGAATTCTGATCTACGAGAACTTCCAGGCAACAACGTATTGCTTGTTGGTATTCCGATGAGAAAAAATGGAGGGCTGCAAGGTAGGTCAAAGCTGCAGGAGCAAAGCACTTGCAATCGGGATAGCTATATTCTAGAGCCTGCTTTAAAATATTTTTGGACATGAGTGAAACTAGTTGAAATTTTGAAAGATAATTTGACCCGATTAAATTTTCTAATAGATTTTGAGCACGAAGGAATTGAAACCAAGTATTTTGTGTGGTGTGCATTTTCGGAACGTTATGATACCAAGATCTTATAATTTTAGGCTGCATCGAATTTGCCATCACAAACTCATCCAAAAGCAGACTGTTCCACGACATTTCTCCGCAATCTAAGCCATAAGCAACATGCAAAGTGCATAATAGATTGTCATAGTGTCTAAAACCCCGAATTTTCTGTATTGTTGGATAAAATATCTGTTTTAATTTTCTTCCCGAAATTATAGATAGGCCTATTTTGTAATATCCCAACATTAAGATCTCTCGCAGTCCTGAAGCAAACCGCTTTTTAATCGCCAAACGATAACTCCTTTTATTCTCAAAGAAAAAAAGTAAATCCAATGAATCTGATTCTCTCGCCTTTCGAATTTCGTGAAGATGCAACAAATAAGCGATTTTAGTTGAAGTCATTCTTGCCCCGTTGTAAACGCCTATCAGCAGAGAGACTGGCATAAGGTAATTTTCCGAAAACCATTGACCAAGAGAATAAGAATATCGGAATTCATTCAGTCGTTTTTTGGTTTTGTCAAGAATTAGGGAGTTAAACGGCCTGTGGAATAAGTTTGCTGCTGGAATAAAATAGTTCGGACAGTATCCCAAATTTAGCCAGTCTGATAGCCTTTGTAATAACTTGCAGCAGATTGCAATAACAGAAGAGGAAATCCACCATTCAGGTGTCATCTCTTCGCATGTCCATAACATCAAGGTTTTTAGATGATATGTGGAGAGAACCTCATCTTCCTTTGGACAATTGTTTTGTAATAATTCTCTCTTTGCGAAGAATCTGAGCATATGATAGACAATCTGTTGAATTGGAGTCCAACTCTGCAGTAAAATTATTTCAGCGAAGGAGAATGATAATCTCCACTGAAATTCATCGTCTCTGCAAGAACGATGCTGGGCATGAACAATGTGACAGCCATTTTGCACAACTTTGGAAATTGTGTCAGTCGTCGGCCATCCGAAATTTCTTGGTCGCTTTGGCCAATTTTTGGCTTCTTTAGGCCATTGAGGACACCAAAAGCACATGATATTGTCACTTGGAAGACCATCTTCAAATGCTGATCGGAATTTAAGTGCTGGACCATTTGCAATAGTTAGCACAATTTCCTTCTTGTTTGCACGAATCCCACGGTCACTTGCATCAGCTTCCCGTATCGCGTACAGGTATGTGTTTTGCTGAGTCTTGTAATGAAATTTGTATTGTCCTTCGTACCAATTATATCTCATTAGACCAACATTTCGTAGTCGAACAAAACCTGGAAACCTGTCGCATGCTTCAATCTTGTAGCACTTGATGTGATCAGACAAGCCACTCATATCACTTGGCAACAATGGAAAGTTTCCACTGAAGGCCAGCTTATCGGCTTTGGGAACTAAAACGTCAAAGTCATCGATGCACGTATTCAGCGGTCGAATATAGAATTCCGCAAGACTACCACACAAAATCGAATATTGTTTTGATATATGGTTTGGAGACCCGCTTAAGTAATGCATATTTTCAGAAACTGTTTCCAAGTTGAATGCCTTTGGAAGGAATTGACATGCGTTAATGATGAACCAGGAAGTCACTGCTGCCATTTCATTGTCCGAAACACCTTCATTTGTTGTCATCTTAAATTATAAACAGACAGTAGCCTAACTATTCTGAATGGAATTATGGAAATCACCATTATCAACATCGCTTTCACTCTCAGCGTCATCGTCGTCGTCGACAGTGTGAGCGACAACAGTCACTGCTATGTACATTTGTACAACAACATGCCCATATAATTGCCAACGTAAAGTCATGATCGTCACCACTAGCAGCATCATATTAATTAAAATCTCATCATTATTTTCAGTACCAAGATAGTTTTAGATTTCATCCATATTAAGAGTATTATTGGTTGTTTCATCACTTACATAATGCAAAAGTCACTCTTAGGCAGTCTACATCCAGCTGTTTTGTGTATGATGGTAAGCCCTATTATAATAGCCTTGTGTTAATCACTCTGATCCAACGAATGAGTAATCATTAAAAATTCAGCTTCAAATCTTTGAAATTCAATATCAATGTTGAAAGAGTATGCTAACATTACAGTTTTATCTCAATTGCTCTGAACAAAGCATCTAACTTGAAACCTGTCAAATGATCTCAAATGCAGAGATATGCCTGGTTTATATGCACTTAGGCCCTATAGTCTTATAGCATACTTACCATGTACTCGTTCTTTGTTCAATAGTCTTTAGATTGAGAACGTAATGTCTAGAAAAATTCTTCCTCTGAGTAGGCCTACATTTCGAATCCAGACCACAATTCAACCACAATAAGACGCAGACGTCAAAATCTAAATTAGAATTTGTTCGCGGAAATAATTTCTTCGATATTTGTTAACTAATAAACTACAATCTTCAAAAACTTCAACCTTTAACTTAGTGCTTTAGCGTAGTAAATAAGAATTATTTTGTTTGTATCAGACATGAGCACATTCCTAATGAATAGGTGATAGATTGAGACGAAAACAACCTAGTCCTACGACATAAACTTAATAATTATGATACAGACCCTCATACTATTTTCAGTCTATGCCATTCTGCGTGCATCAAACACATGCGGGCTAGAGATATTATAAAACGCAGACTTAGTTTATGCCCTGATTCCCACGAAACGCATAGTCATCAAAGATCCTATTGAGAAGGTTATATATTAGCCAATAGCTATTAGGTTCAATGTGTGACATCGACCCTTTAACTGCGTCGATGCACCCAGGTTCTTTTACAATTCTCAATTACAACACTTCTTTCAGAATAAACTCTTATTATTATTAAACACAAATAGCCTTTCCGTAGGCGTATAAATTAACATCTTCCAAGAAGTTTAATGTCGTCGCATTTCTTCCAGACACAGTTCTCCCTCCGGGTTCCTTCTCTCCCTCCAGACACCAAAGTACAGTTCGACTAGATAGGTCGGCGGTGGTCACTCGACTGACTAGCCACTGACGCCCCTCCAGCTACCATCAGGAAACACCAGAGGGCGCCAGCAACCAAAGGTTCGTCAGCACGAGGAGTGTCCACAAGGATCGGCGGAAGGATTGGTCCACGTGTCACAACGGTGATACGTGTCACAATGGTCTACCATTAAAATATATTGAACAACATTCAATAAAACCCAGAACTATAGGCCTACTTTGCCCGTTGGCTAAGTTCCTCGCATTTAGCATAGGCATGAACGTAACTTTTCCCTGAAAAGTGGTGGTGACTTTTCATCTGCTCACAATTTCTCCTTTCCCTTCTCTCCTCGGCTTTCTCTACCCCTTCCCCATATAAGAATTTAGGATAACTTCTAGTCAGAACTCTCCCTCCCGTCCTTCTCCACCTTCAATTCTTTACCCCCTTTCGTCTCTCTCGGTGGTGCGCTCCACGATCATTCCACTGAAGGATCAGTAAATCAACATTTATTTCACAAAAGTTGTCCAATGTCCAGATATCTTATTTTTTTATTCGTCTGCCTCGACAGCCATGCACTTCAATTCTATTTCAAAGTAGCGTTCATTTGCCCCAATGCGATGTTATTAACGAACTCCGGAGCCAGCTTAGTTGTACTTCTTACCATCCAGCTGTAAACGTGGAAAACGACTGATAAGATTGTTTAAGTAATTTCAAAGGCGCTCTTCGATTCTACACAACATTTTTAAAATCAATTTTATTCATTTGAAATTTACTTATATATAGCCCCTGCAAAGTCGAGTCTATAATTAATAAGGTCCTAAGTCTTAAGATGAACTAATTTAACATCTGTCTCCCCCTCGAAAAGCGTTCTTTCCCCATTCATATAAAATTTATGAATATATTTTCTATGTCAAAGCTGTCTTAATAAATTTAATTGCCCGCTCTCTTATCTGACCAACAATGCAATCTTAATTTTAATAGGACGATATAGAGTCTACATGTATTATTGTACGACACCTTCTTCCAAAATCCCCCATGCTCCAACTGCGCGAAAAGTTTGCTGTCAGCCACCAACTTTAAATGTGTTGTGGTCTTCAGTTGAATCAGGCCCAAGAGTTTAAGCATCCAATAGCATCCATCCATTATAGCAAATAATATGTCGTCCAAGAGATGGTCGTCTAGCTTGCTACCCCTTTCCTAACGTCTGAGCCAACTTTTTCGGTTTTACATGTTACAGTAGGCCTATAGTAAAAATGATCGCAAAAGGCTAATAATTATTGTGCTAGCATGTGTGAGCAAAACTGAGCATGCCACTGCCTCGGAGTAAAAACACTTTGTGGTAGAGAATTGCTTCACACTCCCTTCTCAGTTTAAAGTGGAAAGCGAATTCCTTCCCTCCTTATGATTTACCGCCATGAGTCAGGTAGGCTACACTGTGCGGAGACCTCTATCCGCATTTGGCCACAGTGCGATGTTATTCCCGAACAACCCATACTAATTAATTATAGGCTATTCGTGACCAACATTGCAATGGCATATCATTATGTTAGACATTAAAATGCTTCCATGTTTAATTTTTTTTAATTCTTTGCTGGACCAAAAAGTGGTGGTGACGGGACACCACCGTCACATAAGAAAGTTACGCCTATGCCTTTTAGCGTTAATTAACGGCAGTTCTGCTTAACTGATCATCATCATCATCAATATCCTTAGGCTCAATGCCCGTAGGAGTCCGATGCCACTCTCTGTCTGAGTCTGTCTCGTGCCATGTTGCCCAGCTTCAACCGGTTGGGTCAGCAGGTCTGCTCCATACCATTAACATCTTGGAGCATCTAAACCTTGTCTGATTGAAGAGAATCGTGAAAAAGAAGCACGAAGGACAACGTGGGTCAATGCCCGTTGTGTCCCACGCTCTCTCCCCCGACCCTCTCCATCGGTGTGTCCTGACCGACCTGAGCATGTCTGCTTCACATCATGACACCTTGAAGCATCTGGGTAGCTATGTCACTTGTGTCGTGGTTTTGGCGGATTACAATCGTCTTGGTTTTTCACTGCCAGCGTATCGCCACCCATCTGGCAAACCTTCCTCCTTTTGTCCGGGCTTAGGACCGGCACAGGGACGTTGTTGGTTCCCTGTGGCAGAGGATGGATGCAGTTTAACGTCATGCCCAGGACTTAACTGATGAATGAATCTTATTCTACTGAATGGCCAGCTTTCCTTTCAGTATAGTTCAGGTGTTCTCTTGAAGCGTGTCGCAGAAGTAGTAGTACGGTAGTCGGAGAATAGGCCTACGTATTACGTAACGTGTTATAATTAATGGATTGGTCTGTGCTGACTTACGAGATACTAAGATTAATATGAAGCGCGTACTGCTACATGCAAGAGCTTGTTCCGGTCTCTGTGTAGGCTACACGTCTGTGTTATACCAATTACTGCTGTAAGGTTAATATAAAAGTCAGAACCCAGACGGGACGTTGAAAATCCGTGAGCAAAACAGACTTTGTATAATTCTGCTGGGCATCGAATGTATCCGGGTCAAACGTTCTCGTGACCTCGAGAAATGTCTACAGCGCACACGAAACGCCAAAACCAATTTATTACAAGCGCCCAGTCAAAACAACATTATTAGGCGGGCCATTGATTCCCGGTAAAAAAGGTTGGGAGAGTCACGGACGGACGACAAAGATGATGCTGATTCTTACTCCATCATAAACCCACCCATGCCTAGAGAACAAACATCGTGTCCACGACATAGATGTAACATTTTAGCTTACCAGGTATGGGTTATGTTGCTACATGTACTATTAGCCCACCATTTCCATTATTGTTGTCATTATTATTATTTTTATGCCTCCGAGGGTATGCACTATACAGGAGCCATGATGGACTTAGATATTAACCACTGTCAAGTAATAATAGTGAAGAGTTACCCTATTCGTCTATTTATTGGCTGATAAAAAGTGTATCCGCGGTAAACCATTGTATTGTGAGACACATAGGAAAATAAAGTAGCTTTTTCTAGGTGCATAACTTTTGTCCCAGGTCAGACTTGCAAAGTCTGGCCATATCATTTTTATTGCTAAGCTTACATGGGCTACCGGCGTTTCTCATGAACTTTCGAGTTTTCGCACCACCAAATCCCCACCGGCCCCTGCGAGGGCGGAGTGCCCACTCAGTGCCTGTCTCTCTGGGCTAACGGACCGTTTCCAAGTAAATTTCAATTTGTCGCACTACAGCGTCCCACTTTCGCCCCACATTCGCTCCCACCCGCCTCACCCCGCCCCAACCGCGCCATCACACCGCCTAAATCCCTCCCGTGTTTTTAATATTCAAAGCTGAGCTGCATAATTATGTTATTAGTTATCGATGTAATTATCTGTCTGCGACACTTGTGTTCCTGAGTAGTCGAAGACGAACAGCATTTTCATCGCTGGGCAATGATCAACACTGTAACCAAGACACGGTAAATGCTGGTATCTTATTCCCTATCGGTTAATTTTTGCTTTAACATGCTTCAAACAAAGAAAATTCGAAACAGGGTCAAAAGTGTTGGTTGCCAAACGTCACGGCCCCATCACAAAGCATATATGATTGCAGTTGTTAGAACAGAAGCATGACCTCTGACAAAGTCTCTCAAATGGCGCCATGTAAATTTGCAATAACAATCAGTTCTATGATACAAGTACAAAAGGCAGGAATAAAATCATGTGAACGTAAGCTTCAGCCTATGGCGGTGAATGTGAGGGGACTTAGACCCTGTTCCATGTTTCACGAGGTCTAGTTGTTTGTAATACCGTGAATTATAAAAGTCTGAGCGAGATGTGAAAATCGCTCTTTACGACCTAAATTAATTATTGAAGTCTATGCAATAGCATAGACTCGATAGCTGGATTTTCAATGAACTTGCTAATTAAGCCCATTGTATAAAACGCTGGTAACAGACAACTTTCGGTAGACGTGTCCTTACCTATATATCGTTCATTTAGATTCGATACGGTTTAGTTGCTAAACAGAGTTAACCCTTTACTGAATAAAGTGTAGTAAATGATATGGGAAAGTCTATGCCCTCTGTCGGTAAATGGTTAAGTTCCACATTACGCAGAGAATAAGACTGTTTCAGTAGAAAGAATAATGCATTGACAAAAGAGTTCAAATCAGATTTTTTATTCAGTGGATGAAACTGGATATTTTTTAACAGTTACAGGCCTAGGTTACTGTGTTGCTTCCAAATAGCATTTCTTTATTGTTTTACATGAACTGCATAGTCAAACATGAATTAAGACGTTGTTGCATTCTGAAATAATTAACCGAATCTACCTTTATGCCCTAGTTTATAATAATAGGCTACCGTGCACAATGTCAAAGCCAGGTAGGGTCCTATCGAGTCATTTGACCCTACGTGTACTAGTGTAGTTATTATTAGAACATAGTTGCAGCATTTATTTGTAGGCCGATATCCTATGTTTGAGATTGCGCGGATTTAAGATTGCACGTCGCTAGTCATTGCCGTCAGTCGTACAACTTTCTAATTAATTTTGTGATAAGATTTTAATTGAAGTAAAGCAGTAGGCTACACGGTGCAAAACATTCACGAAAATACAAAAACCTAAAGCAAACTTATTTACTCTTGCCAAAGCAAAAGAAGTTACTGCTGCAGAGTATTTCTGAGTTACAATTGGTGGCGTGTTCTGTATGTTGCGTCCAGGACAATGTTCCTGTTACAGATAGGCCTAGCCTAATTAGCCGATGTTCGGCACCATGACAGTTATGGTAAAAACGATCATAGCCCAAGTAGAAGGCTTCATCTGTGACATTGTTGAATGTGCAGGTGAACCAGCAGGTGCGGATGTCGGTGGAGGTGAAGGTGTCGGTGGGTTAGATGTGTCTTTATTGCAATAATCACGCTGACAGAAACATGTGGTTATGCTGTTCGAACCCTGAACAGTAGTTGTGTAGCAGCAACTGTCACCATGGCTGAAGACATTGTACTGGGTACGATATTGGGCGCAAGGGTCGTCTGTTGCACTTCCTGACGCGTTTAGGCAGCCAAGGTTGATATTGTAATAACCTGAAAGCAAAGTATATCGTAGGCCTAAACTACGAACACGATGAAAATAAGGCAATGAGAAGCTAAACAAGATGTGCTCAGTTTAGACATAATGGGTAATTGGGTATGCATTATGCAATCACGCATTTTGTTGTAATTTCTTGTAAATTAGGTTGACATTGAAATAACTTGAAGTTAAAGTAAACTTAGAATAATATTCTAAGTTTGCATAATTATCTTATATGCAACATGACATAAGACAGTGCAAAGAAACCCAAGATTTGCTTAGACTGTTGCATATAAGATAATTATGGGTAAGGAATTGCTTTTTCTATTGTCATTTCTGATGGATTAGTCAGTTATTTAGCTCCGATTTCTAATGCACATTGAAAATTCTAATGCTATACCCCGTGTCCCAAACCCAAAGTACACGTTTTTTTTCAATTGCAAGAATGCTGCGATATATTCGCTTCATGGACTTTCTGATGTAGACCGATAGGATAAAGTGTCCGGATATCGTTGCGCTTACCAGAGGTATCATTGCTAAAATAACTTACATAACGCCTGAAGGCCTACCACTGCGTATTATAGGTCCTATGGAATCTAGGCCTACATAATAAGACAATTCACATCATTTTACACTGCCCGGAAAATTTAGGATTCGCCCCGCTATCGGCCAATCTACTACTTCCCCACCCTCACTTGACCCCATCCCCGCTCCTACTGCCCCACCACTTTTTTCCCAACCCACCCGACCCCACTCCACCCGACCCACCCGGCCCGACCCACCCCACCTCACCCCACCTTACCCACCTCACCTGACCCACCACACTCCACCCCACACCCCCACCCCACGACACTGCGACCTCCACCGTTACGCCACCCGTGAAATTTGGTTTCCTGGAAAATGTTTCTTCCCCAAATAATACCCTAGCTGTCCCCATCCGGCCCTTGCAAACCGAGGTGTGTGTGTGCGTGTGTGGGTATGTGTTGGGTGGAGGCAGAGGTGGCCCGTGTAAAAATCTGTCTAGCTGTAACGTTTCAGGTGAATAAATGTGAGGCTATGCATGGCAACGGCTAACAAAATAGCAGAAATTAGGTTTCCCCACCCCATCACCCTGGTCTCCCTGGTGGCAGAGATTCGCGAACCCTTCCAATGGGTGTCCCAACTGTCCCATCACTCCCATGCCGAGATGGACACAGTAGTGAAGGTTTGGAGTGAAAATGTGCAAAACTGTCGACATGCATCTCAGACAAACGGACAGACAGACAGACAGACACACGTTACAGAATGTTCTGTTTATTTGTGTAGATTGTCAGGCGACTTAAAGAGCAATTAATACCAACAAGACCACACTTTTGACTTACTTGTAGGAGATGTATAGTTGGAAAACGTCCAGCTGCAGATTGAGCCCTGACAATTCTTGTTCGTTGTGGGGTTGAAAGGAACGTTACACGTCGATTGCAACGAATTAGCTGTTTGCGTGTAGTTGCATTGGTAGCAGGTTGTCGCCTGCGAACTGCCAATCATCGAGACAGCCAGAACGACCACGAACTCCACGGTGTTACTCATCTTCCTGTCAACAGATTTGTTACAAACGGTTATTTAAAGTGATTGTGTTGTATTGTTTAAACCGCATCGCAATCTTACCACCAATTTACTCAGTGTGCTTGATCTTAAAACCTGTTGTGCAATAATAGCCTACCTAACTTATTTCTTGCACGACAACCTTCAATGTCGGCGTGCATCCTAGCCAAGGCCGTAGCTAGAGGTGTTTTGGGTGTTTGAACACCCTCCCCAAATGGAAAATGGAAACAAATAATATGATGCATTTACTAGAACATGATGTAAAAACCATGAAAAGATCATGAAAGCACCACTAGAAATAAAAAATTTAAAAACTAATAGAATGCATTCACTAGCACAGAATTTCTTCCCCGAAGAAACACCCATCGAAATCAAATCCTGGCTACAACCTTGATCTTAGCGGACCAGTAAGAAAGTAATTGACCTATTGCACCTGAGTATTAGGCCTACGTCAAACTAAGTCGAGATTTCCTGCACGACAACCTTCAATATGGCCTATGTAGTTTTCTTAGAGGATCAGTTACTGTAGGTCTAAGAAAGTAGGCTAATTAACCTAGGGTAAGCAACAAAAATAGCCTGGGTTGTGACCTGGTTCAGTATGGCAATGAAAATAAATCGTGATTGGGCCAATTCCAAGAGATAATTATTAATCATATGAAACGAAAAGACAGTCTATCATCAGTAAAGGAATGCAGTAGACTTTATTCACAGCTCTTTTGGCGCTTGTTAACTGTGGTGTTATGATTCTTATGACCGGTTAGATCTATTTCCTGGGAAATGAACATCATTAGATTATGTGGGAAAGTCAAGCCTTAAAGACCTCTACTTGGGACAGAACAGTCTTTAAAAGCCGAGTACGTAGCGATGTAGGTGGCAAAGATGAACAAATAGATCTACTGCATGCCTGCATGCGGAGTTTAAAAAGTCACGGAGATGTGACGTGTAGGCCTATTATCTACAGTCCTACACATTACTGTGCATTGCAAAGCACTGATTAAGTGCATTGAATATTTCCAAATTCTACACAAGACTCCAACTAGAAATGAAATGAACGTCCAGTGAATTTTTACGAGGTTGTAGGCTGCTACAGTTATTGTAGCCTACTTTTCTGTCCCAGGACACTGCGTGGAGCGGTCTTCCCTACCAAATGAAGAATGCACCAACTTTTAGGACATTCAAATCGCATATCAATATTCACCCATGCTGTAGGCTAATCTTATGACAACTTTAATCCAGAGCGGTCTTCACGGGAAACTTTTAGGCCTAAATAGGAGAAGATGTTCAAGATTTCTTTTACAATTTTCCTGAATATGTTTTCCAAACAAAGTGACTTTTGGTTTTAAAAAGTTTTTCTTGAGTGTGTAATCATATTGTTAGTTCAATTCTCTACATAATCTGGAAAGTCTTAGAATGATTAATCATCAGGCATTAGAGATAGCCTATAAGAAAAACAGTTTGACTTACATTTTAGTGAATCTATCAGATTGGGGGGGGGGCGGGGCAAGCAAGCGTCTCTAATAGCCTCTGCTACCCAAATGTCCAACCACGCCACCTTCTCGAGGTCCCTCCTGTTCGGAAACAAAGAGCGGGGTGGGCGACCGAGCAATCGCCGGTATATGCGATGCCCCCAGGGGCGAAGAAACCGAAGGACGGACGACAGAGGATGTCGACGCTAGGAGATGGTGTCTCTGTAAAAACACCGGGAGAAAGGCAATGGGAAACCATCTCCCTAAAGTTCCCAAGACAAAATGTATGACGAATTCAAATATAGAGGGAAGAATGGAGACGTCAAACATTCGAACCTGCCTAAGGGCAGAGAACAGAAAGAAGAAGATCAGAAAATTGCTGGTAAACTGAAATTTCGGCATATGAAGCTGAAAGATTCATTATAATTATCTTTATATCCGTTTAACTTTATCTCATGAAATTTTGGAATCATATTCCTGGTCTAATTCTCTAAATATTTGGAATTGTTTAGCGTGATATGTTATCAGGCATTAGAGAATAGAGATAATTATAATTATGAAAAACAGTTTGGCTTACTTTTTTGAATCACGGATTCACGGTGTTGTTCTTCTGTTGTCGTTTTGCTAGCTGAACTAAAGAGGAAGAAAACTGGAAAGTCAACAGATTTATAGCATCTGCGTTTACACGATCACGTGATGATTTGCAGCAATTCTGAGACACTGAAACATCAATAGCAGTCTGGGTTTTCCTATTTCTCAACATGATGCAATGTCGTATTATAATAGGCCTATCGCATGCCAGAGTCGTTCACCTGTGGCCACTGGCCAAACCAGACTTCAAGTTCTCGTTTCCCCAGTCGTGAATTATACTGTCTGTAAATGACATTTAACGCGGAAGTAGGATATAGGTGTAAGAAAACATACTGCAGGCCATTGCGGGTTCAAACACCTGCTTAGCGCAAACACAGGTAGAAGATTTTAGTAATTTTTCTGTAAGGTAATTTGCTCAGACATAATTATTATGGGGCTACTGCTGCGTTCACAGCAGCAAAGACTGCTGAATCAATAATACGTTTCAAATAAACTTAAGCACAAAGGTTTTAACCGAACCTTTTCCTTCAGTTTTCGTGAATCAAGGTGTCACATTAATTTTGATCGTGTTTTGACGTTTACTGAACACCTATCATTCCCGACCCGGTCCTGTTACAAACAGCTGAGACGATATAATATAGACAGAAGCAGTGATATTTTCATTAACGATAAGTGAAATTAGAACTGAAAATATTGCTTTCCGTTAAGTATAACTATAACTGTAACTGAAATTATTTTAAGAACGAAAACTGAAATAGAACGGAAATTGAGCACACCGAACTGAAATTAGAATAAAAACGAAAATTAATTCTCGAACTGAAATTAATGAAAATAATGGAAATTTTAGTTGACAGTTTTTCCGATGCAGCTGTGTTTGTTTAAAAGACGCACATACTTTCTGACTCTTACAACTTTTGTATCTTTTGCCTAGCATGTGCTTATTACGGTTAGTTTAAAAACAATTTTTCATTTGGACTTTCCCTGTAAGTTTATAATATTCAACTTCGCGATAAGACTGGAAATCACTTGGCTAAATGACGAAAATAATATATTGGACTTTTTAAGTAGGTTTGATGCGAGGAAATAGACAAAATAAATGTGCTTAGGCCTATCCATGCAAGGCTTTGTGGGTCTAGCCTACCCTAAAACGGATGAATGTGGAACTACATAATTATTATGATAAAATTTTAACATTTTGCCTCTGCGCACACAGAATACTAAGAAATATATTAAGAAACGGACCAGGCAAAATCATGGGTGGCTGAAAACTTTCATGCGACTTGGCCTAATCCAAGTCAGCGACTTCACCACGGAGAAAGCATGAGTGCTCCAGAAAGACGCAAGCAAAAGAACTGAATTGAGAACTGAAATTATTTTGAAAACTGAATTAGAAGTATAACTGAAATTTTTTGAAGAACTGGAACTGAATTAGAACTGAAATTGAGACCATCCGAACTGAAATAGAAGTAAAACGGAAATTATTTCCTGAAGTAAAATATCACTGGACAGAAGCCAATTAGGAAATCGGTGTCCTCCAAGGTATCTACGACCATTATACAGTGTACATGCCTTTATCTCTGCATGAATAGTCTGGTGTATGCCCTAACTCTCTGTTGACTGGGTTTCCTAAGGTTCGTATGTCATCTTTGCAATATTATGTTTTAAATGCTAGACTTATTGAGTGGTTTCCTCGATAATCACACATCTGTTGTGGGGCGCGGTGGTGTATTGGATCGTTGCCTTGCAGCCGGAGGGTTGCAGGTTCGAATCCACCTGAAGCCGCCTCGTATGGACCTCGGGCAAGTCCTTTATTCGCAAATGCTCAGCGTTTCAGCGTGAAACTCCGATTCAGTGTCCGCGCTGTAGTCGAGAGCACTTCTGAGTAGTAATTTTGAAGGGACGCTATTATAATAACAAGTGCACATACTGTAACATGCATCCATACATACATATCCAAATACATAGTTCATGACCTTCACTGGCCCCCGATCTCAACCCAATTCAGATACAAGGTCCTGCTCCAAGTTACTAAGTCCCTACAGGGTTTAGCGTCTAGACACCACGTCACACCAGTCCAATCTGACTTTATGTGCAAGCCGCTCTCTGCAAGCCGCATTCTCTGCGTAAACAGACGCATTAATTTTGTATAAAAAGTTCTAAACTTATGGAAATAGTCATGCACAATTGCACATTGCACTATTATAGGCCTATAGAAGATAGTCCATGTAGGCAAGTATTGCATAAATAATTAATCAATGCGCAGTTTTGCATCTACATTGTAATAGAATATGTATGAGCAAATTAACTATCCCAGGTGGTTATGCGGTTGAGCGAATCCACTACGGTCTGTCCGAATACAGGCCTAGCACGCCAGCCAAATAGATATTAGATAGCCATACGGTCCACACCGCACCTATTACTTTAAAAATATAACTTTAGGCTTACTGTTCCACAATTTCAGAAATGCATGACCTAAGCTTATAGAATGTCGTCGTATTCAGATCATTCAATTTGTACACAGCGTTGTACAAATTCAGAAATCAAGATTCTGATTAACCTACATGTATGTGTAATATTGTAATAATTCTGGTTACCTCTTGCATCACAAACTAATAAGCAATGCTTTGGTACATGTATTAATGCATGGCTAACTTTGGGATGCATTGCAACGTGACTCTCCGATGACTTGAGAAGACATTAAGTCATAGCTTTCTCATTTCCTTCATTAATTTTGTTTACTAAGGGTTGAGTTGCAGCAAGCGGAAAGCATGCTGCACACGTTGATTCGCAAACAAACCAGAGTGTTAGCATTTCTTCTATCTAGCATTTCTTTAGCAAACTTACAAGTAGCCTAACATCACTATGATTGCCGCCAATAATGCCTATTCACTCTAGTCGGCCATAGATAAAAACACCCTCTTCAGCGCCTTAAATGTGAACAAGGTAAACAGTTTCAAAGGCAGACAAGAGGAAGTTGCGCCTATTATATAGCATAATAAAAAATTATTAGGCCTATGCTGAGAGTCGTGCATTTTTGTGTGTGTATATGTGTGTGCGTGCGTGCGTGTGTGTGTGTGTGTGTGTGTGTGTGTGTGTGATGGACAATTTGACATACAGATGGCAAGGTGTTACAGTAGGCCTACGTATGCGATGCGTAGGTGAGTAACGGTTTTTGTGATTCGTTTTGCGTCCTCTTAATGCATAAGAAAAACAAAATGGAGGTCACACGAATCGTCTTTAGGCCTACGTATAATTATGGCAAGATATGTTTTATGACTGACGAGCAAATAATAATTATTTATTTCGCTCGTAGTACGGTCTCACGTTGAGAATCTTGTGTTCGAACGTGAACAACACAGAGCCACGGCCAAATCAGAATTTAAATGAGTTTTATTCCTCGTCTAAACAACAAGATATTATATAATCATGTAGGCCCTATGCATGCATGTATGTATGTATATGAACATTTATATAGCGCATTACAATAACCTCACGAAGGCGCTTAACCCTCGGGCTACCACAGGGGCGCAACCAGAAAATTTTCCTGGGGGGTGCTCAGAATTATTATTGTAAGCGCCGATGGTGCGAAGTAGCGAGTGCCAAAGGAACTTGCTTGATTGTGTAATCTTAAAGACCGAATGACCCCTACCCCCCCCCCCCCCCACGCACCAAAAGAACTCATCGGATTTGGAAAAATTGCGTGGGTCACCTTTTTAGCCTGGGGTTGCTCAAGCACCCCCCAGCACCCCCCCTAGTTGCGCCACTGCAAATACCTGGTGAGCGTATAAACTATACAGCAGAATATGTGGGCAATTTTTTCTGCAAGGTAATATCGGCTCAAACCTATGGGCCAACTGTTGTGCTCACAGCGGCAAATGCCACAGACTCAAGAATTCACCTAAAAATAAAGCGAAGGCATAAACGTCTAGGCCCCTGACTGCTCCGTTTCGACCAGTGTTCGTGACCAAGGTGTCACACTTGAAGTGATTTGACGTTTACTGAATAGCTATCTCATCTGACCCGCTCCTGCTAGTATACCAGTTGAGATGACTTAGGGCAATTACGAGATCGGTGTCCTCCAAGGTATTTATCTCCGCATTAACCCAGCATCGGGCTTACGGTATTTTGGGTCACTCAATGTCGAATGATCTTCCCATGCAATACGTAGCAGGATTCTGGCGGGAATTCACCTGCATTTCTTTGCTGCTTGACTACCTTTCTATTTTCAAGGGCCTGTCACGCTGAGAGCGCTTCTGAACAGTTCTGCTGGGGGATGCTTTTTACATTTTGTTCACATTATTGGGTTAACATACTCGATAATGTTATTCGAACGCCGCATTTTCTATTGTAGGTAACTTATATTAAGGAATTGGTGATTCCCGATTAAACATCAAAATTTACTCGAAATCACTAAGTTACTTATCAGAACTTTTGTTATTCTTAGTGCAACTGTACCTTACCCCTAGTGTGGTTAGAATTAAATATAGGCTATCGAACGAATACGTATTTCATTATTCAAGTCCGTGTATAACATCGTATATAGGCCTACATATAGATTATAGATAGCCCATGTAGTGTAGCATAAATAATTAATCAATGCGCAGTATTTGCATTTAATCAAATATGCATGAGCAAATTAACTCTCCAAGGTGGCTATTCACGGATGAACGAATTCACTATTTTCCGCATACAGGCACAGCACGCCATCCGAATAGATCACCCATGATACCACACTTATTTTGAAACACTATTTAGCTTTACTGTTCCACAGTTTCAGAAATGCATGGCCGACAGAACGTCGTCAATTGAGAATATTGAATTTGTACAGTAACACAGCGTTGTTTAATTAAAATCAAGTATCTAACTTTGTTCAACTATCAACCTTATTTTCTTCTTCTAGTATTTGCCATAGCGCCCCTTTCAAGCTCGCTACTCAGAGACGCTCCCGACTGCAGCGCGGACACTGCATCGGAGCCTCGCGCCGAAGCGCACGAGCAATCGCAAGTGAAAGACTTGCTCAATGTCCCTGCGCGGCGCTTGAGGTGGATTCGAACCTGGAACACTTCAATAACAAAAGCTAGGGTATGGCTAACTTCTGGAATCATGTGATGCGTTGCAGCGTGAGTGCTCGATGACTATAGAAGCCATTCAGGAAGCCAGGGCTTTTTCAGTTGTTTGCAAAGGGTTGAGTTGGAGCCGGTGTAAAGCATAAGCTTACTGCACTCGTTAATTCGCAAACAAACAGATTGCCATGTTAGCATTTGTTCTATCTAGCATTTCTTTAGCAAGCTTAAAAGTATTATCGCAATGAATGGCGCACAAGAACAGCTACTCTAGGTCTAAGCCTATTCGCTTTAGTTTGTCTGACAAAGTGAGAGCAAACACCCTCTTCAACGACTCAGAGCTGAACGGGCAACGTAAGAGATTATGTAAAGGCAAACACGAGGAAGTTGGTGTCTACTGCATATATTTTGTCTCAGAGTCGTGCATTTTGTAGAGGGTGGGTATGGCATACAGATGACATGGTAGACATGAACGATGCATCAACCCATAACAGTTTCGTCGTTCGTCTCGCGTCCTCTTATGACGCAATAAAAGTGAATGAAAGTCACACAAAATAATCGTCTTTATAACCCTCGAGTGCCCAAGGGGGGGGGGTCCGACCGGACCCCAGGCCTGTTTTTCACGGATAACTTTTTAAAGGCTTTGGATCTGCATAAATGCTTTTAGGTATATTCTTAGACCAACCATTTGGGCATAGAATGGTATATTTTGCGTGAGTATTGTCCTACCATGTACCCCAAAACCACAGCATATACTAAGGGTACCCTACGATATGCGGCTGATATTCATACAAGCGCATGGTTACTAGTCAATAAATAAATGGTCAGCGCACGTTATATGAAAGAAAGATTGATACAAATTGTTGAACTTAGAATTACTGACGATGTAGCACTATGTTTGGCGTATGTTTGCAGCATAGAATTTGAAAGTATGCAAGTCTGTGTAGGCCTACCAAAGCAATAATTGCATACAACAGGCTTGTGTCAAAACGGATGGCATAGGACAGTTCATACAAACGGTGGCAACCATTCTGTCAAGGTTACGCGAATAAAATTTACACAACTTTACATAATTTTATGCGATTACGATTTAGTCTACCATAATGCTACTGGTCCTTCGATAGCTGGAAATGAGAGCAGCTGACTGGCATGCGGACGCCCTAGACGTATAGGCTTTCTTCGGTAAATAACGCAAGCAAGCATAACATGTGTATCACGAGATTTTTACACTATTAGTTTACACCAGGTGGTGTTATTGTGATACAAGATACATCAATCGATTGCAAATTCATCTGGGATCACATAAAACTTAATTCTGTTGCGATATTCCAATCCCTTCTCAAGATATTGGCATGAAAACGCTGGACTTCCTTCGGTAAATAACGCGAGCAAGCATAAAATGTATATCACTAAATTTTCCACTATTATTTAACACCAGGTGGTGTTATTGTGATAGAAGATACACCAATCGATTGCAAATTCATTTGGGATCACATAGAACTTAATTCTGTTGCGATATTCCAATCCCTTCTCGAGATATTAACAAAAAACGCTGGGGTCCGCACGGACCCCCCTCCCCCTTGGGCCTTCGTGTACCAAAAAATACCTTGGGCACTCGAGTGTTATGGCGAATTTATATTTTATGACTAACTAACAATATTTATTACGTTCACAGCACGGCACGCTCACAGCACGGTCTCACGTTGTGAATCTCGTGTTCGAACGTGAATGCTACAAAGCCTAGGCCAAATCTGAATTTAAATCACTGTTATCTTCCGCATCTTAACAACAAGATAATTATATCCAGGGTGGGCCATAAAAAGGAAACCTACGGTTTTTTGCCATTTGCTTGGCAAGAATTTTTAAAAAATTAATGAAATGTTACTGGCTTCAAGGCAATTCATTTTTACACACAAAATTTGTCAAGAAGAACAATAGTTATACCACTTTTAGTTATACCGCCCACCGTTTTTGACGATAAAAAACGTAACGGAACAAAAATTACAAAAAAGCGATTTTATCTAGTCACATCTCAAATAATTGTTATCAAATGAACTTGATATTGCCAGATAAATATTTTTATTCTTTAGAAAATAAACATTGAACCAGTGTATGTAGATATGAATTTCCTTCAAGCCAGTAAAACTATATTTAAAATTTCGCACTTTTGACGAAGATATTTCCAAAAACCGTAGAGGTTACTTTTTATGGCCCACCCTGTACATACATAATTATTAGAGCCTACAACATTAATTTTTGTTTGACAACTAAAACCTGAATTAATGGCGAAGAAAAAAATAAGTTAACATAGGGGCCTACTCTAGTAATAACTAAGTCCTCTATTATTCATTAGCCTACATATTTTTTTAAACATAGAAAGATTACGCAAACAAGAAGAATGTTGTAAGAGAAAGAACGCTCATAATTATAGGCGAACATGTTAAACACCAACTTCCGACAAAATATTTATCACCAGTTTTATTTATCAGTAAATCAACGAATATTAATGAACAGGAGTGGGTTGTTTTAAAATTCCATTTCGTTATTAGTTTGCAAGTGTTCTGCATGTTGTAGATCTACTTCAGACATCTTGCACCCATTAGCCAAAGTTCGGCATCGTCGCAAATATGGTAGCAACAATAAGCTGAACTGCCCAAGTAGAAGGCTCCATCAGTGACATCGTTGAATGCGTAGTTGAACCCGGTGCAGAATCAGGCGTCGGAGGAGCCAGTGGGTTAGATGCGTCTGCATTGCAATAATTACTCTTACAGAAACATGTGGTTATGCTGTTCGGAGCCTGGCCGGATGCGTAGCAGCAGCTGTCGCCGTGGCTGAAAACGGTGTACTCTTCACGATACTGAGCGCAGAGGTCGGCTGCTGCACTTCCGACAGGGTCATTTACGCAATCAAGGTAGACATCGAAAGAACCTGAAATTAAAGCAAATTTAGAGTATCATTAAATAAGGCGGTATGATTAAAGGTAAGATGTGTCGAGCATCTTGCAGTATAAGATAGACAGGGTAGCACTAAGCACACAGAAATAAGGTAAATTTTAAAACTGCCACAATAAAAATAATGCGATACGTTCGCTTCATGGGTTTTCTGTCGAGAAAAATCAAGTTCCAGATGTTTTCGTCTGTGATATCGTTAGGCCTATAAAACATCGAAAACATCGGCTATCTGGCACAGTAGACTACTCCATTCTTTCGGAGCAGCTATCCGTTTAGCAAATCTTTTTTGTTCCAACACTGAACAAATCATATATAAGCCTAATATTACGTAGATCTATCATGTAAGACAGAACTGTCAGAGTTCAGTGCCGAAATTGCATCAATATGACTACAAACATACCGTAGATTCATCACACAACATTCTATAAATTTTTTTAGTTAAAGCAATAACTATAGAGTAGCAACTTTTCTTGTGCTGCATGCATTTGGCATGTCAACTCACGCCTTTGCGAACCTTACATCGACATACAGTTGGGCTCATCGTATTTATACTTGTAACTGGGAATTTTTCTAGCGCCGCATAAAGAGAAGCTCGTAAGAGACGCCTAACCGAACAAAATGAAAACGAAAGGGCCTATTATACAGTTGAAAATAAATGTCTTCAAACGGTTGCGGAGAAGGGAAAATGAAGGCTTTGGCAGAAGTGGAACCTTTGATCGACCACATTATAAATTCTATGTCCATAGATGCCTGGTCGCCCTGTGCAGCCAAACGGATAAATCTGCAAGAAGACAGAGAATAGCCTACATAAAGGACGTAAAGTAAAACTTCGTCAGAAACGCCAGAGCACATATAAATGTCTTCAAACGGTTGCGGAGAAGGGGAAATGTAGGCTATGGCAGACATTCACAGACATCTAGATATTAAAAGGACTGCGCTTTCACAAGTTACTGTAGGCCTAACCAACACACATCATCCACATAAAATTTAATGTGCAAACAAACAAAGTTGTGCCGCCGATTAGTCGAGTCGCAGCCTTCAAAACTGGTTGGAGGTGATAAAATTAATTACTTAAGTATGCATCTGAGACAGAGCTGAGTCTTGTGAATTATTGTTAACTCTATAAATTACGAAACCTGTTAAATAATTTATTATTATACACATCATACGAATAAAGCGATTAGGCCTACACAAATAATCAATCAATCCATTCAATCAATCCATTTATTGTAACCATCAACCATAAACAATTGTCATAGTACAAAATGCTTCACAAGATCGGATGGTAACAAGGAAGGCCCTAAGGGACACCTATTTACATGTGCAGTTTTAACTGATGGCTAAACGGTTGATATCATGAATTGAACAGTAGGCAAAACAACAGAATGAAATAACAAGTAGCCTAATGTAGAAAACTTAACTAAAAAACACACTTACAAAACAAAGAAACAAAACAGTGCCAGTGCTTACAAGGTTAAACATCTTCACAGTCATTAATTAAATAGTCACGTAGCAGTGTCTTAGCCCTTAGTAAACTTGATGCCTGCTGAATGTGATTAGGAATCGAGTTCCATACACCAGGTCCAGTGTATTTAATATGGAATCTTCTTGAGTTTAATCGAGCAGATATGGTACGATAGTGCGAGGAGTTTCTAGTAGAATAATTGTGTATAAAAAATTATCAGAACCTTGTTGGAAGTACCCTGTAAAGTTAAGGGGTGGAAGACCTTGGGTGAACCGATACATAAAGACTCCAATCTGGAAAGTCATTATTTGGTGAAACTGTAATAAATTAAATGATTGGAATAAAGGAGTTGAGTGAGCAAAAGACTTAACTCCAGCTACGATACGTACAGCACGTTTTTGGAGAAGTACTAATTTATTGAGCCTAGATTTATATGTGGATGCCCAGACCAAATTACAATACCAGAGATAAGGATATATTAATGAATAGTAGCCTACAATTTAACTCGAATATTGGAAGGAAGTATATAGGAGGTTCGACGAAGGATACCAACATTTTTTGCAATTTTTGCAGAGATATATTTAATATGATCATTCCATGTGAGGTGTTGATCAATGTAAACACCAAGAAATTTAGTGGAGCTAACCTGCGCTATAGAGGTATTATTAATAAACAGTTGCAATGAATCACTCTGAGGGCACATCTTTTTATTAGTTCGAAAGAGCATAAAATTAGTTTTATCAATGTTTAAGCAGTGTTGAACAGTAACGAAGTACAGATAACGCGTTACTGTACTTAAGTAAACGTTTGAATACTTTCACATGTAACGAAGTATTAAAAAATCGAAATACTTTTACTTTCAACGAAGTAAAATTTTACCCATATTTCAGTACTTTTACTTCGTTACAATTTATGTGACACTCGTTACAATGTTCGTTACTTCAATGCGCTAATTGACATTTCGTTACGCTAAGCTAAGACAGCTTGTTTAAATTTGCATGCCTAAAAATTGATTTTCGTTGGGGGGTGAACGCTGGATGCGCTGCCACTTTCTGTAGCAGAACGACTCTTCGTGAAGCTTTGCATTGTGCTAGCAAAGAATCAGAAGCGTGCGTAGGCTACTAGACTCAACTATAGGCTAAGTGCCATTTCCAGAATTTAGTATTTTTAAGGTTAGCCTATATAATGGATTGAGTTATAGAAATAGGCCTACTCGATACTTTTACTTTTTACTTTAAAAGCATTAATTGAAGGGTGATACTTTTTACTTTTACTTAAGTAAAATGTGTAATGAGTACTTTTACTTTTACTTAAGTAATAAAAATCCACTTTACTTTTACTTTTACTTAAGTAGGCCTACATTTGCCCGATACTTTCAACAACACTGTGTTTAAGGAGAGCCTATTTGCAGAGAACCACTCGGCTATGAAGACAAGCTCATTATTTACTGTCTGTATAAGACTCTGGTAGGATTTATGAGAGTAGAAGACATTTGTATCATCAGAAAATAAGATGAATGAAAGAGTAGGAGATATATTAGGCAAGTCATTAATATATTATAAAAGAAAAAGCAAGGGTCCGAGATTAGAACCTTGGGGTACTCCATATCTAACAACTCTAAAGTCAAAGAGAGCTCCATTGCAGGAAACACACTGTAATCGAGCGAACTATAGTCACACGATACACAATATGTGTCAGAGCACTTGACAATTAAACATTTAAAGATTAAATGGTTGAATAATAATAATGTTATTCTGTTAATTCAAAAGTAATAATAAAGCAGCGGTTACTTATCCTGTTTTTCTTAGTCAGCTTAGTTAATTTTCCATGTTCTTTTCCACCTTCGCCGATGTTTCTGTTCGACTCTTCCGTTCCCTCTTCCAAGCTTCTCTCTCGACCGACTTCTTTGCCCAAATCTTTTCCGACTGACACGTCCCTTCTCATTTCTTAGTTAAAACCTCTGCCTCTGACTTCTAGCTAACGAGGCCAGCGCCTAATCAGATCTTGGCTGCTCGGCTAACCTTTCCTCCAAACGCTCATCTCCCTTTCCAATTTTGGTTAACTACTAACTAAGCCTACAATCGCTACCTGGTCAGTTCTGCCTGCCCATCTCTACTTCTTAAACCTACATGTACAATGTACCTAACCTGCTTGCGTCTAAAACCCACTTCAAGCCGCTGTGGCTGGTCAGCTCTCGTAAGTAACTCCAAAAATATTTCTTTGTGCTACTTGCGTACATCCCCTTACTACTTTCCTCTATTGAACGCAGCTGCGTTTGCAAGAGATATCATTACCAAGTAGCCTATGGTTTGTAGCCCACATGGCGTTATACTTCTACGTAGGCCCTATGTCACGAATGTGCATACTTAAAGGACAATTTCGGCCTGCAATTATAATGTCAAGAGACTTCAAAAGCAATAAACAACACTAAGGCTGGCTTACTCGTAGGAGTTGTATAGTTCAAAAACTGCCAAATACAGAGCAAGCCAATACAGTTCTTGTTCGTAGTCGGCTTGAATGGAACGTTGCACGTCGAATGCAACGAGCCAGCTGCTTGCGTGTAGTTGCATTGGTAGCATGATGTCGCCTGCGAACTGCCAATCATCGAGGCGACCAGAACGACGACGAACGTCACAGTGTAACCCATCTTCCTATGAAGAGATTTAGTACGTACGATAAATTGAAGTGATTGTGTCGTATTGCATAAATCATATCGCGATCTTATCATCTACTAATATACTTATTTAGTGCTTGATCATAACAGTGCTGAACATATTAAGGTCTAACTAAATGTGTGCAAAACTCTGCTACCAATATCATTATTCGTCGGACACCATCCGATCATGGAACTGCTGAACAAGTCGTTTGGCCAGTAGAAGACTAGTTCTTCTGTGTGATTGGCGATCAAACAGTACTGTTACTGAATTCCAGGGCTGTGGGGTCAATTACGCCTGCTAGAAATCTATTCATTCAGCAATCGCAGTGACGCAACCAGGGGGTTCTGGGGGTGCTTGAGCCCAGGGCTAAAAAGATGACCCACGCACTTTTTCCAAATCCGATGAGTTTTTTGTTGGGAGGAGGGGGTCGGAGGGGTTCGCTTTTGCTCTTTCAGTCTTTCAGATTTAATTACACGAGCAAAAACGTTTTTTCATTTCTCTGTTTTATAATTTCAGTCAAATGCATGGTTCATAAAGCACCAGATTTAAGTGTTTCGTTGGTCTTCCTGAGTTGGTCTGAGTATCGAGAATTTACCTAGTGATGGATGAAAAGTCTTAGCGATAGGAGCTATGACTTTACATTACATTGCCTCACCAATTATTTATTGATAATGGTAGGACCTAATAGACTGTACTGTAATAACAGTACTATGTGCCTTTTTTTTATTATCGCCTAGTTAAGAATTGTTTCCTAAAAGTTAGTATTATAAATAATCATAGTTATTCAACAGTGCTTAATCTAGACATCTATAACTTAGAAAGTTCCCTTTTTAAGAATTTTTCCACAAAACATTTGTCAAAATAATTGTAATTTTTAGTTGCTGTTTACATTATTGTATTGCATAAACCAGTATAATATATCATGATCCTATTTACTACTAGGGGCCTACATGTATATAATTATTTACTATTACAATATAATTATGATACCATCGTATTATTATGTTATTACAATTCGCATAACGTACTACTAATATTTGTGCAAATACTACTTTTGTACAACTACATGGTGTATTTCCAGTGCTATATTTCACAATCGAACTGCCAATAATTTTTAAAAAAAATTCTTCCTTGAAGACATGAACCGTTACTAAAATTATCACTTCCAAATTTTTGTAGTTTGGTGGTTCTTGCTTGATTGTATAATGTAGCCTACTGTGGGCTATTTCTAACAATTTATACATACTAATTTTGTCTTGGTCAGCAATTCAGGACCTTCTTGGGCAGTAGGAATAAGCTGATTCCAGTGCTACAAAGAAAGCTTACATAGACCTAATTATACCTATGTCTGCAGTTAACCATTATTGTCCATCTGCAGAAGAACTGAATTGCTGATTTGTAATGCTGAACTTGATACATAAAGAATTACTACTATTTCTTCAAATCGATGAGAGGAAACAAAGGAGACAGGAGAACGGTCCCTCCAAAGTTTGTGGTGAAGACGGAGATGCCTATATCTCCCAATATTTCATAAATATTCATAAATATCAGTATATATTTTTACAATGGCACCCACTCTAAAATCCATAATGAACAATAATTTAAATGACAGCTTAAAATGCTACAATACAGTGTAAAAATTCTTAAACATCGAGGAGGACATTTACTAAAATCGTAAACCGCATCTCTGAACACTGAAACCATGAGTAAGGTTGTTAAGATTATAGCTTTAAAAGTTATCACCACAGTTTGGAAATTTAAAAATCAAAGCAAATGGGAGGGAACACTTATTGAAGTCTTAAACCATGTTTTTCATCAATGAAATTATGAGAAATTTTATTGAGACGACAGCTTAAATTGTGCCATTGCAGTGTCCAAATTAAAAAATTCTACACAATGGGGAGGGAACATTTCGTCGCCTCAGAATTATCTTGTTGTATGTCCATTTTTGTCAAAATCGAGTTTAGACTTGTTTTGTAGCAAAACATTGCTTATCTTTCTTCACTGTTAACCGTTAGGAGATACGACAAGTCGGTTTAGGCCTGAAGATATTCAATAAAAACTACTTGTTGTATGTCCATGTAACAGGATTGCCTTGTCGTATCTCCAATTTATTAAGTAATTTCTTGTTGTATCTCCAGTACCGCATTCACGGTTTAAAAGTGCATTGTCGTATGTCCAGAGAAAGCTTGTCGCTGATTGGACGATAAGGAAATACGGCATTATTACACTGCCCACTTCGTTGTATCATAGTGTTGTATGCCCAGATAATAAAAACTTTCTTTTATTAAAAAAGGGTATTAGACTTGCGAAAATTGAAACGAACAAATTGATTGTGTATTGCTTTCTTTTATTTTTTTCATATTTTTTAAAATTTTCTCACGTCAGGATGACTTGCAATTGATTTAAATACATTTTTATACAATATTTTTTAAAATTTCCCAAAAACCATTATAAGTTTCAGTTTAATTTTTGTGCAACATTCTTTAATTAATGTCGATGCTTTAATATGACGTCTTTGCTTGAAGTTTTATTGCACTGGATATTTTTTTGCGTCCAAAGTTGCGAAACTTCAAACTCGTTTATCTCGGAATTCGCAAAAGTGGATATACGACAAGACAATTCTGAGGCGACGATTTATTGAAGCGTCAAACCATGAATTCCAGAAATTAAATTATGAGAATTTTTGTTTAGGCTAAATGACAGCCTAAACGCTACTATCACAGTGTGAAAATTTAAACAAATTTGATTATGAGAAGGGGGCACATACCAGGGCTTTGTAAACGTGCACTAGGCCTACAGTTATCAAGAAAATGTGCAGTTATAAATGGATTTACGCAGCTGTAAAAGCCATTCTATGCAGCTAGAAAGAGACGGCAAAAGAGCCTGAAACGTGCTCTAGCAGATGTCAGCTGTTAAAATGCGTTGGTTTCTGGGGCTCTGCCCCGACCCCGCTGGGGGAGCTTACGACGCTCCCTCAGACCCCTAATCATTGTAGGCTTCGTGCCTTCGGCACTCGCAGTTTAACGCCTTCGGCGCTAACAATAATTTTGAGCACCCCCAGAAAAATTTTCTACTTGCGCCCGTGAGCAATCGCTTAAGCCTAGGAATGTATTTCACACGGAAGGCAGGCAATATTGAACTTATTAATATTCTTATTAACCGTCAGACTCAGTTTCTCCATCTCAAACTTTTTATGGAATACAAATTTGCATTTTATGTAGCTGTAGTTGGTTCATTTGCATAAGCTCACATTTTGAGGTAAAATGTGGGATGATTTCTTACACCGCTCAAGAGTTATGTCTTATAGGCCTATAGGCTACCCGAGGTACCACACCTCGATTGTCGACTATCCTAGACATAGTTTAAAAACATTATACACATTATAAACGCATGAAAAACACCTGCTGAAAGTCTGTACTGCAAGCAAATGGCAGGGGTGACGGACTCAAGGTGTCTAGAACGATACAGTCAGGCGAGGAATACGGCAGAAAGTGTGTCCTTTCACCACATGTACCGTATTCAAAATTTTGGCAAAGATGATGTGGAGGAAACCCTGAATAGCTATTGTGATGGAATCAGGATAGAAGGGCGAAGAGTGGCGAATTTGTGGTACGCCTACGCTTTCGACATAATCCTGAGAGCATGTTCACTTTTGTTTAGAGTTCAAACTGCAGGAATTAGTGGACAGGCTAGAAAGATCTAGCAAGAAATAGCCTACGGATTGCATATAGAGGTGTAGAAAACAGCGGTAACTTCCCTCCCCCTAATTATCGTAAAAGCCGAGTACGAAGTGATGTATCCGAAGCAGATGAACAAATAGAACAATATTGTAAAGCACTGAATAAGAGCATTGAATATTTCCGACTTCTGCAATCGAGTGACTTCCAACAAGAATTAAAATGAACGCCCCATGGCGGCCGCCACTTCTCTCTCACAGCACTCACAACGTGGAACGGTCTGCTCAATCAAGTGAAGAACGCGCCGACTTTGCGGATATTCAAGTCACACTGTCACACAGTGTCACAGCTCAAGATAATTTTATCCGTTTAACCCTCGTACCGGCATAGAAGCCTTAGAAGGCCTACGGATTTTAGGCCTACTCCAGGAAAGAGACATTCGACATTCTTTTTTACGCTTCCTGAACATGCTATCCGAGAGATTTTGGTTTTTTGAAGACTTTCTTGTGCAACGCCTTCACAACTGGAATTGCGCTAGATCATTGGTTCATTTTTGGCAACAAAATGATATTTGTGCCAAACAATGATTGTTTAAGATGGAAGGTAGGATATTCGAAAACCAGAATTTTAACGTCCTCTGCAAAAAATTTCTTGTGAAGCACTCGACGTGACACTGCTCACCATGGCGTTTGATGTTTGAGGTGGCTTCCCCCATCGTCGATCTTTAAAGATAAGCCCAGGCCTAGCCTATGTAAATGAATAGAATTTGCGCGGAAGTAGCCTATATAGCCTATGCTAAGCGAATTAAGCCAGTACTGAAGATCCTGCGTGGTCGAGTGGGTTGTAGCCCGCTCGCCGCGCCGGCGGCCCGGGTTCAATTCCCGGGCGGGGATCTTTACAGCGGGTGGCTCGGTCGCAATATAAACGTGGAGTGTGAGGTTGTTCTCTGCCTCCGACACTAATCATCTTCGATATGAAACCGTGTCGTTAAGCCCTGAACATTTCATTTCATTAAGCCAGTAGTAGCTGTAATAAAATATTATTCGTTTCGATAGTTGATTAGTAGACTTATAAATAAATAAAACTTGAAGCATTTCAAAAATCAAATCAATCAAAATAATTTTTTTTTATCCCACAAAACGTAGTTTTACAGAACATGTTATAACACAATAATCAGATTTTATTATAGGCCTAATTATTAAAGTACTAGCACATTCGGCAAAGAGGTTAGGATACAGATTAGGGAGCAATAGACTATTAGACACACCAGAAGGGAAGTGTCCCGCTTAGTAGGGGCCTAGCCTTCTAATCTCTTAAAAAAATTACCATCTTTTACCATGTTGAAGTAGACTATAACTCGGATGCTGTACCGCCAAATAAATTAATTCAAATAACTGAAAGCATCTTACCTTAGGCCTACTATCTGGTCACTCTTCTGTCTGAGAAAGTCTGTCGTCTTCTGTAGCTGCCTAAACTGAGAATACTACAATGCGCAGAACAAACCATCTCTTTTATAACTTCGATTTAAAATATCTCTGGGTCGATTAATGAAGTGGATTCGTGATATGTTATTACGTTACATACTTAAGACGCAGCTTGTTATAACTGGTTATTTAGCCATGACATTGTGAGCCCTTGTCTTAAAATCCGCTTCACAATAACTACCAAGGTAACCAAGCCAATAAAACACTGGCCCGTTGCAGGTTATTAAGATCGTGAAATTTAATAGCGTGAACTCTCGCACCAGTATAGAACGCACACAGCCTACGTTAATACACTCTGAACAACGCGCATGATCATAAAGTATGATTAGATGTTAGCTTTAAACTTGAACGATCATAAATTATTTCCTTGTATGAAAAACAAGATCAAGGACTAAGTACATGTAATTAGGACATCGTATAGCTTGGCTCCGAATTATATACCTAGTAGGCTACTGCTCCCGAATGCAGAGCGGACACTGCATCGAAGTTTCACGCCGAAGCGCTATGCAACTGTGAGTGAAGGACTTGCTCAAGGTCCATACGCGGCGAAGTGGATTCGAACCTCGAACCTTCCGGCTCCAAGGCAACGACGCCACCACTACACCACCGCGCCCCAGGTTGATTTTAATTCTGCTTCATTTGCATTACGTCAATAATATGTTGGTAGACCTATTCTTCATAAGAAGAGTTGGCTGGTTGTTCGCGTTTTTTTCGCCTAATTTTAATGATAGGCCTACGTATCCAATCAGGCCCCATTTCATCATTTAACCTATGCCCTATAATAGCCAGAAAGTATTTAATCATTTTTCGCCGTACCACAGCTTCCAGCCCGCGGAACCCTAGGTTTCCGCGGAATCCACTTTGGGAAACGCTGTTATAGGCTATCGTGGGTTTTTCTGGGAAAGTTTTTTTTAAATACGGGTTCTCCTTCATCAGTTCTAGCCAAAGTTTATAAACAATTTTTTCAAGACATTCTTCTGGTCGTATTTGTTTTCATATGTTAATATGAGAGCTTATGGATAGGTTTTCTGGTTTTTATTTTTATAATTCATAAGAGAGTCTCTATGGACTTTATCTAATTACAAGAGTGTAGGGCTGTGTGCCTTAGTGTGCCTATCATTTGAACGAGGCTGAGGCGTTTCTCTTTTAGTGGCGCTTTACAAATTCACGATTACGATTACGAAAACTAAAACTAAAATTATCATCATACCAAGTATTATTAATTCTGCTACTCTTGCGAGAGTTGCTGTCACTGCTACTTCCTATTAGTGCGCTTCGCTTAAACACAGCCCTGCATTAAGCTTATATGATAAATTATCACAACTCTCGTTCAATCAGTAATTCAACCACTTTCTTCCAGGCGTCCGAGCTACGCAGACAAGCCTGACGACTCACGAGAAAATAAGTCTACATGTATATTATGATCATAGAGTTTGCGCTGTAAAAGTCTAAGTTGTGACTTGCTATCCGATCACATCAAATTTTATTGTATTGTTCCGAGAGGAGTCAAAATGGTTATTAAAAGAGTCTTAATGGCAACTTGAAAGGACCTGTAAATGGTCAGATTATGTAAATAAGAAATAATTAAAATCAATGCAGCTGCAACGCAAACGAATCATTATTAGAAATGTTATAGGCTATTATTATTTCTTTTAGAAACGTCCAAGGTTATACCAGTCATAATAATATGTCGCCAAACGTCTGGAATAAACAAATAAAATTTTATTTGATGGAGTTTCGGTGAAGACACTCAGAAGCGAGTGTCTCCACCGAAACTTCAAGGTAAGCTAGGGAAGATGAATTTCAAGACATCGAAGGCCTTCTAGGGGTGGTTCCTAGTTCCTACACAGATCTTTAGTCTTCTCAACCACTGTAAACCTTGTTATGTTATGTTGACCAGTTATAACAACTGCCAATTCGTGCTAAAAGTCAGAATTAGCACAATCGCCTCCGCAAATGTGAAGCGGTTAGGAATTATATTATTAGACCCACTCGTGATCAATCTGAATGAGATTATTATTATTATATATGAGCAGAAACAAACTTCATTCGAAGCGGTACAGACTACATCAAACATGTTTTGAATGTTTCTTTTTGAGATGCATATTCTTGCATAATTCAAAAGACATCGGTGTTTTGTCGGTGTGCTTTTAAATAGAAGTCCAGCAGTAAAAACTGTTATAGTTGCATAGTTGCAAATTGCAATAGGCCTACATATGCATTGATTCTCAAGTAGACCTCCCTAGCCAACTCACTGTCTATCTCTATTCTCTATCTTTTAGACGTCAGCCATGACCCTAAGCCACGTTTATATGAAGGATAAGCATAAAACTTAAACGATAGTATTTTATGGTGAATGATAGTAACGATGCCCTTAAATTATTGTATGATATTACACGTAGGACCGTGAATTAAACCAAGGCCAAAATAGACCTCGCAGCTGATGGTTTGTACATTATGTGGCCTAAATATATAAAATGCCTCATTCCTCCTCTAATTCATTAATTTGGTTCATCCTAAAATAAATCCTTAGACATAGTCGTCTTAATAAGACTCATTGTAGGCTTACATGTATGTGTTGGACCACTTTATTGTGTGCATCTTAAATAGGGCATATACATGTAGGCCTAGTTATCAAAAGCGTTGTGCGTATACAATGGTTTAGTTATCACGATCCGTGTTCATTTTGACGTCTCGGAAAGAAATGACTTTATGGAAATGACCACTGCCTTTCTCTTTCATCTTGGCCATCTAAAAACAATAGCTCCGAATATATTCTTTATATAAAATCGACTATTCAAGATTGTCACACCGCAAGTACAGGATAGCCTGCATGAATAATAAGTTTGTTGTAAGCTAACTATCATTGTCCGCATATGAGAGGTTTGTTTGCATTTTTTTCTATAAAAAACTTGCTCTACTCTAGTTTCTCTACGTTGGGACATCATTCTGTGTCACTTAAACTGAAGATGCAATTCCTGTCTAAGCATTGCCTGGTTGTTGAAGTAGGCCTAGGCATACTGCTATTACTGCCGCAACTCCAGTGGATGTTATACTGGCAGGACTGGCGGACACGCTGGTATTCGGTGAGTTTTGCGGTAGGTTGTATGGTAGATCGCCGTTGCAGTCGTCCGTGTGGCAGAAGCAATATCTGGCTGTTATGTGCGTGTTACCCTGAGGGTAACCGCTGTAGCTGTAGCAACATGCATTGCCATAGATGAAGAATGTGTAATTGGCGAATGCATAGCGCTCCTGGTACGTTAGACATTTGTCCACTTCAAAACCAACCTCACTCAGGCACTGACGGGTTACCGTATAATTGTCTACAACAGAAATCATCAGTTTATGAACGTATTTTAACAGACTTGATTTTTCGCTTTTAACTCACGAAATTGCTATAGGCCTAATACAATTCCTAATATAATTGTGGGGCGCGGTGGTGTAGTGGTGGCGTCGTTGCCTTGGAGACGGAAGGTCCGAGGTTCGAATCCACCTCCCCGCGTAAGGACCTTGGGCAAGTCCTTCACTCACAATTGCTCAGCGCTTCGGCGTGAAACTCCGATGCAGTGTCCGCTCTGCATCGGGAGCGCCTCTGAGTCGCGAGAGCTTGAAGGGGCGCTATAACAAGTGCACATACAAACAAACAAACATAATTGGCGTAGCCTACTTGGACCAAGCCCTATTCGGCTCAAGAATCTACCTCGCGACTTCTGGTCTTGATATCGAGGTACACGCCGTACTACACAGTGGGTAGTCTCGATGCTGACACTCAAGATGAAAATGTATTTTTAGTGATGTCTTTAATTTTAAAACTGCGAGTTGTCCCATGTTTGGTAACCTGACTGAAAACTGCTTCCTTGTCAGGATGCTTTACAAATAACCAGGTGCCTAGATCTGGGTATTTAGTAGGCTGGAGTGAAAAAAACGAAATTGATATTTCAGAATCGGCTGGGTGTGCAAAAGTTGTGTACTTGGCACAGTAGTTTGGGTGTAAAATATTATTGGATTTGGTTGGGTTCTTGACGTGCCCCAACGCCCCCCAAAAATTATGGAATGGCTCAATTTCGCATTTTCATCTTAATTTCGTTTATATTAACAATATTTTATTTTTTGCTACTGTGATTTTATTATGGTGATATCTTTAGATAGTAATCTACATAATGAAGAGATAACTCCAACAATGGCAGCCAAAAAGTCGGAAAAGAGACGAACCAGTAGGCATCCAGTCTTTGAGATTCCTACGGAATTGCTTCAAACTGTGTTTCCACCAAATACTATATGCTGAATAGGGTGGAGTGAAGGGTATGGGCAAAATATTTTTTCAGAATCCATAATTTTCAGGAGGGTGCATAACTTGTACATAGATACTAGTAGCGCCAGGAGAAAATATCGCGCCTCTAGTAGGCTATAATGTCTGGAGGTGTCCCAACTCTCAAACCGATTCCAATGTAACAAAAAACTTAGATCTTCTTTGATGTGTTCAATCGTCTATAATAAGCGGTAACGTCACTGGTATGATCAGAATAACTATTTTAATTATTATTCTAAAGAACACATTGAGTAATTGAGGTCCTGCTATTGAAGTTAGTTTGATTAGAAGCAGTCAACGAAACATTTGCTTTCCATTTTTTTCTACCTCGATTCCGTGAAGATATGGTATCCTTTGGAATGACACATTTCATAGGCCTATAGGCCTAATATCTTTCCTTGTTTTAACTCATTCCAGCCGGAATTGTTTTGATACCTATGCTGTTAATGGGGTCACGGGTGACCCCATCCGGCGGGAAAGAGTTAAAACTGCGAGCAGAATATTCTCAGGATGTCCGAAGAAGGTATTTTTTATAACTGGATCAACAATCTCCATCATATCTTTGAACTATCTTGAAAATGCAATCCTTCGATGAAGATGTCGTAAACCTTTGTGCACGAAGATCAGGTCTGATGTGGAAAAACATTTGATCACAGGCCAATGCATTCATGATGAATTTATATGTGTGACAAGTTGTTCAGATGGTTCCAATGATGCTAGTTAGAAGCATAGAATTCGCTGAGCAGTTGTGGGTCACATTGAATGAATTGCTGAACCTGGGTTTCGATTATAGGATTATATTCGTTATTCCCTGGATCGTCATCCAAGAAATAGACCACATAAAAGACAACAAGCGATACCTTTCAAAGGTAACGTTACCGTTTTGTTCGTTCATACCTTTCGCTGTTACCTTACTTTTATTGTCTTCTATTATGTGTCTAAGACAATGATGTAGAGTGCTTCTGAATAGCTCTGCTGTAAGAAGCGCTTTATATCACTTTCAAATTTGCAAGGAAACGATGATGATGATGATGATGACGTCGATGATGACGACGATGATGATGATTATGATGACGATGATGATGATGACTGTAGTGGACTCCCTTACTTATATTTCAAGCAAGAAAATAACACCTCATTCGTTACCAGTATTAGCATTTATTAGTGCCATCTGCCCTTAAATGGTTAAAGCAGATTTCTGTACTTGGCGTGAAACAGCCTAAATATTTTTACATACTCGCTTGTGATGGACGTTCTACATTAGGCTATAATCCACCCTCCTTCAATGAAATGTACCACCAGCACTGCAAAAACAGCCATTGCGGATCCCTTACGGATTTCTATCATTTCTTGTAATCATGAATGAACAGGAAAGACTTCATATTGTCAGCGCGTGTGGAAACACAGTTTGAGGCAATTCCGTAGGAATCTCAAAGACGATGCCTAGGCTACTGGTTCGTCTTGTTTTCGACTTTTTGGCTACCTTTCTTGGAGTTATCTTTTAAATATGTAGATTACTATCTAAAGATATCACCATAATAAAATCACAGTAGCAAAAAATAAAATATTGTTAATATAAACAAAATTAAGATGAAAATGCGAAATTGAGCCATTTTGTAATTTTTATGGGGCGTTGGGGCACGTCAAGAATCCAACCAAATCCAATAATATTTTACACCCAAACTACTGTGCCAAATACACAACTTTTGCACACCCAGCCGATTCTGAAATATCAATTTCGTTTTTTTTCACTCCAGCCTAGTATTTAGGCTTTTCCTTTTTCTTTTACACAGACCCCATCCTTCCTCCTCTACGTTGCCATTGATGCATAACTTCACTTAATGAAATTCTTGCCTTGTATGTATGCAATTTCTTTTACTTGAATGCATTAAATTTGCCGCATGCGTTTGTTTTGGATCTCATAATAAGAATACACTTAGGCCTATTTAGTTACTTACTTATAATTATAATAGGCCTAATGTCTAAATAGAACACGACACGAACACTTTTAGACAGAACCAAAATCTCCATCTTACTTTCTCGCGTTAGGTTTTCAAACTGCCAAAGACATGCTGGCCCGTTGCATTTTGGAGCACTTGATGAATCGAAAGGTTCTTTGCAAGTCACAGCCTCATGGTTTTGAGTCATATATCGGCAGTTGTAGCAAGAGATTGCTGTAGAAAGCTCGACCATTGAGCTTACCAGTACGATAAGCAATGCAACAATGTTATTCATCGTATACCTGAAAAATAAAATACAATAATGATAATTATTGGGCAGGCTACATCACAGTTTTAAGGTTCACTTGGGTCTTGCACCGAAGTATCTGTGTGATAACCTGCTTCGCCCAATCTCTTATAATTCGCTGCCAAGACCGTAGCTAGGGGGTGATTTGGGTGTTTGAACACCCCCCGAAATGAAAAATGTAAAAAATAATATGATGCATTTACTAGTAAAAACCCTGAAATAAAACCATGAAAACACCCCGAAATGAAAAATGTAAAAATAATAGAATGCATTCACTATAGCACATAATAAAAAACCATGAAATTAGGCGGAAAATGGTAATACAGACATTTCCGATGACTACAAAAGGTCGTCCCAAATTCTTTGTCGAAGAAACACCCTCCGAAATCAAATCCTGGCTACGGCCTTGTTCGCTGCATCCTCTTAAATCATCTGATTGGCTTGACCTAGAGCCTTGTGCCATAACCCACCTATTAATTAGACTATTATATTTTACACAGGACTATGTATTAAAGCGCTTCTCGTGGCATTTTCTAATCAGAGGCTTTTAAATGGAGTAGGCCACGAAGAAGCCTTCGAAAAAGAGAAGTCTTAAGTTAAGAGATTATTAATAAAATTATATTGCATTAAGCAACGACCACCAATAAGTGTTCAAGATTCAACAGAAAGTAGGAAACTGGTTATTTTCTCATTTTCTCTCGTGGAATCTTCTATGGCGAAATACCAAAAGAACTTGACAGCTGTTGCATTCAAGCTTAACTCGGTATCAGATTCAGAGCTGCAACGCGATAACAAGACTGTTAGGGTGACTGCACGAAGACCCCGCCAACAGATATGAACCCGCAAATACATTGAATAGGCCTACATAATATAGCCAGTGCTTTGAATGACATCCCTCTCACAATAGCTGCAGGCTCTGTGGTCTGTATGTCAGACATTTTGAAATGCAAGATAATGTGGAATGAAGGTAACCGAGGCAATTGAATGTCTACGTGGATGATGGATCTATAAGCTTATAACAGATTAAAAAATTTAACCTTGTTAAAGTCTTTTGCCCAGTAGCCATTTCTGGCGTCCTTTATAAAAATCCGAATTGAGACGCTAAGCTTCTATAAATTTCACAATTTAACAAGAACATTTCTTTAAAAATTGGTTTGATAACTTATGCGATCGAATAATGCATTGCTGGGTTCGTTCAGCAGCATATGCCTTCTCAGTAACTGCTGCTTTACTAAGTGCTAAATTGTAACAGATAGAAAGCATACCACAATAGTTATTCCTTAACCAAACAACAGAATTTCAACTTCCTTCTACTTCGTGTCCTTTAGCAAATCCCAGCAGCGTAATTGCCATGAATGACACACACAGAATCAACTCCAGATCAACAACAACTGGGTTAAATTCTCTACATACATAGCTTGCAAATTATACAGTGAAAGACAGGTAGGAATCTAGCCCACATTCGGTCGACTTATAGGCCCAGGGGGCCAAATGTATCGTGTTGATGTCTCTGGGAGGTGCAGTAAGAAGCAGTACGATGCAGACTAAAGCTGGTAGGCTATGTCACTGGAAATATGCATAATTTATTGTTTTGCATACAATTATATTCAATCATTTATCCGTTGAAGGCCTATAAATAGGCTATAATACAGTGAAAAACAGGTAGGAACGAGAAATCTGGCCCACATTCGGTCGACTGTATAATGTATCGAGTCGATGCCTCTGGGAGGTGCAGTACGATGCAGTAGGCCTACGATGCAGTACGATGCAAAAAGCTGGTATGTCACTGGAAACATGCATAATTTATTGTGTTGAATACTATTATAATCAATCATTTATCCGTTGAAGGCATATTTACAAATCGAACGCCACCTACGCGAGAGGTGAAGCAACAGACCGGGATCAAACTCTTCTTGTGGTCTATGACAAACTGTTTATGGCATGCAACCTATTTAACCAGCCTGAATGTTGTTACGGCGCTATAGAAATGGTCGATTATATTACTATTTATCTCACGCATTGAATAGTGCATGTAGAACTTCGAATAAGACTGAACAAATTCCAAATGTAAACTGCTGGACATTGTTGCAACGTTATTTATGGGAACGTCGTCCTACGTTGAGGATTCAGACTGTCACGGTATGGCGTGCTTTAGGCTCACAGCATGGCCTCACACGCCGAGTAGCAGGTCAGAGCCATACCGTGACTTTCCTAATGCTGGCAAATCGACTCGACTGAGCGGTCACAATAATTTATTTTCAGTGAACGTCAGAAAACGGTGCGTGGCTTCACTAAAAGTGGTATGACCTTTGTTCCGTTTGAAATATTTTAATGAAATCTGGCCACATGGTGTAAATATGAATTGTCTTTAAGACTGTAAAATTTCATCTTGAAATTCTGACTTTTGGTCAGTATATTGGCAAAAATCTTAGGGGTATTTTTTTGGCCCACCCTGTAGAGTTTCAACAAATCCACGTAGTAACCCTTTGCGTCATTAATCATAATGCCGATGAACATTGAACACGTGAAAGCAAGGCTGCCATTTTAAATTCATAATTGACAATCGTATTATTAGTAGATTTATCGCCTGGTGTGAGAATTTTTTATATTCATAAATTATGTACCGGTATTTTTGCATTTTCATTCACTTGTCCTTGAAACGGATGTAGCCTATTTTGCATGTCATTGTCGAGAAACCATAGATTTCAGTTTAAGAAATGTGAAAATACCTTAAAAGTTACAGAACAAAAAAAGCTAAACGATCGTTTTCATAACGGACACCAAAAACTGCATCTTACAACGTTCAAGTGGTCAACCCAAAATTAATCTTCGTGAGCGCTTGCAAAATTCATCAAACATGCTCTATAGAATTTCAGAAACAGCAAGTTTGAAAGGCAACGAATAGTTTCCAATATAATTCATAGCAGACGTTCTATTTCCTAATTGAGCCAAACAATGCCTGAAATCATGGCAAGGATTGTGATGATCCACGGAACACCTTTCTCAACTGAAGATTCTCCAGTGGCAGCTTTTCCAACTTCAGCTTTTCCTAAAGTAGTTTTGCCAACTAAGCTTACAGTTGTTTTTCCAACTGTAGTTTCTCCAGCGGCAGCTTTTCCAACTTCAGCTTTTCCTAAAGTAGTTTTGCCAACTGTAGTTTCTCCAGCTGCAGCTTCTCCAACAGCAGCTTTTCCTAAAGTAGTTTTCCCAACTAAGCTTACAGCTGTTTTTCCAACTGTAATTTCTCCAGCGGCAGCTTCTCCAACTTCAGGTTTTCCTAAAGTAGTTTTGCCAACTAAGCTTACAGTTGTTTTTCCAACTGTAGCTTCTCCAAGACCAAGTGTCTGTCCCAACACGTCATCATTGCAGTAATCGGATTTGCAATGACAAGTCTTCAACTTTGACGTTTTGTCTTCATCCTTGCAGCAGCCACCACGGTTGTTGTAATATCCCTCTTCGGGCTTATTACTTTGACACCTATCCACGAAGGAGATTGAGTTCTCGTCAAGGCAACCTCGAGAAACTTCAAAGACATCTGCAGAAGATAAACAAAGACGAGGAACTCAATTTGCAAAAGGAATAACATGCATGCCTGACACAAACAGCGAATTGTTAGTAAATATAGGGCCTATCAGCGTGGCTAATAGAGCAACATTTCCCTGCTATTTATCTCAATATTAAACCATCCACGATATTTAATCGTAATCGTAATCTCCACTCACAAGGCAAGCGCAGGGCACCAGCTTATTCACGAGCGATTTTCAAGTTTTCTTGCGGCGTCATTCCTCCGCCTCAATCTACCCGAATCTCGCCATACAATGTATACTATACTTGTATTTTACTTTTCTCCCACATCACTTCTCATCTCAAATTCTGAATTTGTTTCGATTCAATGTCCGCTCCAGATGTCGTTTCCCTCCTTCCATCCACCATCTACTTCGCGCTGTCCATCTAGCAACGAAATTCTACAATAAATTAGTTTAACCTATTCAATAACTGCTACTATTATTTATCGTATTCTACCTTACAAAATATCGCCTGATCAGAAACTCGTCGTTCAATCTCTGATTTTCAGACAAATGTATTATTTTTGTCCTACTCTTGCCATCTCAAATCCAGATGACACGAAATAGCGCTCGTAAATAATCAGGTGCCTTTAATAGGCCCTAGGTCTTGTTTCTATAGCCTAGTCTGTGGATGGTCAGATATAAGCTACAGAACAGTTTCAATCTTCAAACGGTTCCATACAAATCTCTCAAGACAACTACAGTGATTACAATTTATTAGGGTTCTTATAATGTAATCAGTAAACGTCAAAACAGATTATGGATGAATATGCTAATCTGTGGGGGATAGACACAGATAACGTCTGCTTACTATCATCAGAACCCGACATGACCTTCGTCCAGACACACGCAGTTCCATTGCACGTTGAACTGCTTTCATTGCACGACTTCTCTCCTGATTCTGAACGAGATGCACAATTATTGGTGGAACAAACGACAGCATCTGAGCGACCAATCACGAAACCGACCAGGCAGAAGATCAACGCCACAATGTTATTCATCGTCACTAGAAAACGTTCACATGAGCTTATTGTAAATTTCCATACAACGATCTTATTTCAAGATGAACAATAAATATTTATTGAATTTAGTTAGTGGGTCCGGTACACTGAACAGTGAACGGCCAATATAATTATGATCATAAATCTATCCGTAGGCAAAAATTACGATAATAGGCCTACAGGTGTGCAACCTTACACAGTACTCCACTTTAACGCAGCTCTATAATTATTACCTTAGGAATCATGCATTTAAAGCAATTGACACTGCACATTTAAAATAACGAGAAAGGGGCGACTGCCAGTGCATGGGACAATGACGTTTCATTTTTGTTTTACGTGTCAACACACAACGCATGATCTGCTTAAATAGGCCTATACATTATAGCCTACAGTGTACAACGAACTTTTTCTTTGGCAATAAATAAATAAAGCAGTTCGAATAAACTAATTTTGTTTTTTGAAAATACACCAATTGCACAATAAATGCATTTCGGGCAATTTTATATAAACACAGTCTGGTCCATGAAATCCGAAAATTGGGCTATTAATTTAGGTTGCGTGATGTTATGCAAGACTCTATGTTAAAACACATAGGACGCAGGACACAGGTCTTCGTTAGTAACAAGACTAATAAAATGCTCGCTGTGCGATTTAATTGCGCGTGTTTCTTAACCTAGCAATGGCAACTCCTCTAGTTTCCGAATATTTGTACACTGACAAAATAATGATCGGTTGTCAATGAAAGCTGCAATCAATTTTGCCTCTGTATTTAGTTTTCTGGAGTGACCATATAAATATTTGTAATGAATTAAAACAAATAAAAGTCTTAGAAAGTATTGGTGAATTAACCAGCTCATGACCGTAGCCAAGGTCGATAGGCCCTACATCAAGCAAACATTTTATTTAGAAGTATTGCAAACGAAGTTTACCTCCTTTCTTTCAGCAGTTATCGACCAATTTCCTGCGGACCGGATCACGACGCAACATTCAACAGTAGCCTAACTGTTTTCGCTTTGAAAGTCAGTGTTGTATAATACTGGATCTATAGCCGTGTGTGAATGCCGTTATATTGGCACGCGTGCTATGGGGTGTTCAACCTGTATCTCCTGATGGTACCTGCTGTACACAACGGATATGTCTGGCTAGGATTGTGGACATTGGTGGTCGTGTCTGCAGGGAGTGGCTAATGTGTCGGACATTCGACCACCTTCTGCGATCTGCAGCGCTCCTTCAAGGTTGCCTATAAGAGGGCCTACTGAGAAGCGTCCCTATTCGAATGGGTCGCACACCTATTATACTAGGGTGACCATATTCTGGCCATGAAAATCGGGACACTTTTTTTGCAAACTGCCATTGTAATTCCTTAACTATACTAGCCTACAACCCTGTGCACCGTATATGAACTTACGAAGGCCTAGTCCTATAATGATGCTACCGTCATCAACTCATCAATGACCATTATCAATGCTGTTACAGTAGACTATAGGCCTACATTGCATACTTTGTCGAAGTTGAAAGTTGCTAATATTTCTCGGATGAGTGTTTTCTTAGTTAGGCCTAAGTTCTTTTTGCGCACATATCGATGCAGGTGTGATCATAGTTAAACTTGATGCTGAGTGTTGAAATTTCCAACCTACTCGAGGAACGCTATAATCGTCAATGCACCGCGTGCAGCACTGCTTCATACTTGAGAACACTCATACAACCTCAGTAGGAGCTGTTTATAAAGCAAGCGGTTAGTATTTTGGTGATATTTTATGAAACAAAGTGGACAGAATAATCTTAAAATCATCAACAGAGAACATGCAAATAATTATTATAGGCCTGCATGTTAGTTTATCTTCTATTTCTCTCTACTAAAAACCTGTTTCTTCTCGAGGAGTCTTGCGCACTGGGAGCGCCTCTGTATGATTCACCCTGCTAGAATCGCTTGATAAATGATAAATGATCAAAATTGATACAATAAAAATTAAGTAAAAGTTATTAAGAATTTATGCAGTTGTTCATTTGAAATATAGCTTAAATTAATAAATATAAAATTTAAAAATAAATATAGGCTAAATTGATTGTAGTTAAGTGTCAGTATTATATACAAGAGAAATCAGTCATAAACTTTGCATATGAGCCTAAAATTACCCAGCCTGGGCACTTAAAAGTCTGGACCCAATCCGACCCATGGCATTTTCTTCTATACCCCTTCTCCTTGGGTGTGTGCGCAAAAACAAACTTTTCATTTGTAGAGAAACATAATGATAAGCCTACAAGTGCAATACGTCAATTATATTATTCAAGACTTAGTTTTCTGGAAAAATGAAAACTTTGTCTCCTCCCACTGCTGAAATTTCCCATAGCCTACGCCTATGTTTAGGCGTACTAGTCCCTCAACATTTGATCTCGCATTTCGTTTGCTCCCACAACATCCAAAAAACAGTTGGTTAAAACGAGAAATTCAACAGATTTAAATGCAGGTAGATCTCTGCAGGTATTTTAATTTCACAAGCCGACAGACGAAAACTTACAACAGAACAAGTGAAGACCGTTCTTAATTTAAGCTTACACATCGTAGATAATTTCAGCGGTTCAGGATCACAATCTGAAAATGTTGCCGAGGTTACTGACATCATCCCCGTTCTCTGAAGACGTTTCCATGTTAATTTTCTTAAACAGTTTACGCCATGCATTCAAGTTACAGAAAATTTACATGCTAAGCCCTTTCGTGATCGATTATAAATCCGATGAACCAAATGGAAGTCAGGTTGCTATTTTCGACTACTTTATTGTCAACGATTGTTTATCGAGGGCAGTGGCAAGAGTTTTAAGGCATCTGAAGAAAGAACCGGAATACAATTTGACTAAAGTAATCGTTTACATTGCCATACCTTTGACTTTTGTTCTTACGACGGACATTCTCCTCCAATGGTCTATTGTTCTATATTATGAATTTAATTTGCCAGTCACCGAAACAATCATTTTGGCACAATAAAGGTGAAAATAGCTCAACAAATATTCAAGAGATCTTTTGTATCACAAAGAACCACTAAATGCATCTTGTAACGGTGAAAGAAGAATAGAGAGTCATTAGTTATGAAGCAATTCTTACAAGAGTGTGCGCAAACTGAAGTCAAAATAACAGCATATCCCATAAAACGTCATCTGTGCTCAACTGTGCTCTACAAAAATCTCTTCAACAGCCAAGCTAGTTGCAAAAACCACCAGCCATTTTATGTGCTATAATTATTATCCGATTCCAAAGCAGAAGTAACACTGTGGATTCTTGTCTAATTGAGCAGAATAATCGTTTTATAAATAGCGGCAAAAGTTGGTGCAAAGATTGCGATAAACCACGGCACAGTTTGTCCTGATCTTTGCAATGACGAGCCGACGTTGCATTGACTCGTTTGGCAATGGCAAACCATCGTTTTACTCGCCGTGCCATCCTCTGAACGGGCGTCAACGTACGTACAGCAGCTTCGACCACTTTTGAAATATCCGTCAGTGGTCGCTTTTTGTTGACACCGATCTGCGAACGATTCAGATTCGTTGTGAATGCAGTCTCGGAAAACGTTGAAAACACCTGAAGCAAGCAAACACTTAGGCCTATATACAGTCAGCTCATTTGGTTGAAGATCAGAATTTATAATGTAGGGCCACACAATTTATATGGAATTGTTGGTAAATATCGGCTTAATTAGCACTATGGCTTTTCATGCTTTACCATCTGAACGTTAGAGTATTGTTGTACATTAGACCTATATTTAACTACTTTTGCGACCTTAATCCTATAATTATGTCAAGCCAGCTCTGTCCTATTCTCCTCCTGCATTAATTTAATTTCCGTTAAAAATAACTCTCAGATCAAGTTATAAAGAAGAAGAAGAAGTACACAGAGGCGCTCCCGACAACAGCACGGACATGCATCAGATTATTTTCACGCCGAAGCGCTTGAGCAGCAATTATTGCAAGTGAAGGACTTACTCAAGGTCCCTACGCAGCGGCTTGAGGTGGATTCAAACCTTCAATCTTCCGGCTGCAACGAACATACCCACTAGTCTACACCACCGTGCCCACAACAAACTTCACCGTGCAACCACAATATTAATATTATAGCAATTATCCAGACAGCCTACTGCAAACATAAAAATAGATAAGGTGGGTTAATCTGAGCAAAACATGGTAATCGTTTTCTTACGGTCACTAGTTGATGATGGAACCTTCGTCCAGGAACACGCAACTCCAATGCAAGTAGGACTCGGTTCGCTGCTCAACCATTTGTATGGTTTATAAGCGTTCTCGCAGGCTACCAGACCAAATCGTGAATTTGATGTACACTTGGCGGAACAAGTGATTTGAATCGATTGAGGAGATTGAGAAGATTGAGGAGATTGAGAAGATTGAGAAGATTGAGGAGATTGAGAAAATTGAGGAGATTGAGGAGATTGAGACGATTGAGAAGGTTGAGGTGATTGAGAAGGTTGCGACGATTGAGAAGTTTGAGAAACTTCAGGAAATTCAGTAAGTTGACTGTTCACGAAGCCGACGAGACAGAAGACGAACGCTACAATGTTCTTCATCTTTCCTAGAACAAATAAACAGATTGAAATTAATCACAACCAACGCATAAAATTGTAATAAACAAGTTATTACAAGAATGGTTTGCTTCAAGATTCAAAAATAGCACAGCAGGTCCAACCAATACAGAGAACGGCTAATGTAGATAAATGGATATGTTTGTATGCCAACTACTAATTATAGGCTTACAAGTCCTACAATCTTCGCTTTGCAGCATCCCTGTAATGGCAACGACTCACGATTTGATATAGTTAATGCATAGTAATGCATAATAGGAATGCATTATTATTCATTCATTCGGAAATTAAGGCCTATAAATTATAGCGTATCTTCAAGATATTGCTCAGAGGCAGACCTGGGAGTGACTCTGGTCAGCCAATCTGACCCCACTCGACTCCAAAGTGACTTGAGGTCGACTTGAAGTCGACGACGTGAAGTCGAAGGACTTGATCAGATTTGGTAGAAAAACAACCAACTTCAGACTTGAAGTCGACTTCGGACATGGTAATAACTTTAGCGTAGACCTATACGGTATCCCTATTAAGTAGGTTACACTATTACGAACCCAACCTTGGTCCATGACTGGATTAGCCTTTAGACTCCATAGAGCGTTGAAATATACACAGTGCACTTTTGATCTGTGTTTCTGCATTAGACCTTAAAAAGAGAAGCTATGCATACAAAACAACTAAAATAAGCTGCCATAAAAATATTCTGAGGGTCATAGAAAAAATCATTGAATTTCAAGGTCTGCAGACATCAACAGATCAACTGTACAAGGATTCGACTCATCCAATCCAGGAAGTAAATTATCATCTGGTAGGGTACAAGTTAGGTCGTGCAACTGACAAAGAGTAATGGTCAATGGTCATGGACATGGCCCGAAAAAAATCCATCTAACAAAAATAACTAAAGACATTATGAGGATTGGAGGCGTTGTAGGTTAGGGACAACGGTTAATTCGAAAATAGTATCGTGTAGGGCTATTTATATATATATATATATATATATGTATATTTATATACATCATGTACACACATACTATACATACAGTATAATAGTATATGTGTATATATAATAGGCCACTATCAAATTAAGCTTAATCTCACTGCAATTGTTCTTTCTTGATCCTTGAGACCGGATCAAATTGAACGCGAAATCTTACACCTTTAGCATAAAAAGCTGACCATGCGCACACATGAACACACGCTGTATATAACTATTAACTAGCCTATATATTTTTATTATATCGAGCAAGGTATAGGCCTACGTAGGAGAGCATCTGGTTAGCCTGGCCTTGTAGCCTTGGCCAGATGCACGTTGGAAGAAGAGAATATGACTCATGGAGTCGGATGACAAAAAGTCCTTGGACAGTAAGTTGTTAAGCTGTCGTTGAACGAATGGTCAGATGAAAGCACAGCTACGTCTTTAGCAACATCTTCATTGCAACATTTTCATTTGTATGGAATATAGGCCTAATGCAGAGACTGGCGGATGCAACTATTAGTGAAATGGATGAAACTTCTGTTCCATGTTCAAAGGACACAACTAACAGTTTGTAGAACTTGGTGGTTACATTAATGTTATAGAAGTCTAATTATTTCTAACACAGATAGCCTAATAGTATGTTGCATGCATTTTATGTGGCACTTCGACTGACGAACAAGGATTCCAGAAAATAGGATGCAAGTTCCAACTGTACTCGTAGTGGGCAAGTGAGCAATTTCTCCAAATACAATAATATTGCAATCGTTATTATACAATATACATGCGTGGCCTTAATTATAGCCCATGTGTGCTCGGACACTAGTCTTTATTTCTTTATACCGTCTGAAAATTTACCGAATAATGTATGATAAAACGTCGCAATGGCACACCAAATGAGCATAATTATTATAAGAGTTTGCAAAAGCTTCGTGTTAGCCTACCTTTTTCGTTGAGCTGTTGCGGATTAACTTTTCGCATTCAGTTTCTTCTCACAGCCGACTGTTCTCACGTTGCAAGTCGGAATAATTGCGATGTAGTTACTTCTGTGTTCAATGTTAGTATACGCTATGTACAATTATTGTACACGTATACGTTTGTCAGGTGGCACACGAGATGATACACCTTCTACTCGTGTCTTGTGCTGGCGTCGGTGTAAAGCCGTCGCACCTTTCTGTGGTGATGAATACGTTTAGGCGCTTTATAAGGAGTGGTCTTGAATATTCTGCAGTGTCACTTGCACATAATAATATCATACACAATATAATAAACATGATATATATAATTATAATTATAATATAAATATAGGGATTATTAGAGGCCTGTATTGTGAAGTTGATGACATTGTCACTGTAAATAACTAAATATTTTCTGTAGCTTATATTGGTCCACTCAGACAGAGAAACAGCTTGAGGTAGATAAGTAATTACATATCTAAAATGATACGTGTGCATGTAGTAGGTGTATTCATGCATTTATCGTGTTTAAAACCAGCTGCTCCAGCAGACAGCGGATTTTCTCAAATGGAACCAATGTGTGCCCTATAATAATTGGCCTCAACCATGCTAATTAATTATCTTGTCAGTGAATCGATCGGTCCGGTTCGGTCGTATCCTTCACCACAGCTGCCAGTTTGAAGGTGTGCCTCGTCAGCTGCGGCGGTCCTCATATTCATACCGGGTACAGCTCCTCTTCAAGGAAATCTTCAAGGCGCTCCCAGCCCCAGCGCGGCCAAATAAAGCTGTCTAATAATGAGAGAGACAGGCATACAGAGAGACAGACAGAGACAGAGAGAGACAGAGACAGAGAAACAGAGAGAGAGACAGACAGACAGACAGACAGAGACAGAGAGAGAGAGAGGAATGCCTGAGAATGAGTTCTAGAAAGAGAGCTGAGCATCAAGGGAGGTCATTCCAGGTCGAGGGTTCTTCCACAGAGAAAGTACGGTTCTGCATAGCGGAGGTGCGAGCAAAAGTGATCGAGGGCAGACTTCTGTTTAGCCGAACGAAGGGAGCGGAAGTGGCGAACACTAAGTCCATTCTTAGGCCTATTTGTCGAAACCTTCGTGCTGCCTCGATGTGTTTTTTGGCACGTGGCTCGCTATGAAATAACACAAATCGAACTTTGATCCGAACTGTTGAGCAAATGAAGTCTGTCGTTTGTCTTGTGTTACGCCTACCGTTCATTGGAAACCCGAAACCGCTTTGTATCATCATGGCCAAACGAATTCTTAAAAATGCACCACGACCAATCAACCTTTGCTTCAGCCTGACTTCTCTCTCTTATATGCGGACTTACTGGTCATTGACTTTTGCGTATGTATACATGTATATACATTTATTTGTGTGTGCTTGTGTCCTTGTATTTGCAAGTATACATGTAGACTCTAATTGTACGTAGGTGTGTACTGTGTTTGTAGGTATGATTGTATGCATTATCGAGCGCATCGCTATACATGCATGCATTCGTGTGTGTGTACTGTGTAAGCTTATGCATGTATTGTATAATTAACCTATACATGGTATACTTGGTATAGCCTAATTTTGCATTGTGTATTTAGCCTATGTATGTCTGTTAGCGGGATATTCATTCCATCATGTTATTTGGAGCATGCTACTATGATTATTTGGTTGATGGTTAAAAAAATTGATTGATTGATTGATTGATTGATGTATGCATGGGTGATTTGGTCCTGACTTGGGGGGTGGCGAACGGGCAGCCTAAGGACGATCGCCGAGGCGTAACGCGCCGAGCAGTAACGCGCCGAGCAGGAGTGGCTTTGGGGAGGGGTTGTGCCCGTCCCAATCTCAATTTTTTTATTTCCACCCTTCAATGGTGGCATTTTAGGCTGCAATTTGAACGAAATTGACCATCTTCACAGTGCTGGTAGTAGTTGTTTAAAACTCCAAACGTGTCTCCTCTCATTCTTGAAAATAGGCCTAGGCATATAGTAGGCCTATAAGCTTATAATTTATTCGTATGCGCATAATTATCTTCATTATGCAAACATCATGCCTGTAGCATACGCAATAGTACGCATGCATTTTTGTATGGAATTAAAATGCATGTATGTAGGCTACATGCATAACACGTATAAGCCAACGTAGCCTACATCATGTGTATGCCTAGGCCTATGTTTTATTATCTTGACACCCAGACAGCGTCGTATAAGAACCGTAGCCCTGCTCAAGTTCATATGTCGACTGTTTATCTTCTGGTTGCATAAACATCAGACAGACGACGTTAAACTTTTATTTTGTTTATATTTTACCAGACTTCCTCTTTACTTGATGCACCGTTTGAACTAGACTAAAAATTGCAGAAAAGCCTAGATTATTCTATTCGTTTTCTAATGTACATGTGTAAGTCTCGCTTATCGCAAAAGAGGAAGTTTTATAATTATTGGGGTCATCAGAGACACGTCTTCCCAAGTCATTCAGACTGCCCCATAACCAACCAACATGAATGATGTGTTTACAGACCCATCAACTTCAAACGTAAATCACCATGCCATGAGATTACCGTCTGTATTTCTCCGATATTAGGCTAATAATAAATTCTTGCGCTTCTAATAAAATGCCAGAAAAACTATTTCATAATAATACTTATTTCCATTGCTAATTCAATAATTATTATTGTAGACATTCAAGAAAATTCAAAAGCAAGAAGACGATCGAGTTCAACGATGCCATTAGTATTATACGGAATAATCTTTCTCGTCTTCACAAAATCTCGTAAGTTTATTGCCCACATATTAAGAGATTATGAATCCAGAATGATCAATAATGTTTCGCTAGTACTGCAGGAACACCATACCCACAGCAGCTGCAGTTCCAAACATCTGTCATAGAGGTGTAGGCCCTATAATGTGTATATTCCAAGCAGTCGTCATTTAATTTCGTCGTGATGTCTGCACAATGCACATGTGTCTCATCAACAAAATTTCTTGGAGTTCACATAGATCAACATTTAAAATGGGACACGCATATTCTAGAAATTACTAAGAAAGTCTCAAAAAACATAGGAATACTCAGAAGGATATCTTATTTGTTTCCATCACATGTACTTAGGTGGCCCTAACCAGCGGGACTCTGCAGTCCCTTCTGGGTTTCCTTTTGTTGCCAATAACATTCATGTTTTATTTTTATGTGATGATATGCACCTTGTGTGCTTTTCTCTGGCTCAATAAAAAATTTTGATTTGATTTGATTTACTGCGACAGTTATATTCTAGGCCCTACATTAATCCAACCCTACTTTACGTACTGCAATTTCATCTGGACTTCCACCTATGACACCCACTTGACCAGTCTTATAACACTCCAGAAGAGGGCCATAAGAATTATCACTAAGTCTCCATACAATGCCCATACAAAGCCTCTTTTTTTAGAACTTAATCTCTTAAATATAACCGAAATTAGAACAGCTCAGACCTTGGAATTTATGTATAAATTTAATAACAACCTGCTACCTTCTGCCTTTTTAGACTATTTTCCTACAATCAAACACACTCATCTTACTAGAAGTAATAGAGAATACATAAGCGATTATCCAAGAACTAATAGATCTATACGAAAATTCTCCATTAAATATCAAGGTCCACTAATATGGAATAATTTACCAACAACTTTGAGAACTGCTGAACCTTTCTTTCACTTTAAACAATTAATCAGAGCACACATTGCAAAAAAGGATGTACAGGTATGTCTCTAGTAAAATAGAAGTGAACTGTCGTTTTATTCTTTTTATTTTTGTTTTTTGCATTATTTGTGCACTATAATTTTATATAATCTTCCAGCACTGATTGCTGACCTCCCAACGTTTTATTTGGTTAATCTTGAAGCTGAAAGTAGGGCCCCTACCTAGCGGGATTCTTTTTTCCCTTCAGGGATACCTTTTGTATTCCAAAAACTGTGAATTGCATTGAATTGACTATGTTCTGTTATCACATTTGTTGTTTAAGTTTTACTGTTAAAAAAAACAGAACTGTATATTATGATTGACTTGGGAGCAATAAAAAATAAATAAATAAATAACGAATAGGTCATCATGGCGAACTAATGGATATGAACTCCCTTTGTATAATTATAGCCTACAGTCTGAATTCATGGGCATAGAGGCTAGAGCGAAATTAGTGCAGCTAATGCTCAAATTATAGTGCTTAAGAAAACGCATGCAGTTAAGCTCTGCCATTCATAACTTTACCCATGTCATCTTGACAATGTAATCTTGTAGCCTTAGATTAATTTTTTCAATGGGTAGACGGACCTAGACCTGTAGCCTATAATACCAGGGTCGTATTAAGAAATGTGGGGGTCCTGTTCGAAAATTTTTTGGGATCTTCGATCGAAAAATCTGATGACATTTGTTAGTCGTTTGGTCGAAATTTCTTTAGAATAGGGCCTATACTATTTTTTTCTGCCAAAACAGCTGATGACCTTATTTTGGTCGTTTCCTTTAAAAAAGGTATTTTCGCATGTGTGGGGGGCCCTAAAGTGTGGGGCCCCTGTTCAGCCGAACATGTTGAACATGCCTTAATCCGGCCCAGTATAATACTAAAGGCATGTAATATTGAATTTTCAAAAACCTCACAATTTCTTATTTCTAATTCAAAATATCTTTCAAACCAGAAACAGGCAACGGTCACGTGATCCGCGTCGTTCACGAACTCACCCAACAGACATGCGCAGAGAACGACTCCGTCACTTTCGACTGCGGGGCTGCTCAGTCCGATCGAGTCACGTGGTACTATACTTCGAATGACGATCCACGGAAGACTTTTCAGCTGCAGTCAAACGGAAGTGGCACTGGGACCTTCGTCTCCTCTGATCCATTCAACTATTCGATCGTTGGGTATGATCGGGGTCTGCACATAGGTGCCGCCAAGGCGTATCATTCTGGGAGGTATACGTGTCTGCGGGCGTCGTCCGGTGGAGGATGGATTCGACCGATTAATCGAACTACAGAACTGCGAGTCATCTCAGGTAAATAGGACGCAACCAAGATTATCCTAATGTAAACATTTAGTCATGTAGCCTACCACCTAGGACCCGTTCCAAAAGGCCAATCAGTCAGCGATCCATCACAGATTGCACCGCAATGGTCATGGCGGAAAAACTATGAAAGAGTGAACAATGAATGGCAGAGGAGGCACCAAGAGTCAGAGAGCAGAATACCACCGTGAGCTGGCGCAACTGGTAATTATTACTGTCATAACATAGCAGGTTTATTATATGCGGAGTAATATAATTAATTGACTGATGGTCCAAAGTGACACCAAGGTCCCGCACGTAGCCTAATGGTAAGAAAGTGTTAAGGTCTTCATGTCTAAGTATGTATGTATGCGTAATACATATGCAAATTATGCATGTATGTAATATTAATGATAGCCTACTGATGACGATGATGACGATGACGATGACGATGACGATGATGATGATGATGATGATGATGATGATGATGATGATGATGATGATGATGATGATGATGACGCTGTAGTGAGAAAGATGGCGTTCATCTTAAAGGAACTGTTTGGTCTGTTTCTATTAAAAGAAAATGACGGTGATGTGACGTTGGTCAGATCCGCTGACATGGTTGGTTGGCGAAGAGAATGGGATCTTGTCCGAGGTTTAATTGTCGTTTGCATCATGTCTCTATGCTTCGTCGTTATCTACAAAGTAATGCTGTAAGAACACTCAACGTTTATTAGGCCTATACATTTTTGCTACATTATTTCTATGTGCTCAATATTCACTGATGCAGCCCTTCAGCGCCTTTGCCAGTTCTCTTGCACAGTAGAAAGCAGGGCTACAGTTCTAAAGGAATTTTCATAACTGCACAACTCCTTCTTTCCTTTCCCGTCATCCATGGTTAAATTACTTCCAACCGCAGGACAATGACCTTTTTTGCCAGTTTTAACTGTACAGAAGTGCTTCTACAATAAATTATTACACATTTTGTGTACAACTGTACGTTTAAAAAGGCCCTGTAGACAATGACAGAAATGTATCTCCTTTCTCATACATGCTGGTCAAGAGCACACTCAGGCCTATTGTTCTAAACCTCGAATGCTGAAATTTGTCTCCATGAACATGCCGTTGTGTTTCTTGCAGCGCTAGAAAATTCAGAAGAAAGAACAAGCAACAGGACGATGAGAAGTCTACTTCCGGTTTAGTTGCCGACCAAACAGACGAACTTCGATTTGCCATTGACTAGGCTTTGTTTTAACCTATGCGATCTCACACAGAATGTATTGTGTATGTCGTACATGCATCTAGGCTACGCATGGCTATCAAGTTCGTGCATTTTATGCGATTATCCATGCGTTTTTCTAACTGTCTGTCTGTGTCTTTGTCTGTATCCGTGTGTATCAGTCTATCACTAGCTGTGGTACCCGACGTTACTCGGGAAAATTTGATGCCACGCCTCACACCGCACCCACTCCGAACTTTTTACCTCGCCCTCTTCCATCGCGGCCCCAACACAGCCCCACTCCTTAACTCCGAATTTTGATTGTCCAACTCATGTATTCATTCATTCTGATAATTTTATGTCGCCTCTTGATGATACGATTATATACTAAGAGTCGCTCTTTGCGCTAGCCTAAAATAATTATCGTGATGTTAAATGTAGTTATTATGCCAAATTAATCAACTGCTTCCATTCGACACCTTTAAAATGCTTTCAACGGGCATTTTATAAATGCCTTCTGCGTTGCCACAAGTGCTTTAGTATGCCAAACAAATATTTGTGTCGAGGGCAACGGCCTCTGTTGTCATAAGCCCTCGTCAAATCTGGATCATCCTCCTCCACAGGCAGAAGAGTGGAAATTTGGAAAACAGAAAATCTCAATTATGAAATAAACACTCCTTCTTTACAAAAAACAATAAAAGTCCACTAAGTGATTTATGAAAAGGTACAGAGCATAATTATTATTAATTTTACTAGATTGTATTAGGCTTAATAGAAAATATCTCTAACGCAGTTAGAGCTACAAAATTATGTCCTTTATGTAAAGTGCCAGTACCGGTAGCATAACGTATATGCTTGAACTACATGTAGGCTGCATGCAGGTCTAAAGCTATGTTTATAAGACATAGGAAAAGTAGAATACGCATTTATTATTATTCAGTTTAACGTAATCTTATAGGTACAAAGACCGTTGACGTCTCTAAAGTTTTCAACGTATTTCCGTTCACCTTTGAATAACTGTTCTGCAGTTTCTGTCTTTTCCCTCTTTTATCTTTCTTATTATTTTCCGAAATTTGACGGCAATATTATTATTCAATTGCACATTTCATGTTGTTCACATAATTCAACATCTACTTAGTTAGATTAACATCAAAATATTTATTTCATGTGCAGGCCTATAAGCAATTTTGAATATACAATGTTATACAAATAAAATTATAGGCAGATAAGATGTGCAACATTAAAATAAAAATCATAGTATTCAGCCACTACTTAGAGGCATAAACAATAAAAGCAATAGCAATTTATTCAATGCCCGTGTCATCTAGCGGTTTCTAGCCTATTACAGAATTATTAAAAATTATCAATCCCACACACATAATAAAAAAACACACATAAATTTAATAACGATAGAGAAAGTCGTCCTAGGATATTATGAATCTTATTAAACAATAAGTTTATCGTTGCTCAATAATAAAATTAAGCAAACCCAACTAAGATTATAATTCACATACATTTCACATTACAAACAACCCAGTTATTAAGCTATTTCCATGAACGCTGAACAGCTGAACAGTTACTATTCAAAACAACGTGAAGACTTCTTCGCTTTATTAACCATAACTAACGACTTAAACTTAGACTTAGTTCCTCCAGCTCCGATCGGAGCATTGGTCGACAACCACAACTAACCACAGTGACCATTAATTACTTTATGTTGAAGCACTTGTAATATTCAGCAGTTTAACGACATTTTATAGCTACAAAGGCTGTTCAGTGTTCACTTTTGTTTATCTGTTCAGCAGTTGCTGTTTTTTCTCTTTATTTTTTCCGGAATTTGACGGCAATATTATTATACATTTGCACATTTCATGATGTTCACATAATACGACATCTACTAAAAATAGATTGACATCAAATCTCATGTTTAAAAGCAATTTCGAACATTCATATTTCGACAATAAAATTATAGGCAGATTAGATATTCAACATTAAAATGAAAAACAAATATTCAATTCATACATCATTTAGAGCCATCAACAATAATAGCAATAGCAAATTATTCCATGCCGGTTTCATCTATTACAGAATTATTAAAAATCATCAATCCCACACACGTATAAAAACATACATCGACTTGAACACGATATAGAAAGTCCAAGGATATTATAAATCTTACTAAACATTAAGATTATCTTTGCTCAATCCTGGAATTAAGCAAACCAACTAAAATCACAATGCACATGTCATACATTTCACGTTATTTGGCTATTTCCACGAATACTATTCAGGGCAATATGAAGACTTCTTCAATCTATTTGGCCTAACCATAATTACTGTGAACATTAATTAATAATTACGTTAAGCTGAAGCATCTCATATCGAAAGAAGGAGGGCGGCGCTATGCAACTTGCCATGATGCACTAAGTTAAATAGCAAATAGGCCTAAGTATAGCCTGACTTTTATAATTATGCTTTAATAATTTTTGTCGTCAGCAGCATATTATGCTAGCCTAGGCTTACAATATGACGACATTAAAACATGGAATAACAAATATATACATTTTCAGCTTTGAAATTCTTTAGGCTAATGCAATTCAAGGTGGCCCTATAATATTATTCGATGTAGACTGCCAGTAGAGTGTGACCATAATATTAGGCTATACGTTATCCACCAGAATAACGTAAGCTACTCGTAATCGCGTAAAATAATGTCATTTATAAGCTCAGGCTTAATGTTAGCGTATAGCCTACGTTGTCGAAAATGAACTTGTGCGCACGTTAAAACGGCAATAGATATATTATAATGCAGTCGTGCTGCTGTAGAATTAATCAAACAGCCTAATCTGTGGTAAAATAAATGTAAGGGCCTACAAACTGTGGATCTATGCAAATGATCGTTTTTTGGACAAAATAAAATATAAGATGCTACAATTTAACCGGTTAAAATACGACAGTAAAAAAACTTGAGTTGATAAATACACTTCAACATAATTATGAAAGAATAAAAGCACCAGACAAATAATAAGCATATAAATATAGCATACGGTATAATGTAATAGGTAGGCAACGAACAATCGATATCATTGCAAAGTCATATCAGGGTCTATTCTGTGATTGCATGATAAACTAAACTTTTTGTGCAAAATTGCAATTGTTACGCAAAGAAAAGTCATTATAGGCGTACAGGAGATCTAAGCAGGGGGGGGGGGCGCGGAGGGACAAAGATTTGACTTCTGCCCGAGAAAAAAATATCGTGGTGTGATTTTTTCAGACCGAAAACAGTTGACGACCTTTTTTAGTCATCGGGTTGAAATGTCGTGAAAAATACTGTTTTTCATATTTTCCCGGGTCTCCTTGCCCAAAAACAGACCTGCCCGAAATTAAGGGGTCCCCTGGACCCGCCTCGTACGCCTATGAGCAAAGACTTAGCAAAACGATCCACAGGTGTTACGTATGTTTCCATGCATTGTCAAAAGAAATTGTTTAAACATTGTGGCAATGTAGTGCTGAGCTTTTAGTTACTAAGCTTAATGATACCGAAGACAATGTTGGCCTACTATAATACGGTACTCGTGGATGCCCGCACATTGAGGCAAAAGTGGCACTTGCCCCCCCCCCCCCTCGGAAAAACGACACCTATTTTGCAACTACTTGGTCCTGCTTTCAGGCTCTTAAAAAAATTCGTCGCACCACAGCATCAATGACACTACTGATGCACAATGTGAAACTGAGAAATCAACAGTAAGAAACCTCCCTGTAAAAAACACTTGCTTTTTAATTTATTTTTTGCATTTTTCAAGCTTTTTTAACGTGATTATTGTGTGTTACCCTTCTGTAAAAATATACGCGGGCGCCCAGGCTACTGCTGTCAGTAGTTTCAGCGTGATTTTAGTAGGCCTATATTATACACTGCGCAAATTTAAGCGATCTTAGACCAATGGATAAGCAACACTCAACGCTTCGCATTAACCCTTATAGGGTCACCGGGGGGTAAAAAAATACCCCCAGCTCGGTTTTTAACGGAAATTTTTTCCTCTGAAAATAGTTGAAGAAATCGCTTTTGTGACTTTTCCTAAATATGTTTCATGCACAGAATGCATCCAGTTTTATTATCTATCCATGCACCCAAATCAGCTAGATAGTACGAAAATGCACCACTTCGTAGCTACTTTAGTCAGGAATTCATAAACATAGCATTATGCATGCGTTACACGTGAGTGTCTTGCTGTCACAATGTCTCCTTATCAGTATCTGAACATTATATAGTATCATTCATTCATTCATTCAAGTATTTATATAGCGCCTCTTCAAGGAAACTACTCAGAGGCGCTCCCGATTCCAGCACGGACATGGAGAAATGTATGTCATGATTAGTATCGTTTTATATATAGAAATCGTTTTGGTTTCATAAAATTAGGATGAATGAATGAAATTGTCTACAGCAAATCACTTGAAGTTAACAAGTGTAGCATCAATTTAGACCATGAGCTCATGTTTCTAATGCACATATGACTTAACTGATAGCCATTTTAATATTCTGGCCGCCATTTTGTCCGCCATTTTGATTTTCGTGCGGTGCCACATATGTGAATTTGGTTCCATTGCATTCCTTGACCTCGAAAATGTTAATTTAGACTTTGAAATCATGTTTCCATTGCATACATAACTTCACTTATAATCATTCAAGATTATGGCCGCCATTTTGTCCGCCATTTTGATTTTTCTGCAGTGCTGCATATATTTCTTTGTTCCAGTGCATTCCGCGAACCTTCTATAAATAACTTCTTTTAGTTTTATACTTGAAAATCGGAGTTTATCATAGGAATCATGCGAATCACAGTGGGGGTATTTTTTTACCCCCAGGTGACCAAAATCGGTTGAGAAATTTCGTGACCCTATGAGGGTTAAATAGACTTTTCAAAATAAGGGTTGGGCCTACCACTACGATTGCAATCGCAATAACTTACAAGGTAGGCCTAATCTACGCTCTAAATTATTATTCGCCATTTCATGGGTTTAGCGCAGGTCGCACACAAAATAATTAGAAAAATGTAAAAATAATTCTCTGTAAATAGAAGTCGGTTTGATTAAAATAATTTTACTGAAATACAAATGAGACCAATGAAAGAATCTTGCTAAAATTGGAGATGGATCGATAAAAATTGTAACTTGAATCGAATAGGCCTATATGGAATGATTTGAAAAAGTCACTCAAATACACGTTTGATTGATGAAACGAATCATGCCTCTAATATGGAACTTGGATTGATGAAAACAATTTATGGTGAAATAGAAGTTGAGTCGATGAAAAATTATTATGCTGCGGCAAGTGAATACTTTAGAACACTGAAGCGATAGATTACCCGATTGCAGTTAGCCAATTCTAGAACATAATTTTAAAGCATCCAGCTTTCAAAAAGCAAATTGAATATAAAGTCACATCTGGTCACAAAACCACAACAGCCTAACCCTCGGAGGCTAACCGAGGTGATTGTTCACCCCACTGTCAGTATTTGCCCTGAATGTTTTTACTGCTTTAAAGTTATGCCATGCGCTTTCGTGTATCTGTTCATAAATGAATTTTGCTTAATTCCACATTTTTTATATTGAGTGCATGGTCACGTGACTGACGTCATATAATGGCCATTGTTATTAATAATGTATTTGTGTTGAAGTTTTGGCGGTTACCTGCAGCCAATGCCGCTAAACTGTTATCAGAATTGATATCAATGGATTGAAAATGAGGATAGTGATGAGGTTAATGTAGAGTTTTTTGATTGTAACGATGTCTCGGAGCCAGAATGATAATGTTGAAATCGATGATGTCATAGACTTAGCCTACGTGATGCAACTTTGTATGTGGAAAACATGCAACAACTTGTGTATGATAAATGACCGTAGACTCGATGATGGTGCTGATATTTTACCTTAGATTGGTTTCATAGATTGTCCATTTCATGTTGAACTTGAATTAAATGCCATTGTTGATCAAACATGGTCTAATTTTATATCGTAGGCCTCAAATGGTGTGGGGTGAAAAATATACCACAGGTTATCCAATACGTGATTCTTATATAGGCCTAGGTTAGCCTCCGATGGTTAAATTTATGTCAGTTTCACATAATTTTTTCATAACAAACTGGCGAATAAAGAATTCAAACGGAAAATTGCATTTCATGGCAGAAAATTCCGTCAATGTTCCTCTACGCGGTTGACCACAGTCAATACAACACCTGAGTTTCAAATACCTTGCAATGAAATGTCTTCCGAGAAAATACTGACTTCTAATAGAGATCAGTTTGTGCGTAATAGCCATAGAATGGTGATGTTTTTGAGAATACACGTGTCGCGCAAAAAATTGCGCAAATGATGACTCATGCGCTATCTTACATTTGCTCAATTCGTTATTCAGAGGTGATAAAAAATAAAAGAGTGTATGTATTCCGAGCAAACACTGAATATCTTTGTCAAATAAACAGCAAAGCGGTGGCAATAAGAACACAGTCGAGACTCTAGACTCCTTTAAATTGTTCTGAAGAGGTTCAAGAAGAATTCTTTCACATAAATCCAAAACTTCACCGTATTTACGACATTTGTAAAGGTGCAAAGCACGATAGCAATCAATAGGGTTGCACTGGATGACATATTCATCGCAAATCACGCTGTAGAACGATGTTAGCTTTTCTAAAGCGTATTCCGTTAGTGCATCGATTATTTTGTCCTTTATTATTAAAGAAGCTACATTACAACGCGCACTAGCTATCAACGAATAAGCTCTGCGATATAGGCCTACGCGTTGTCTCTGAGCTGTGAGACAAGCACTTGAATTCATTGAAGTACCGGTACCGAACTTTCGCTTTCCCAAAGCCAACAAACATTGGTCAAAGGGCAATGATGAACTTGGCAAAAAAGTATTAAATTTTAAATGCTGAGACATTCTTTCGGCAGATATTGCTGACAGATAATAGGCGAACACCTTTGATGTAAGTCGTAGATCGAGATAGATGTGCTTCTTATTAAAAATCCTCTTTAGATTTAACTTCTTGTGCAGCAGGCAAAACCCAACAATTCTAACAACGTCGTCAATAAAGAACAAACAGCCTGCATTCAATGTTTCATTTTCCACGTCGGTCGTTTGATCCATCAAGACTGCTGAGCAGAGGTCTATGGCTATTTGATATTCTGATGATGCAAAATGAAGAGCAGCCAGGTAGACCACGGTTGCAGGTGCAATGGTATTCGATCGAGAATCGTCACATTCTAGGGTCCTTCTAAGAGACTCTTTTGACATGACAGAGAGTAGTTGAAATTCAGGAAGGTCATCTGATTCAGTTAAATTTTCCATCTGTACTTGGGATCGCAAAAATTGAAACTCACTCCTTTCTGCTGTCAATGGTATAGGAAATATGTGATAATAACATCTTACGATTTTAGGTTTCAAGAGAATTCTTTCGACAAAATCAACAAACGGGCTACAATTCCATGATGATATCCCACATAGTAAACAATACGCAGCACTCAAACCATGCAGCGCCGCATCAAAATATTCGAAACACCAAACTTTCTTTGGTATTGGACATTTCGAATTTATTCCGTTTGATAAAAATGCAGACTTCATTGCTCTTGTCGAACCAGGTAAACAGAATCTCGGTTCACCGTCATCATATTTAAGCAATTTGAGAGCACTTTATACCAAACTACCAAATGAGCACGCAAATGTGGAATCCAAGGATCCCAACATTGATTGTTGACGAAATTCAAAGAGAAATAGCAAATAATGTGGCGTTACCGCCTCCGAACTGGGAAATCCTAAATGTGTCTTAAAGAAAAACATGATGTAGTTTTCCATGAACCAATTACTCAGAATGCCGCAATTGCAGAATTCATTTAGTTGTCTTTCGGTCTTATCAAGTAACATTGGTGTCGAGGGTTCATGAAACATATTTGCTTCAGGAATAAAATAGTTTGGACAGCGCCTTCTGTTAAGCCATTCTAAAAGATTTCTCAACAACTCACAGCATATAGTAATAACTGAAGCGGAATTCCACCATTCCGATGACTTCTCTTCACAAGTCCATAGCATCAGGGTTTTTAGATGATACGTGCAAAGAACTACATCCTCCTTTGGACAATCCTTCTGTATCAATTCTCTTTTCGCGAAGAATCTGAGCAAATGATAGACGATCTGTTGAATTTTAGTCCAGCTCTGAAGCAAAATTACTTCCGCAACTGAAAATGACAATCGCCATTGTTCTTCATCGTCTCTGCAATCTCGATGCTTTGCGTATACAACGTGACAACCGTTTCCCACAACTTCGCAGATGGTATCAATCGTCGGCCATCCGTTATCTCTATGTCGCTTTCGCCAACCTTCGGCCTCTCGAGGCCACTGAGGGCACCAAACACTTTCCACAATATCAGACATCAAATAATATGTGAACGGTTGGCTCGTAAAGGCTGGACCTCTATAAAACATTCGATTGCCATGCGGGTCTGGAAAATTTTCACCACCTTTCCAATCAAGCTTAAAATACTCAACTGATGTATCGACAAATTCATATTTTTTTAACGTCCAATTATAATTCATTATCCCAAAAACTCGAAGTCGAACAAAACCTGGATGGCTTACGTATGACTCAATCTTGTGGCACTTAATCGTATCGGCTAGCATGGGCCTACTCAGCTTTGGCAACTGTGGAAACTCGTCTATAAAGGCCAACTTATCAGCGCTTATTTCTAGTGAATCACGGTCGTCGATGCATGGGTTCAGCGGTCGGATATAGAACTCTTCAGTGCTACCACATTTGATGTTATAAAAATGCTTTCCATATGACGAAGAAAAAAACAGGTTCGTTTGGCGATCATCAGCAACACACAACTTTGGGAGCAACTGACACGTACTGACGATGTATTCCGATGCAAATTCTTCCAACCATTCAGCCGCAGTTTCCATCCTATAATTATTGTATATTTATTAACGTCACAATGTCATCTTCTCATCTTAATCATTCAGTGTTTCAGAAAATTTCTCGTCTCTCCCAGTAGACATAATAATAATACAAAATATTCTATGCAGATCTTCTCAATGCACAACTTGTAGTTTGTTATATTTTGCCTATCTTGATAAGAAAAAGCGTTTGGCTAATTATGCAACTAACAAAACGTAAATTCTATAACCGACATGCATGGGCGAAGACTTAAAGGGAGGGAATAGTGAGGGACGGTCCCCTCAATGAATGTGTTGGGGGAGGCCCATGTATTTGTCCGCCCTCCAATTGTTAAGTGAACACTAAAAAAGGTAGGCCTAATCAACTTTTTGACGGGGAAAATGTGTATTTTTTCTCAAAATTTCGGACGGATGACTAAAAAAGGTGATCATAAATTTTGGTCGCCAAAAGTGGAAAATTTTGTCTGCGACTCACTGCGACTCAGCCATTCGTCAGCCCAAAATCTCGCGTTCTTCCTTCGGTGCCACTCGTTCGTCCCGCGGCTCCCGCCCCTCCCCACCCCAGTCTCTTCCCATGCCGACATGAATAGCTTGTTGGGAGAGAACGTCGGGGTTGGTATTGCAACCCGCTAGTCTTTCTTGATTAACTCACTGGACTGACTGGAGTTACGTCTTCATTGCACAAATGCACAACGCACAACCCTGTAGGCTTTTTAAAAGAAAATTTTAGAACTGCACAATCAGTTTGCGATATCGTTGGCAAAATTTTCTCACGAGGTTTTTTCGTCGATTCCGGGAACAGAATCTCGCAAAAATTTCGCAGTCGCCGTCCCAAAAATCTGATGACAAATTTGTTTGTCCGTTGTCAGAAACTTTCCTATGTAAAAAGTCGCAAGTCGCCGTCTATAAAATTCAATGACTTTTAAAAGTCCTTTGTCGGAAATGTTCCCAAGTAAAATGTCGCAAGTCGCCGTCTAAAAAGTCCGATGACTTTTTTAAAGTTCTTTAGAAATTTTCCAAAGTTTTTCCCAGAAAAAGTCGCAAGTTGTCGTCTTATGTAGGGCCTACCGGTATATTCCGATGACCTTTTTAGATATAGCCTACAGTTAAAATTTGGCCATCCTGCTTTATTTTTTCACTGTACGAAACTCTCCGTTTCATTTAGGCTACCCCTTTCGTGGAAAACCGGCTGCATGTAGGCCTACCTTTTCCTAACGACAATTACTGCACAAGATTGCTTTTACAACTGCATATGTACAACTGCACATTTTATATCGAACTGCGCGTTAAAAAAAGCCCTGCACCCCTGCATGGAATCATTTCCCAGGGCTTCGATATACTGCAATAAATACATTGTAGCCTAAATAAGCTTCACCTTCTTGCTGATTGTACTGAAAAGGCGTTTACTGTACTTGGTGGCAGCGGTGCTATGGTCGGCGGCAGGCTAATCTTCGGGGGCTTTAGTTGCAGCTTATATAGCACGTGGGTGATGGTAACTTAGACGGAGACATCGAGACTTCTTTGATGGTTTTTCACGGTGTTATTATTATTCACACTCAGCGTATTTACAACAACGAATACAACATTATCAGAGTTTAGACTTCGCTTTCGATCAACTCTTTCAGCGAGTTGCCTCCTGTCTTCTCCTTAAACTTCTCGGCTAGCTCCCTCTTGCGAACTGCCTCCAACTATTCTTTCACGTTCCGACCTTCTCGGCGAGCTGCCTCTTGCGAACTCCCTTCTCCTTCTCTCTTCCCGCATTCCTTCGACCCCCACCTGTCAATCATCCTTCTCACCCCCAGCCACGCTCCTCTCTTCAGTCCCATCGCCGTACCTTGGCTCCTCCCCTCTCTATCGCACCCATTGACAGGCGTGGTCCCTCAGCTTCCCTGCTTCATTCCCTTACACATGTTAACTGTCGATCAAGTTAATTAATAATTATAAGCTTAATAGTTCATAGCCGCACACAAACAATATATGAATAAAACATGATAAAAATGGCCATGAAATATAGTCGGGCCGTTATTCACTACATCCTCACACTTCCGAAGCTGACGGCACTGGTCGAGCATTCAGAAAGAAAAGAGGGCTTTTAGGTGTGTCCTTCCAACAGTCCTCGACAACTAATTTAATACAGGAGCACAGACGACGACGCATGGCTTTTTTCGCATTGTCCTTTTAGCCATTGTTCTCGCGAAGTCGCCAGGCTTGTTAACACACGTATTTAAATCTAGAACAAAAAGCACAAACACAAAAACGAGTAATATCTGTGAGATAAAAATCCTTATAAATCAATCATTTTCCAAAATAGTCATAACATTCCACAGATACCATAAGCAAGTAAGTAAGTACAGTTTAAAAACAAATAATCTGAGCATTTTACAACGCTAGTTGGTTATGAATGAGCGTGATAGTCCATCTGCCATAGCATTATGTTTTCCAGGGACGTAATTTATGTGTACTGAAAAGGCGTTTACTGTACTTGGTGGCAGCGGTGCTATGGTCGGCGGCAGGCTAATCTTCGGGGGCTTTAGTTGCAGCTTATATAGCACGTGGGTGATGGTAACTTAGACGGAGACATCGAGACTTCTTTGATGGTTTTTCACGGTGTTATTATTATTCACACTCAGCGTATTTACAACAACGAATACAACATTATCAGAGTTTAGACTTCGCTTTCGATCAACTCTTTCAGCGAGTTGCCTCCTGTCTTCTCCTTAAACTTCTCGGCTAGCTCCCTCTTGCGAACTGCCTCCAACTATTCTTTCACGTTCCGACCTTCTCGGCGAGCTGCCTCTTGCGAACTCCCTTCTCCTTCTCTCTTCCCGCATTCCTTCGACCCCCACCTGTCAATCATCCTTCTCACCCCCAGCCACGCTCCTCTCTTCAGTCCCATCGCCGTACCTTGGCTCCTCCCCTCTCTATCGCACCCATTGACAGGCGTGGTCCCTCAGCTTCCCTGCTTCATTCCCTTACACATGTTAACTGTCGATCAAGTTAATTAATAATTATAAGCTTAATAGTTCATAGCCGCACACAAACAATATATGAATAAAACATGATAAAAATGGCCATGAAATATAGTCGGGCCGTTATTCACTACACTGATCATTGATCACTAGCAGGTCTTTCGAATGAAACAAAAATATTAAATTCCGCATGGGGTCAGAATCTTTTACGTACAAGTTTACCACTGCAGTACTTGACCATTGACCATGACCAAGACATCACTTACCTTAACCTAGTAGGCCTATGTTGAAACACCAATAATATTGTAGTGCCAATGAATGAATCAAGCAGATGAAATAATTCACGCAGGCATAGCGACCAAACTCGGTGAAGCACACACGACTGCAATTTCATAAAGACAAACATCCTGTATTAAAACAAAAATTTTGCTCAAGCACAACGCCATTGCCGTGCCAGGATATTTAGCTAAAAAGAAAGAGATTGTAATATTAACCGACACACTGATATTATTTTGACAAATGTAATCTATACAACATGTCAGTTTGTTATTGTTTAGCCCACTTGTTGCAACTACAGTGGTGTGAAATGTTTTGCATAACCCACATATTTTGCGTTTCTATGCATGATTTCGTCTGTATTAAGGTGAATACTGAATAATGTGCTGGTAAGCATGTGGGTGTTAATTATATGCTTTATTGTTGTTTGATTCGAGTTCATAAGCATAGTTTTTGTAAATTGACATAATGAAAGTTCGTTTACCACCTCGTGACTATACCAGTATGAAAAGGGCCACAAAGGCGTGTCACGCGCATGGGCGCCCGCATAAATGTTTGCAAGATGGGGAAAAACACGATGGTCACGAATAAAACTTTTTTGTAGCAAGAGCTTGAAATATATGCAATACAGGAACATTTAGGAACATGCATGGATATTTTTCATAGCGCTTTTTAGTGCATATTTCTCAGTTTAAATTTTTTTAAATTTTGTGAATATTATAGTTTATTTTGTGCAAAGAAATTTGTTAAAAAATCAAAAAGTAGTAGGCCTAGTTAAGAAATAGGCTCCTGAAGGGGCGCACTCAGTCCACTTGCACCCTGCAAAAATTGCACCTATTTTCATTCAGTTATTGTTTCATGCTTCCTCTAGTTAGGCCTGAGCTCTACTTATATTATTTTTATTGCAATTTCTAAATTTTTAAAGCACCATGCACTTGAAAGTCAATCGCAGGCACAAGCTTGTTCATCGGAGTCAAAATTTAATGGCTGTTCAAAAGTTCCGAGACCGGTTTTCAGAGTGGCGGAGGGCAGAGTAGCAGTTAAGGTGGGTGCCATTTAGGATTGGAAGATGGAAGATCCTAGGATCAGATGAACCCAATGGACATGGTTTCAGTGTTTAGCAAAAAGCTTGAAAAATGCAGGGCACAAAAATAAAAGCATGTTTATTTTATGGAGGTTTCCGAAATTAAAGTAGATTTCTTAGTTTCACCTTGACCATCATTAGTACTATCAATTCCCTTACATGAAAAAATTTAGTACTACAAGAGTAGTAGCTAAAAAATAGATGTCACCTTCCAGAGGGGCAAATGCCCCCTCTTACCCCTGTGTGCGGGCGCCCATGGTCACACACTAATGCTTGTTTTGTACATAGTGCAATGTGTTAGGATGAAATAACCGGCATGTGTGCTCGCAAGCAATCTTTATGATTTCTAGGCCTTGAAAAGTCCGTTTCGGTGTGTCAGTTGTGCATAAAAATTTAATGGCCAGCCCTTGTTCTTCAGCACTTGTCTGCAACGTTTCGGCATCGAGTGGACCAGCTTGACGAGGTGGTCATGGGTCACAACGCAGTTCCAGGCGGCGATGAGCTATTCGATGAGCTAGCGTTTGGAAGTTGGGTATCTCTTGGATATCTCCAAGGCTCCTTTATGCCATAGATTCTCAATTTTTTTGAGATCTGGAGACTGGGCGGGCCAGTCCAGAGTCATAACATTAGTATGTTTCTTCCAGTTGGTCACCAGTTTGGCACGATGGCATGGTGCATTGTCATCATGAAAGAGGAACTGGCCTGGGAAGAGTTGATGAGTTGATGGCAACATGCACGTACGTCTGCAGTATGCCGATGCACTTGGTTGCATTGACCATTCCATCGACAATATGCAGACGCCCGACGCCACTGGCAGCCATGCAACCCCAAACCATAATGAAAAAACCAACGCTGGACTGGCCCGTCGTCGTCATCATAATCATCGTCATCATCATTATCATCATCATCATCATCATCATCATCATCATCATCATCATCATCATCATCATCATCATCATCATCATCATCATCATCATCATCATCATCATCATCGTCATCATCATCATCATCATCATCATCATCATCATCATCATTACCACCACCACCTTCACCAACACCACTACCACCACCACCATCGTCATCCTCATCATCGTCATCATCAATTCATAATCACATCATTATTTCATCATCGTCATAGTCGTCGTCATCGTCGTCATCTTTTTCCAAATCCGATGAGCTATTTTTTGGGGGGAGGGGTAAGGATAGACTACCCCCGGGGTAGTGGAACGCTTGATAAAATTACAAATCTTTGATTAATACTAGGGCTGTTGTTCGATTAAAAATTTTAATCGAAATTAATTGCGCGATTAATTTTTTTAATCGCAATTAACGGCAAATTAATCGCAATACATTTCCGTCAAATATATTAATCCTGCTATTTTCTAAGGACCCCTGAAGCATAAAATTTTAATGACTGAATGCATTCTTTCTATTGCAAGCATATTCAATAACCTTTGGCTTTGGACTATTGAATTTCTGCATTTCGGTTACTGACCAGTTTTGTATGACAGACTGAATTGAAACACTGTTCAAATCAGTCAACTGCTCAAAATCCGTCAATTTTTCCATTTGAGCCACCTTTAATTAAATGTGAAAACTAGACAACCGTTTTCTGACTATCAAAATTAATCATTTATTCAGCCAATTGTATATGCAGACCAATTTATTTTAATTGGTCGGTTCAATGGATGCTGAGATTATTAATTAACAATAGTAGGCCTACTATATTGAACCTCATTATTTAGTCACAATTTTTCACAAGAGGTTGCGGTTCTTGCCTATAACCGCGTCTCTGTTGTCCTTCTGTAAACATTTATCATTTGAAACCTGGATCCATTGGTCTTGCCATCTCTTGGAGTTCAACCAATGTAGTCTGACGGGGTGATAAAACAGACTTAGTGGATGATGCGATGCGGCCGATGTCGACGGCTCATCGTTAGCGTTTAACACGTGTTTTGCATGGTTCGCATGCAGGTGATAGGCATAATTGAGCAAAGATTTGCTAGGATAATACTCAAATTTTTGGAATATTTGCCAAAGAATGTATCACTAGTTTTAAGTAATATGAGCCTTCCGTTTAAAACGAGTTTTTCTGCTTCTGATTCCATTTTAATCAGATATAATTAACGCGTGCGATTAACGCGTTAAAATTTTTAATCGTAAATTTTTTTAACGCGTTAATCGCACGCGTTAACGCGATTAAATCAACAGCCCTAATTAATACGCTAATGCAGAAATGAATTATCAGCAGCAGCCAGGAAACATGTGTTTCACTGACTTCTAAAAAGCTTTCTATTGTATTTCACATGAACAATAGGGCTGGTAATGGCAGAGATGGGTCATACGGCACACATGATTAAATTACTGGCCAAATTATGTCTGCAGTTAGCAACAAGTAAAAGTGAAAGTGGCGGGGATTCAATCAAGCGGGTCAAAAAGAATGGATTATCTCACAGCATCAATATCACATTATGACAGAGGGTGTGCTGGATGGATGGAAGTGTGAAGTGTGGGGTGCAAATAGGCGGCAGAAAAACAGCAAATCTGATATGTACATGTACATTATAATTATAAGCGAAAGTAAATATGGAAAATTCATAGCACAAAACTCTCTCTCTCTTTCCCTTTCTTCCTCTCCCTCCGTCTTTCTCTCTATGTCTCGCTCTGTCTGTCTGTCTCGCTGTCTGTTTGTCTGTCTGTTTGTCTGTCTGTCTGTCTCCCTCCCTCCGTCCCTTCGCCCGTCCGTCCGTCTCTCTCTCCCTCCCTCCCTTCCTCCCTCCCAAATGTTTTTCCACTTCTCCCTACACACAGTGTGAGAATTGTGGGAAAAACTGGGGAGGTTGTACCATGATCCGCGTGGAGTTGGGGTGTGAAAAACAGACTTTACTATGGGTCCATAAGAAAGACTGTTAGTGGGTTTGAACCTCTCAACCACCCGCAATTCTCATCCTGCTTTCACAACGAGAATCAATCGAATTGGAATCCTCTTTCTGCCCGCATTCGGTTCAAATTCATTGTTTTTGGTCCTCAAGTAAATACTGGTTTTTAATATGAAATCGAGATCTAATTATAATAATATTTGTTTTACTGATTCTGCAGGTGGCGGTGGTGGTGGTGGCGGTGGCGAAAGGGTGAGAATTTCCGGGAGGGGGGTTGTTGGGTCCAACTCCTTCTTATTCGTTCTTAGGACGCCATAGCAAGTACTCATGGCACACTCCAGATCCACGTAAGTCAACGTCTCATCCCCAGTTATATCTCTACAATTCTCATACAGGTTGGTGATGATGATGTCAACGATTACGACGACGTTGTTGCTCCTATTGTTGTTGTAGTTGTTGTTATTGCTGTTGCTGTTGTTGTTGTTGTTGTTGTTGTTGTTGATGTAATGTAACGTAATGTAGGCCTAATGTAAATCTTCGAGTATTTATCAGCGCCCACAAAAGCCACGTCAGGGAGACCACCTGATTCACCGGCGAAATGATGATGATAAGGATAATTTTATTAATGCTATTGTTGTTGTTGTTGTTGTTGTTGATGATGATGATGATGATGATGAATGATAAGGATGATTTTATTATTGCTATTGTTGTTGTTGTTGTTGATGATGATGATGATGATGATGATGATGATGATGATGATGATGATGATGATGATGAGGATGATGATGATGATGCTTCTGCTGCTGATGATGATGACGACGACGATGTGATGATGATGTCAACTGAGACTACAGTAAACTCCTGTCTTATCTCAACACACCCAATTGTCCCCCTATGCCTAACATTCAGAGGAGAGCAAAGGTTCGGGATCCGTATTCCGTACGGTTATTGTGCTGGAATCATTAGCTCAAGTCCTGTGCTCACAATTGCCTACATCAGCAGAGCCATCGACTGAATGTGACGTTTAGCTAATTTTAGGTGTAGCCTACATTTATTTATTCATTTGCATCCATGACTGTTTCTCACAGCAGTTAGTATAGGCCTATCTCATTTTCTAAATACATTTCTTTGCCAGGGGCTCTCATGCCAGGAGCGCCTGAATAACATCAGCTTCGAGAGGCGCTATAAAAAACCACCTGGCAAAATATTAATACACCTTGAATTCTTTATGAGCAAATTGATGTTCGAAAATTTTCATCGACTTTCATCGACTCAACAAAATACAACGCGTAAGTTTTCACGCGTGTCTTCCCTAATCGTGATAATCGAACGTCGCTAATAAACTTCCTTTAAAGTTGTTACTTCACTTTATTTGCGGTGTCCAAAAAATTGTGTTGCGTTGAAGTAAGGTCACTGCTCAACAGTTCTATAATTCTATTACAGACTTTCTTCATTTGCTCAAACACACTATAATAATTCCGTTTAGTTTCTGGCTCTATCTCCTCCATAGCTACAACAATGATTAGATCAATGTAATAATAGGAACATTTCAAATACATAATAATTATGAAAGAATCTCGTTTGTTCGCTAGATGGAACACTTTAGGCTCGCCAAGCCTTTGAAAGCAATAAACCATTGCGGGTTAAATAATTAGGCCTATGATAATAATATATGCCAGTTAAATAAAATAAAAACGTATAAGACTTACCGTGATTTTTTTATGAGCAAACGAGTCCATTTTAGTTTTAAAGCGCTTGATGTACTGAAAGGTTGCAAAATCTTTACGAATGTCAGTTATTGAGACATAGGCTACACTATTTTTTTAATTGTATCAATATCAACATGAATTAATAGGCTATTAAAAACCGACAATAAATTTTGACAAATTTTTCTGTGTGTTAATGAATTTTTAATGCCTATAATATTATTTTATGGGCGAATAGAAAAGACTTAGGGCCTAGGCCTATTTGGGAAATCACGAATGGCGAAAGCCTAGTTCACGTTGTTAGAAAAAAAATAATAAAATAGGACCTATAATTTATTTCAATGCCGTTGGTAACTTCAATGGTAAGCAGGGCTTTATCCATGCAACAGAATTTTTCGTCAGCAGCATCATCGTCATCATCGTCGTCATCGTCCTCCTCCTCCTCCTCCCCCTCCTCCTCCGCATCATCGTCATTGTCGTCGTCGTCATCATCATCATCATCATCATCATCATCATCATCATCATCATCATCATCATCATCATCATCATCATCATCATCATCATCATCATCGTCATCGTCATCATCATCATCATCATCATCATCATCATCATCATCATCATCATCATCATCATCATCATCATCATCATCACCACCACCACCACCACCACCACGCACCACCTTGAGTCACCACCACCACCACTCACCACCTTGAGTTTATGCAACCATCTTGAGGTGAGCGTAAGAATTGCTCCTAGTATTAGTAGGCCTAGGTTAGGCCTAGGCCGCATGGCTGAGAATTTAGCGAAGATTAAATCCTTAAGACTTTTGCAGGCCTTTGCATTTTGTAGCCTAGTGGTGACATCTCTCGAATGTTTTGCAATTTAAAGATTTACTTTGTACAATGTTATTCTGCTCGCACATTATCTTCTGAAACAATTATTAGACTAATACAAATGAAATCTACTGTTAAAAATATAATAAAACAGGCAAACCATATAAATATCTAAAATTAATGTTTTACGTGAATAAATGCGGCATAGGCTATTGAGATGAAGGTGCTAGGATTTGATGCACGGCTTGAGAAACTATGCCACGAACACCTTTCTTTCGAGAAGTTTTAATCTTTAAAGAATATTTGCAAAGTTTTCGAGTTTATTAATTTATCAATCAATTCAATTCAAATTTTTTAAAGGTTAACGTTTATTCGTTAACTCTTCATGTCTGCTCATTTAAGAATCCTACTCATTGGCACTCCCGGCTACTTGGTGACAGGGCTGTACTGGTAAATTTTGAGTTGAGTACACTCTTACTGTAGGCCTAATACTGTTGGGTTGGTGTCAGGAAGGGCATCCGGCCAGGCCATATTAGCCCCCATCATAAATTCCTGGTCACGCTACTGCTCCAACACCTCAACAATCAACGTCAAGTTATTATTTTACAATTCTCATACTGAGGCCTAGGTTACACCGTTTCAATTGCTTCCAATAAATTTGACCTAGGCCTATACTCGCATTATTAGACCAAGTTTTGAGGAGTCTAGAGGGGTTTTAAAGTTCATAGTAGACTAAATGATCTTTTAAGGTGTGACTTCTAGTAACGCACGACGGTTAATTTTTCTTAAGCTTAGAAGTGGCGTAAGTTCCGAAGCTCATGTCCCACGCAAACACTAACGTGAACAAAGGTATTGTTAATGCTTAAGGTGTAAAAAAATATGTGCCTGGACGCCCTTCATGTTTTCATGTGTGCAGGCCAAATAAGTGACAAGACGACATAGAGATTTGAAAATAAGTTCCTGGACGCCGTCCATGACCGACGACCGTCCTGCCACACTTTAAAACCTGCTTATTGTGTGACGCTGCCTGGTAGCTTGCCATCTTCACTTGAAACCGAGAGGCTCTTTCCATGGTCCTATTCTCTCAACAGTCTCAACAGCGAGCTCTAAAGGTAGCCTACATGCACCAATATTATTGCAACATCGTTAAGCAGATGACCCCATGCAGTGTTGTTCCCCGCTTTCTCAAGAAACAAGACATGCGTTGGGTTGGGGTAAAACTCTATGCAGTGGTGGGCTGGTGGCCCCCAAAACGGTTCACCAAACGTCGTGCCTAGCCTTAGGCCACTTACCCGATCACGATCCGAACTTTCTCGTACGAGATGAGAGGGACACAGAGTGAGCCAGCATTCGACGACAGGGTCCCTCGTCGTCCCTGCCAAACGAATAATTTTATTGTAAACTAGCGTACCCGACCACTCGTTGCTGTGGCTGAAAAGAGCACCCAACAATCCCTCCCTACCTACCACCCCTCTCTTCCCCTCCCCTCTCTTCCCTTCCCCTCCCCTCCCCTCCCCTTCCCTTCCCTCCCCTCCCCTCCCCTCTCCTCCCCTCCCTCTCCTCCCATCCCCTCCCATCCCCTCCCCTCTTCTCCTGTTCCCTCTCCATCTCCCGTCATGGGCCATCTGGCGAATACCACTGAGGCAAAATTGATTATTATAAGAAAAATATGATTAGTCTACAGATTAGTATGGCAAGAACCGTTAGGCCTACTTATAAAAATATGCCCTCATTTTCTTTTTATGGTACTTGTCGGTTAATTCACCCCCACACACAGAAACCCTATATACGAAATTTTACATGCAGAAATTAGTTCACCGCCACACGCAGTCTATTACCGTTTCTTTCGCAATTTCCAGTTCACACTCGCAAAAACGAATGCAAAAACGAATGCTCGTCATTTCTTTGGACCAGCAATATACGAACAGGATGTTTAATTTTGTCGGCAAGTTAGGCGTGATCCTTGTAGCCACGTGCCTTGTCGCAGTGGGATGTTTTGCCTACAGCTACGCTTATAATATTTTAAGACATCTCCATCTGTCTTGCCGAGCCTTTAAACATAGCACCATTAGGGCTTAGTTATAGTAAGCGGGTCCCTATAATGTTGGTTAGGTTCAGGTTAAGCGTCGTGAGGGTCGGTTAGGATCAGGTTAGGCATCGTAAGGGTCGGTTAGGGTTAGGATAGGGTTAGTGCAGTCATTCATTAACATAGGGACCCGTTTACTAGCCTATAACTAGTCTATGCCCACCATTGGGTGATTGTTAGCACACTGTATCGCAGTATCGCTGCTGCAAGAAATTAACGCCGCTTTGTTTATCGTGAACTAAAGCCGAATTTCTTAAGAAATTCATGGCATTCATGACGGCGTCCAAGAAATAAAAACGTGCTATAAGTTAATCGGATGTCACCATTAGCCTACATTACGTCACTAAAAGTCTAAAAACCAGTGCGTAAATATATGCAGTGCGTAAATATACGGCAAACTGTGGCGGTGAACTAACCGACAAGGTAGACAGACGAAACCTGTGGCGGTGAATTAACCGACAAGTACCCTTTTTATACGTGGTAATTATTTAGAGCTGCCTGAATACAGGAAAGAAAATAAATTGACATGCTTAGTGTTGGCAAGCTAGTAAATATCTCCAAAGCTTAAACACCACCCGCTGCAAATCTTCAAAGTTATAAATTCTCTATGATTCGAACTTTTGTTATAATTATGAAAACATTATAGACTTTTAAAGTCGACTTTTTGGAAGCCGTTACATCGGCTAAGAGTCTAAGACCTTGATTAATTATATACCTCAACTGCCCCCTCCCCAATCTACAAAGAGTATATAAAAATTTAATGTGCCTATTAAAGACCGTGAAATCATCTTGCATTGAGGTATTCTCTGCAGTGGTGGTTCACCACACGCCGTGCCTAGCCTTAGATTGCTTACCCCGATCGCGATCCGAACCTCCTCTTGCGAGTGATGAGGGTCACAGAGGGACCTATGATTCAACGACAGGGCCCCTCGCCACCTCGCCAAATGTAGGCCCTATTGTAAAAAGAATGAAGTCAATTTATTCGAGACATTTAAAATGCAGGCGTCATGGCCATCTGTCGAATACCACTGAGACTAAATTAATCTATTATAGACTAGGATGGCACGAACCGTTATTTAGAAAACACACTTTGCTATCATCTTCTTTTTATACATGGTAGCCTAATTATTTAGAACTGTCTGAATGTAGGAAATCAAACAAGTTGACACGCATAAGTGTTAGAAAGCCGGTAAATATCTCAATAGCTTAAACACCACCAGTTGCAAATCTTGTAAGTTACAACTTCTCTAGGCTTCAACAATTTTTATCGTTTTGGAAACTTATTATAGGCCTAGGCCTTTACTGTAACAGGCCTTTAAAGTCGAGTTTTTGAGAGCCGTTATATCGGCTAAATTTGCTAAAACCTTGATTAATTTTATGGTATGCTGTAGTGAAAAAAATAAACTTAAAACCATTCGATTTGAGTGGCTTCTGTCATAAGAAATCGGTTTAGTTTCATAGTCGTCATCACCTTTATCATCGTCGATCGTCATCATCACCACCACCACCGCCGCCACCATGCCATTGACGATTTTGCGGTGCATAATGACGGTATTGATGATGATTACAGTACTACTGTGGCACCGTGCGTAGCACTCTACCCACATAAGAAGGGAATCGTGATCCGCGAACTCTTCCCAACATAGAGGCGCGTAGCCTCGTAGCCTATAGGCTGCATGGGCCTACGCTCGAGATCTAACCCAATGTGCCAGTAGGCTAGAACAAAATTCTATTAGTGGAGGGCCGCCTCGTGAAACTTAAAACCAAAGATCAAATATTTTCATGTATTCTCAATTAACCGTGGACAGTGTGAGAATTGGGGATAAATATGACTGGGGTGGACCATTAGGCCTATATTTACACACTTGCATGGAATTGGGATGTGAAAAACAGACTTACCATGGGACTCTAAGACTGGGAGTTGAAACCCCCCCAACCCCTGGAAAATTCTCACCCTGACCGTGAAAAAATAAAAATGATTGCTTTGTGGTAATTGGGTTTTTGGGTTCATATTTCCAAATAACAAAATTAAGCCAATATAACGATCGAAAAGATAGGCGTATGCAAGTTGAGTTGCTGCGTTGTCTTTTACTTCCTTCGGGGGCGGATACAGAAATGTTCAAAGGGGGCAAAATATGATGACCTTTTTTTAGTGGTTTGGTCCAAATCTCGGAAAAATGCCTCTCTACCCGTCAGAGAAGCTGATGACCTTTTTAGCCATTTTGCTGAAATCTTGGCTTATAATTATAGACCATTTCGCGAAAAAATAGGTTTATGCCATTCCCCCGTCAAAATAGCTGCGACATTTGCTTTTAGTCATAGCCCACGTTACTTTTCTTCTCTCCTTCTTCGCTACCGGTAGTCCGGTACCACCTTTTCTCGTTGCATCGTCGAACCTGTAGGGGGTGGGGGCCACGTCCATTTTGCCCGCCAGAATAGCTGGTGAAAAATTATAAAATTTCTCAATGGGGGGGAGGTACGGGGGCATGACCGGATTTGTTCCCCGTGGATCCGCCTCTAACTTCATTTTCATACAAATTGCACAATTAAAATGAGTCCATCAGGCCACTTAAACTCATCCGGCGCGGCTTTCGGGTCGCAAGCTGTTGAACAACAGTGTCCTGACCAATCAAAAGTTAGTGGGAAAATCTAGTAAAAACAACGTAGGCTAGCGCTGGGACAAAGGGTGTCTACGCAAAGGGTGTCTACTGTAGCGTATACGCAGCGTGTAGAGGACACCGTGCACCGCGTGACTTTATGAGACGCGACCCAGTTAGACCAAGCTCTCGAGTCTCGATATTAGTTTTTCATCATCGATCTCAAACGTCGTTGTTAGTTTTGTTCTAAGACTTCAAAGGTTGGTGACACAATAATTAATTATTGGTATTTCTTTGAAACATAGAACGTAAGCTTTGTTGTTGTAGTAGTATGACCAGTGAACAGTGTTGGAAGAACAAAGCGTAAAAGCCCGGATGGCGTACGGCGGTTTTTTCAGCCGCTGAATCATGACTGGAATATCTATAGGGCCTAGCATAGCTGGAGGTTTCGTGGACACAAGGCCACAACAACGAGCAAGAGAATGCGACGACATTGATGATGATGCTTTTGTCGTTGTTGCTTCTGCTGCTGATGAAGAAAGTGATGATGGTGATGATGATGGTGATGGTGATGATGATGATGATGATGCCGTTGATGTTGGTTCTGTTGCTGACCTAGTTCTGAAAACATGCGCATTTGGCCTACTTCTTACTCATGTCGATGTAACCCAGCACCGCAGGTTATCTTGGCAACCGCCTTCTTGCCATTCGCCTAAATTGCTTCGGATTTTGCCACAATCTATCAACAGTAGGATTTTCATTTAGTGATCGAAAATATTGTTTCTTCCAAAATCTGTTTTAGAGAAAATGTGAAAATAGACTTGGACCGTGCACTTGTTTTGACCTTACCCACGCTATTAATATTAAATTTTGCGCTTGCTTCCGCTAAAAATAGTTGGAAAACCCGTATACGTAGGCTAGTAGGCCTACCCCGTAGGAATTTCCATACGTATTTCCGGTGACAATGCGGAATAAAGATATACATGAGCGCGGCTGGCCTCTAACGTATCTCACGTGTACAGTGTGGACCGAAAAAAAGTAATGTTCTAGGTCTATTAGGGTGTTTTTAAGGTGCATGTTAAATTTTCAAATAAAAGATGAAATAACGACCAAGTGAAATTATCGTGCCAAATCATATGTAAACTGAATATCTGAAATTATATCTCGATAGCTGAACATTTAGGACTTGCGCAAGAGGACTAAAGTTAGGGACTTGGTTGCATTGCAAGCCTTAAAATCTACCATTTCAATACATGTGAGCGGCTTGCTATAAACCCTTCTCAGTGACTAGTTCCCAACAAATAAACATCCATGATGTTTATTTGTTGAAAAGAACATCATATCAGTTACGGTACTGATATGATGTTCTTTTTGTCACTGGTCATGTGTTGCAAATGGCGGGAAGTGGTGCCTTTCATTTGTGTATCATAAGGCAGGCGCAATGTTAAATTGATTACAAAAAGCTGAGATTTAGTTGGTAGGCAGTACTGATTATCAATTCGGCTATGCGAAGCTATCTTCACAAAGGAGAGGTTCCCATGCAAGGTATACTGCTCAATTTACGCATACACCAAGGAATCAGAGTCTGGATGACAACTTATAAGAGACAGTAGCAATTGTACGTTTCAATTTGGGAGAGATGATCTTGCAGCCCTGACAACAGAGATTCTTCTGAGCCACAGGTTGTCCTCACTCTTCACTTGAATGACAAGATCATCCAATCAGTGACAGCTACTGTCATGTCAGATTCTTGTTGGCTGAAATCTGAAGCTGGGGATTGGAAGACAAAGTCCTGGCCATGTGTTTTGACACAGTGGCGAGTTGGACGAGTTGCAAGGACGGCATATGCATGAAGCTGGAAGCGAATTGAGGAAGGACCTCTTGAACCTAGCCATCGATACCATGCTTCTGAAATTGTTCTGGAAAAGTGGTTCACAGCTTGATTCTGCAAGGACTCCAGTATTAGGAAGCCTCTAGTCAAGAGCTATTAAAGCTAATAGTCATTTTCCCAAAGATGAATTCCACAAAAGGGACTAAAGTTCAGGTAACCAGGTGCATTTTCACCGAGGACGTTGGATGTCATATGCAATTTACATGATCGAGCTGTAGCTTTTCAGTTATCAATTTTTCATTCAGCAACGTCAGAGCACAGAGAGGATAATCTCGACCATCCCACACTGAAAAGGCATGGAATCATTTACTTGAAGTGTCACTTTCTGTGACAGCAACTTAGTCTCACGTGAAGTACTATTTTCACCGTGTACCTGAAACAATGAATCCCAAAGAGGAATCCATACTTTCCACGCCAGAGAATTCTTACATGTTGCCCTAACAGTATTTTCCCGGCACCTTTGGCATTTGTCAGAGACCCAGGTTGGCCACAGCTATTTCACGAGTCATAGACTACGGCATGCGAAACGAATTTCCTGATCTAGGATCTGAACTCATGAGAGGCTTCCTACTGCACCTAAGCCACCACCAAAATATTCATGATCCTTGGTTTGGGCTACTCTCTTCGGGATTGAGACTCGCAACAATCATTATGGTAGTCAGAAAAATCACACAGTGAGCCAAAATTAGGTCATCATATCTGACCGGACCTAAAGGTGATCTGGCAGAGTGACTCTTATGCAGTCCTTCAATGAAGTCTGGTCAGAAATAAGGGAGAGAAACAATTGGTTCGGCAATGGTCAAGTAAAGCCATGTTTTTTCAAATGTACTAAGAGGAATAACCTATGACAAAACTCAGCAGATTTGGTTTGGCACTTCCAAGCAGCTCCAAACACTTGACCACTCGGTACTCTCTCAAACTTTTCCTCGCTTCAAATTTTCGTCTAGTGTTCGAGACCTAGGCGTCACTCTAGATAGTTCTCTAACCTTTGCCGAACACATTTAGCCAAGCTTACTTTGCCTACTTTCAGATAAGGCGTCTGAGTGCTATTCGCAAATCTGTTTCATCTTCAACCTTTGCCTTTATATAATTGCTGACGCCTTCGTCTGTTCTCGAATTGACTATTGCAATTCTGTCCTGCTGGCCTCTCTATGGTTCGGCTAGCTTCCCTACAGTCCGTACTCAATGCTGCTGTTATAGGCTCATTGCCCGTCTTCCTCGATTCTCGCATATTTATACATTCATGGCTGAACAACTTCACTGGCTTCCACTCTCAGCTCGTATACAATTTAAAGTTCTCATTTTGGTCCTCAGGTCTCAACTGGGTGTTGCTCCGAAGTATCTTTGTGATCTTATACTTCTCCCCATTTTGACCACTTAGCTGCGTCCTCTTAGGTCCTCTGATCGGTTTGACCTCTTTGTTACTCGCTTCAGGACCGCTATGGCTCAATCCAAATTAATTCCCCCATCCATTCGCTTTGCCATCCTCTCTAGCAGTCTTTCGTCATCTTCTCTTATCTAAAAACCTGCCCTATCTCTCGGAGTTGCACGCACTGGGAGCGTGTCTGAAACTCTCTTGCTGCAAGAAGCGCTTTACAAATGGTCAGATACAATGCAATGCAATGCTAACTTATAGCACTTCTTTGGATTTTGCCTTATATCAGATGTTTGCGTGTTTAAATTTGCTTGGACATGGGAAAATTACAATGTTTCACAATGTCGCCGAAGTTGCTATTCTTCCGGTGCTTTGCGCAAGTCCTAAATCTATTTGGATTTTCTTCTAATTTGGCAGATAACTATATTTCAGAAGGTGGAACACAAAAACATATTGGTCGATATTGGCGTCGACATTTTAGTTTTTAGACACACCCTAAGGTCTATGGTGTTTTGCAAAACTATGGACAAATGCATGAATTTTTAAATCGTGTTTTGAAATCTATGAAAAAATGGCTAAGATGTCAATGACAGACAAAATGTGCATTCAGACACTTCACAAGCAGAGTCTTGGAGCTAAAGCTATAATTATTCACCGCTTACTCAGATAAACAGTGACACTGACAGTGTAGAAATTAGGAGTTACACTTTTATACTGATAGTTAAGAAATTATGCCTCAATATCAACTATTGTCCTGGTTTTCATGGAGAAGAACCAGTAGACTCAATCTCTGGATTTGAACCCGACAGATTGTCAAGTGCGGAGATATGCGGGAGAAATACCATAATCGGCGACCAAAACCAAGAACGATAAGAGAATTTAAGGCAGCATTGCATGGAGTTGATATGTGAAGATATAGACTACCTCTGGAGCACACCAATCTATGATAGCCTAAAGAACAAGTGTGGGTACTGGTGGTGGATACATTGAAGACAAGTAGGGAAGCACCATCAAGTTCATTTGATAACAATTTTTGGAAATGCGACTTAGTAAAACTGTATTTCATTACATGTAAGTCACACCTCAATTACAATAATGATTTCTGAAGTAGGCATAATACTTCAAGGCATTTACATATTATAATTTATGAGCAGTCCAAAATGGTGTTCCGTGGCTATCAGTAGAGATAGACACAACAAAGAAAAAAAAGATTAGTAAATAAAGGCGGCCTATAATAAGTCCCCAAACAAAGAATAAAAGATTGGTAAATTGCATTCTTTCTTTCTCTGTTATAGACGATAATTATGAAAACAGTCTGCTTCAACATCTAGAACTACAGCTGCCGTGATGCGTGGAATCAGTGGATTGATACGCGGACCGAGGAGAGGTAAGGGTCTATGTCTGTGCTGCTGTGGTAGACCTACAGCCCTAGGCCTACATCACCTTAGACCCAAGACCAAAATATTCACTCTCATATTATTGCGAGCAGACAGTTTAGTTGACAAAACATTTATTGCTATAAGATGATACTACTCGTGACTCTGCTCAGCGGAATGTACACCAACATGCGTTTAGTAATGTCGTTTCAATAAAGCACACCTTACACTAGATCAGTGTCAATCACGTAGCCTATTTAAAACGACTGATGCAGGACTCACCGTAATGTAGACCCTTAGCCCCTAAGTGATTTTATATTTGCGGGGAAGTAATGAGTATAATACACACTAACATTAGTTTTACTCTCAAAATGTCAGCTTGTTCTGTAAAACGTATTATTCTTTCACAGGCATCCGTTTCAGATGGGGCCTTGTTTTGACAATGGCAGTCTTCATCATGCAATGTCCATTCACACTTTCCAGGATTGTATCCAGACCGATGACTGCTGTGTTCATGGTTGGAGGCAGAGTGAGAATGGGATGCAGCAGAGATTTGTCAAGTAATGCAGTGAATTGGGAATTTGCTCCGGCAACTACTAATAATACCTCATTCATCTATGCTAACAGACAAATACCAGCAAATCAGTCTTCAAGGTACAAGATCGATACAGACAACAAAACAAGATACGACATCGTCATCGATTCTGTCGATTCGTCTCACGCTGGAACGTACATATGCACACCTGTCAGTCCAGGGGAGTCAAGACCGCAGTCGGGATCAGCACAGCTTGTTGTTTTGGGTATAAAATTATCTAAATACGTCCATATTTTATTCATATCTGATGATCTGGTATGAAGAGCTTTCACTTTATGCCAGATTCCAACTAACATCCAATGTGTTGCATAACTTGCTGAGACTAAGTGTCTGGATAAACACTTTTAGATTAGCAGCCTTCGTGCAAAGTTGTCCATAATGCTCAAATGTCAAACAATTTATTTCAAACTACTGCATAATATTTTCATTAAATCTAATTTCGTTGTTCTCTCTTTAATTAAACTTGCATTTCGTTGTAACATTATCATCATCAATGAAAATGCATTGATAACAAAGATAGTTTATCTTCTCATGTTTGTGAATGGATTTAAAAAACACACGAGCAAACATCTAATTGCAGATTATAGAACCACTTTCAGTAATACTAAGCAATACTAAGTCCAAATGTCTGAAATCAATTTGTTTACACTTTCGCCCAAATAATCTCTCAAATTCTAATATATATATATATATATATATATATATATATATATATATATATATATACCTGAGGACGTAACTAATAGCCTGTACGGTACTCCATCAATATTAAAGCCTCGTGTAGATCTGCATATCATAAACTTGGTTCCAAATTTCAGAATCGAATCCTGTTTGCAATACGAACGCAAGTGACTCTATCGATGGCCTCATGGAAGGTGACTACATTAGACTGTGGTGTGCAGTTAACAACTACACAGGAAACTGGCTTCCTGTCATGGACTGGAACACGACGATCGAAGGGCAGAGGGGCAGCTACATCAGTGAAACGACGAAAGCAACATCGATACTGACAGTACCGTTAGATTCAGGTGACGACGTTGACGGTGTTGCAATCGCTTGCAAGACGAGCTTCAATTCGAGAAATATCAAACTTGTCAGGAATCCGAGAGAAGGAGAATTTGTTGCCGATAATGTTCCTAACTACCACCACTTGTGGACTTTCACACTCGTTGTACTGTGTAAGTAAAACATAATCATTTGATGTCAATATGTGAAAAAATTAATGGTTGCGATTGCACTGCCTAAAATTAATAGCTTACTCGCAATTTTGACTTCACTGCCGATCAATGCATTGTGCATAACATTAGCACTGGTGCAACAGTAGCAGGCTATCTTGGTTTATAATAATTGACAATTCAAGATGTCATCCAGGTAAAGGCTACACGAAAAATAAGACTGATCCATAATATAAAAAATAATGTCAATAACAATAATTTCTAAGACCCTGGGAATAAGGTACCTCTGTTTTAAATAACAGTAATAATAGCAATAATTTTTAAAAATAATACTAATGCTGTGACCTTTGCGGGTTCTTTCGCTAACCCTATGCCCGATTTCGAAGAGGGGTAGCCTTTCCAGAACAACAACAACAACAAGAACAAGAACAGCAACAATAATAATAATACTAATAATGTTAGTAATAACTGTAATAATAAAAATAACCATATAATTTCAAACTGAAAAAAATAATAGGATGATTTTTAAAAAATATGTTACCAATTTAATATAATTATGCAACTGTGACCACTGGTCTTCACTAAAGTTGTCAGCCAGTTAAATGGCCACTTGAACACTAAGTATTTCTTCCATTTCATCAAACATCATCTGGAGTAAATGTTTCGTGGTGTGTTTGGTGGTCAAGGCAATTTAAACATGTGCAAATGCTACCTATAAATAGACTAATCTAAAACCAGGGCCTTGGAATCCTAAAACAAAAATATACAGTCTTCAGCAATAAGGAAGTCCTAATGGCTGTCCACAATGCGTAAGCATCGTCAAGCTGCATGGTTGTGATTTTTTCGGGTCTGCAATTGTGGCAATTTCTCCTGCTGTGTTTCATTTATAAGTTTGTTTTTTGTCTTTTTCTCTAAAGAAGTTCACAAAGGTTGGTGCAGAAGTGTAATATTTATATGGCCTACATACGTCTGACCATATCATACTATGTCTCTCAGTCACATGATTGTTGATTTTCAAGCTGTACAGTGTACATGTAATTGGTTAAGACTCAAAAAATTGTTCTTAACAGATGCACCAAATAAAATTACCATAAAACCCCAAAGGAGAGCCTCTGACATCGTGGTCGGTGATCGTTTTGTTTGCTGGGCAAATGGGAATCCTGTGCCAACCTACGAATGGATGGATTTGGAGACAAACAGAACCATTTCCGGATCAGTTCTGAAAATCGAAGACCAAATGAAGTCAGATTATCTTCACGACTTCATCTGCACAGCAAGCAACACAGTCGCTGGCATAAGAAGACAGATTACTGAAACGGTCACATTCAAAGTAACAGGTTAAAATATTCCAACTATCTTACAGAGGGAAACTGATCAATAATTATTGGGTCTTATAATTTAATGTGATATTATGATGCTGAGGCAGCTGAGTATTTCAATCCTCCGCTTGGTGAACTTCTTGGTCGACAACTTCAGAACAAAACATAAAATATTTTAATTTTGTATAAAATCACTCGGCTGAGTGCACTTTGCCCAGTTATAGGCTACAATTATATGAAAACTGTCGTTAGTCTAAATTGCTGCCTAATATTAATGTACAAGGTTGGCCTAGCATTGGTTTACCTGGTTGTAACTGTCAAACTAAGGTGCCACCAAATGACTATTAAATTATTAAACCAAAGGGATTTGAATATAGGCTAGCCAGCGTAATAATACAAACTTACGTTTAGAAATTATTGTATTATATAGTACAACTGATTTCAGTTTGTTTTCAAATATAAATGGCTGAAATGACATTTTAATTAAATTCATGCAATATAATTATGAATCCATATGATTTTTGTAATGGAAACAAATAATTTTTTAAAATAATTTTTTGCAATATATGAAACCATATGAATTTTGAATTAATGAAAAGAAATTTGATTTCATATATTATTTTTTGCTGATGTCCACAGATGGAGCTTCATCAAAAGCTGGTTCCACTTTGTTGATTACTCTCCTTGCGATGGGATTGGCTGTGGTGTTGTCAATGACAACCTGAATCAAAGGTATGGCTTCACTGAGGTTTTAGTTATTGCTTAGAAATGTTAGTGTGTATGATTTATGCGAAACAAGGATAGCAAAATAAAAGATTAAACAAACACTGAGAGTCTGATACTACGTTTGAAGTGTAAATAATGGTCTAACACGATTCAAATTTCAAATATTGTACCCAACAATTCACAAGATATGACTGCATAATCTAGTAACAAGTTTCACACATGGTCCATTCTGTTATGTAGTAGGATTTTTTAAAAGAAAATTAGGTTGTGTGAACCAATAATTTATTAAATAAGAAGCATTTGCAGTAAATAATACATGCAAAAACACATTGCACACTAAGTTAAATAGTAAACTTAGACGGCCAAAAAATTGACCAGCAATCTTCTAAATTTTATTATGGAAAAAATAATTGAACTCCTTAGCTAAGTCTATTAGCCTATTAGTATAACGAAATTATCTTTGCTTTCTATAATAATCATGAATATGCTGCTACTTTTTTACAGAATTTTTGAGGAAAGTGAAGATATCGACTACAAAAGTTTTAAAGAAGCCCTTGAGTAACTTGTCAAGCTTTAGACCTATGATACTAAATCAATGACGATAGTCTTGGTGCTTCCTTATCGTAATATCGTACACATTACTCAACTGTACTACCTCTGAAGTAATATTACTTGTCATACTTTCTTATGTTGCAGATCATTTTATTAGCCTTGCTGCCTACAAATGCTTTTCATTATCAGCTTAGATGAGTCGCCATAAATAAATCGTCATCGTTATATATACATTTTCTCACTTTGTACAACTTTACTTTTGTTACAGTTGCAATTTGAAACAGCTTAACTATGTATGAACACTGGTGTGCTCATGAAAAAGCTGGTGCCCTGGCTGTACTTAGGTTTGGAGTAGCGCTTTAGAAATATGGAGCTTACAATAACGATTACGGATCAATGCATTTTTAAAATCAGGTTGCATTACATACATAAGATGCTATATCAAAATTTAGATTTTATTATATTGTTATTGTTTATTAAACTATACGTTTGTTAGTGTTGCATTCGAAACTGCTTACCATATATAAACACTGCGTCGTCGCATTATTTTATGTCTTTTACACTGCATACAGATTATTGTCTTGACTGATTCCGTTTAATAATTAGTTTCTGGTCAAAATTTCAATTTGCTTGCAAAAGTCATTACTGTCGCATCTTGTCAACAGTGACGTAACTAGCGTTGGGCTTGGGGGGGCTTAAGCCCCCCCCCAAACGAAGCTGAAGCCCCCCCAAATGAAATCAAGCCGTTGTATGCTTACGGCTAATTTAAATAGACTACCGCATGGACGGCGTACATGCAGTTACGGACCGTAACGGACGACCGGCCATGACTGCCTAAAAATGGCTCCATTTGAGATCGCCACAGCCAAAAATGCGCTGGTCGCTGGGGCTCCGCCCCAGACCCCGGTGGGGAGCTTACGGTAAAGACAAAACCTTTCTCTTTTACAGTAGCAGTTTTATTTTTTATTGTTATCCTGGTAGCTTGATCCTTGCGACACTGAAAAACGACTTATTCTTAAAGTTTTCGCGACTTTTCCGTTCACAAATAGCTGGCAAACAAGAGCCTAAAATGGCTCCATTTGAGGTCGACACAGCCAAAAATGCGCTGGTCGCTGGGGCTCCGCCCCAGACTCCGCTGGGGAGCTTACGGTAAAGACAAAACCTTTCTCTTTTACAGTAGCAGTTTTATTTTTTATTGTTATCCTGGTAGCTTGATCCTTTCGACACTGAAAAACGACTTATTCTTAAAGTTTTCGCGACTTTTCCGTTCACAAATAGCTGGCAAACAAGAGCCTAAAATGGCTCCATTTGAGGTCGACACAGCCAAAAATGCGCTGGTCGCTGGGGCTCCGCCCCAGACTCCACTGGGGAGCTTACAGTAAAGACAAAACCTTTCTCTTTTACAGTAGCAGTTTTATTTTTTATTGTTATCCTGGTAGCTTGATCCTTGCGACACTGAAAAACGACTTATTCTTAAAGTTTTCGCGACTTTTCCGTTCACAAATAGCTGGCAAACAAGAGCCTAAAATGGCTCCATTTGAGGTCGACACAGCCAAAAATGCGCTGGTCGCTGGGGCTCCGCTGGGGAGCTTACAGTAAAGACAAAACCTTTCTCTTTTACATTAGCAGTTTTATTTTTTATTGTTATCCTGGTAGCTTGATCCTTGCGACACTGAAAAACGACTTAATCTTAAAGTTTTCGCGACTTTTTCGTTCACAAATAGCTGGCAACAAGAGCCTAAAAATGGCTCCATTTGAGGTCGACACAGCCAAAAATGCGCTGGTCGCTGGGGCTCCGCCCCAGACCCCCTAGTCGGAACGGGCTTCGTGCCTTCGGCACTTCCTTTTTACACTTTAAGCACTGGTCATATACTTCAGGCTTAAGCCCCCCCAAACGAAAAATCCTAGTTACGTCCCTGCTTGTCAAGAGACTCTATCGCCATCTGGCGAACGCATGTGTATCCTCTATTTAAGTCAAATGTTAAAATTCACATGCTAGTAAAGGCTTGGTCTGAAAATTACGTTTTAACCTTGAAATGTGGTCAAAAAGTTGACGAGTATTTCAGAGATATATTTAGAAATTGCGTTTTATAAGTGACCTCATTTTCTAATGTTTCTGGTTTAGCTTTATAAGAAGTTAAACGGCATTCAGTGTCTACACCTGATTTTTGATTATTAGCACTTGTTTAAGAAAGAAGAAAATTTCGCAAATGTCACAGATCTGCCTTCTGTATGAAATATCTGTACTAAGGTACAATAATTTTGAGGGCCATTTTATAGGCCAAATTAGGTCTAAAGAAGAATTTTTGTCATCGTCACCAATGCTCACCATCTTATCATCATTGTCATCGACATCATCATCATCACCACCGCCGTCGTCTTCATCATCATCGCCATCATTATCAACAACAGCAACACAAACAGCCAACAGCATCATAATTAGAATCTTCCCACCTGTAGGTCTAGGTCTATTTTGCAGCTTACATGCAGAATTTTATATATTGCATTCCTCTGGTTTGCACTACGCTAGGCCTATAGTATGCAATAGCCTATGCATTAATAGTAGGCTAATTATCCGTTCCAAGCTAGAATAGCCTAGTGGAGGGCTACATCAATAACTCTAATAGGCTTTAGATCGATGTCACAGTCCATGAACCTTTAAATTACTACTGGGATCTGAAGTTGATCTATTTTCATTGTGACAGACTTTTTCATTCATTCAATCATTTCAAGAATTTATATAGCAACCCTTCAAAAAATCCACAGAGAGGCGCTACCTCTCTGTGCACAACGATAGGCCTAGGCCTATGTTATGATTGTCAATGTTAAACCCAGTATGAGAATTGTGGAAAAATAACTGGGGGTTGGCCTCTGATAAATTAACTTGAAATTGGGGTATGAAAAACATACTTTAACATGGGGCTCTAAGAAAGACTGGGGGGTTGAACCCCCAACCCCCAACTCCGACAATTCTCACCCTGGTTAAACCGTAGTTGTTTGATATGTTTAACGATTTATTTCTCACGGCCTTCAATCAAACATTCATGAAGATTTCACTCAAACCGAATGCTTTGATCGACTGAACTACGGGATAATCGGGATTGTATAATTGACCTGTCTTGGTGCCACATGCATTGAGATTTGAGAAATAGAAGTTGCTGATTAGCCCACAACAGTACTAGGCTACGACTACCGTCAAATTTAACGTTTACTAAGTCTTCTACTGTTGCTGCTTTGAGAAACTGCCACCATCTAGCGAGTCACGTAGGTCATATATATTTTCTTTCTTACGGAGTTAAAACTCAAATGAAGACTAACGCTGAAAAAAACGTTTCAATGTTGAAATACTGCCACTTGGACAAAATATTAAAATGGTATAATCATAAAATAATAAAATGTATGAAAATTTTATATTTAATGTTGGTGTTTAACATTCTAACAGGATTAATATTGTGCTATGTCGACACCTGAAGTTCGCTTACTCAGAAACTTTAAATAAGAAGAAAAACGAAGCTCATTACCTCAAACCTTTAGAATTTTGAAAAAAGGATTGTTTGTAAACCGTTAGAACGGTCAACGTTATGAATAGTAATAAACTGTTTATTCAATCCGGTTTTAAGTAATCGAGGGTCACTTCATCGCTCATAAATTTTTAACAATGGGAAGAAAGTCTGGCTTGGACCCATAATTAACCCCGATGCACAACTTTTTGTGGATAGGTGCAAACCTCGCTTCAATATCACGAAAGTCAGGACTCTGACTGTAAGTTTTCGCTAACAATTTATACGTTTTAGTCAGACTATCGTTAACGAAAACTTCACCTCTTCAGTCTTCAGATTAGACTTAGCCTACCTGGTGTTGCACGGAACCTCATAGGTATATCGACCTCATAATCATGGGCGGAGACCTAGGGAAGACAGGGGGACGGCCCCCCCCCCAAAAAGATGGGGGGACGGCCCATGTATTGGTCCCCCCCAAAGTTGAGCGTCAAGACTTTCATGGCGGGCGGAAATTTTTTTTATGGGGAAAAGGTCATCAACTTTTTTGGCGACGAAAATAGAATTTTTCCTTGACTCAAAGCCCAAGTTATTTTTGGCCCCCCCCCCCAAAAAAAAAAACGAAACCAAACTCCACACATGCTGGGAAAAGTTACGCCCAAAATCATAATTATGCACAAAGTGATATAGGAATGTACATTAGGCCTATACATTATAGGCTAATTACATAATGGAAACTAAAATACCCAAAATTATGCTATGGTTTCAAAGTTGGTTTAAGGATTTCAGTTTCACGTAATAAATATTATTATGGCAAATGATGGCTATCCAGTCTTAATAATAACAAATCTGGATAGAGCGGTAAAACTGTTTAAGTATTTAAAAATTAGTTCCTCGCAACTTTTTGTAGAAGATACCGACGAATTATGTGTTCAAACGGCAGATTACATTTCATGACAGCAAATTCAGTCAGTGAATCGTTGTACATAAGATCACAGACGAGACAACATCGGAGTTTCAAATATCTCGCAAGGAAATATCTTCCAATAAAATATTGACATTTAATGGAGTAATGACGTGTAACCGAATTAAACAACTGCATACTGTCACTGTTACAGTAGACAAATAGGGCAAACCAGTGCGAAAACGTTGACTTGATCGTTAACTCAAAATTCTGCAAATGGTCATTCAGAGGCGATAAATAATAAAGAAGTGTGTGTAATCCAATTAGAGATTGTACGTCTCCATCAAAAAAAGAGTCAAGCGGTGGGACCACCAAAACATTCATAAATGCAAACTCTTTCAAATCGTTCTGTAGATCAGGTTCATAGAGAATCCGCTCACATAACTGCAACATCTCATCGTATTGACGATACTTGTAAAGGTACAAAGCACGGTAGCAATCAGCTGTGTTGCACTGGATACCAAAGTCTTTGCGAATTAATCTGTAGAATGATGTCATATTTTCTAAAGCATGTTCCATTAAAGCATCAATTGTATTCTGCTTAGCTCTCAAAGTATTCGCTCTTAAATTTGCATTTTCTGTCATTTTATTTAGTCTGCGATACACACAATTCCTAGTTGTAGGACTATTGAAGCATGTGGTTGTTTTAATCGAAACACCGGACTTTTGATTTGCATGAACACAAAAATATTGGTCCAAGAGAAATAAAGGATTTGGCACGTCTGTACTCAATTCCATTTCCTTGTTACATTTTTCGCTAGATACAACTGTCAAATGGTAAGCAACCACCTTCGGTGTAAGACGCAGATCTAGGTAAATCTGCCTTGTACTAAAATGTGCCTTTTCAGTTACATGTAACTTATAGCAGAGCACGCAAAATCCAACGATTCTAACAACATCGTCAATGAAGAATAAGCACACTGCATTTAGAGTTTCATTGTCCATTTGGGTCGCTTCACCCATCAAGACTGCTGAGCAGATTTCCATGACCACTTGGTATTCTGATGATGCAAAATGAAGGGCGGCCAGATAGACCAAAGCTGCATGAGCAATGGCGTTTGATTGGGTATCATCACATTCCAACGCTCTCCAGAGAAACTCTCTTGATACGAGGGACAGTAATTGACATTCTGAGCGGCTGTTTTAATCCAGTAAAATTCTCCATCAGATCTTGTGCTCGCATAAATAGAAACCGACTTCTTTCCATCGACAAGAGTTCGGGAAATACATAATACTGACGTCCAACGGTGTTAAGGTTTAAGAACATGCCTTTGACACAATCAGCAATTGCTTCGCTACTCCATTTCATTTTTCCACATTCTAAACCATATGCAATATTCAAACTATACACTGTGCTATCAGAGTGCTTGAAACACCGAACTTTCGAAAGTAATGGCATTATCTTCCAACCTTTATAACTCAACATTACCCATTTTTTCGATAAAGACGAAGCAACCAAATGCGATGTCGGTTGAGTTGTGATCCCAAATTCAATTGCGCAACAAGCATTGTCATTACACATGGAAGAGCCAAGCCAAAACAAAAGATCCATAGATTGTGACTTATAATTCTTTCGGAATTCAAGAAGGGGTTCTATGCAATGTGTAAAATGAGGCATTACTTCACTTGGGGTTGCAACTGCGTAATGTGTCCGAATGAATGGCAATATGTACTTTTCCTCGAACCAATTACAAACAATGTCAGAATCGAGGAACTCATTTAGTCGTATTTCAGTCTGTTCAAAATTTTTGGAGCTAGACGTCGCGTGAAACAAGTTTGCCTCAGGGATAAAATAATTTGGACAGTATCTCCGTTTTAGCCATTCTGATAACTTTTCTAACAACTCGTTGCAGATTGCAATAACCGAAGAAGAATTCCACCATTTTGGTGGCATCTCTTCACAAGTCCATAACATCAACGTCTTTATATGATACGTACAATCGTACATAGAACCTCATTCTCCTTAAGACAATCTTTTTGTATCAATTCCTCCTTCGCGAAGAATCTGAGCATATGATAGGCAATCTGTTGAATTTTAGTCCAACTCTGGAGTAAAACTACTTCCGCGACTGAGAAGGAAAGTCTCCACTGTAATTTATCGTTCCGACAAGCGCGATGCTGAACGTACACAACGTGACAACCGTTTTGAACAACTTTGGAGATTGTATCAGCCGTCGGCCATCCGTATTTTCTGTTTCGCTTAGGCCAACATTTGGCGTCTTTAGGCCATTGAGGACACCACACGCTAGGAACGGTATCATGTGTAGTAGAAGTCGTGTTATATTGCGATATTACTGCTGGACCTTTTAAAGCATTGACCGCTCTTAAGTGACAATCTGTTGTCTTAAATATATGTATAATTGTAGTGGCTGCCAAATCAAGCATACTGTATATTACATGTATATCAGACAAAACGTTATGGCTGAATTCAAATTTAGTGTATTTCCAGTTATAATTCAATGTTCCCGATTCCCGGAGTTTAACAAAACCAGGATACTTCAAGTATGACTCAATCTTGTAGCATGTAATAATTTCTGGTAGGCTACATGCATCATCCGGCAATACTGGTAAGTCATCTATGAAGGCCAACTTGTTTGTCGTGTAGTATAATGCATCAATGTCTGAGATGCATGGATTAAGCGGTTGAATATAGAACTCCTCACTGCTACCACAGAATATTTGATACCTTATTATGTTTCGACATGAGGGCACGGTTGTCTTTCGTAAGGAAGCAGTGACACCACGACACAACTTTGGAAGCACTTGGCATGTGCGAACAAGAAATTCAGATGCAATTTCCTCCCTACGTTTGTGCTCATTCTCCATTATCTCATGCAAAAAATGTCAAAACTTCTTAAATCGCATAATCTTCATTGTCTATCATGTTAGTTCTTCTTCTTCTTTCTTTCCGTTATCTGCCCTTAGGCAGGTTTGAATGTTTGACGTCTCCTTTCTTCTCTGTTCTGTGCATTTTTCAGTTTCTGATCGTATGCGGACGTTTCGTCAACGGACGATTCGTCCACGGAATAAATTGAATAAATCAGCTTCCGATTAGACACGCGTTCAAATAATCGTTCCAACTTCTAATTGAGCAAGAACTATGCATCGCAGATCCAACTTCCATTTAGGAAAGAATTTGTTTCATCATTCCAGCTTCTATGTAAGCAAAAACTAAGTTTTTTCATCCATTTTCCGCTAAAAACTATATTTTTTCACCAGAAAGTTCTCTTTAAGCTATGAAATCTTAATTTCAATCAATCCCACTTCCATTTCAGGAAAACATATTTTCATTAATCCCGCTTTCTCGTTACAAGAATTCTTCTCATCAATCTGTTTTTACTCAACCACCGCTGGACGAATCGTCCACGAATCGTCCGTGACTCCGTGGACGAAACGTCCACGAACCTTTCTGATAACCGTCTTTCATCATCCAGTCCAACAGTCTTTGTTGTCTTTGTTAGTTACATCGTGATAATTATCATCATCACCATCATTGCCATCATCTTGCCTAAGAGGGCTTGTGTTGCAAAACTTGTGTGGAATTGAAAAACTTTTTTTAAATTTAACTGAATTATGACACTTCTCCTTTAGAATTTGGCGACCTGCATGAGTTAAGCACGTCAAAGATTTTTTAATATTCTATGATCGATTATTATCAAATAAAAATAATAGCTTAGGCTATGTATGATGTAAGCCTATATGGGCACTCGCGCAAAGTGGCAAGAGGCCCGAAGGGGACATTTGTCTCCCTCCGATTTGAATAAAGGCACCGACTTTCCTGACAGCTTTTGAGTTTCTACTAAAAAATTCGCACTAAAGGGCAAATGATTACAATGATAAACAAAGTTGAAAAAATGCACGTTTAAGAATCTCTATAAAAATAACAATGTTCTTCATTTCCTCTCTCTTGTATTTTCAACCTCTTCATGCAAATAGAAACCATTACGACTGCGTTTTCCTCCTGATGCAAATTGTAACCTTCTGATTAGCCTATAGGCCCTAAGCCTACTTGATTTCAATCTGGCTGCAATGTCACCATTCACAACTCGGAAATTATCGGTTATATTGTGCCAATGTAAAACTTATAAAATTCTCACCAACACACTTAAATTGGCTAAGAGGCATTCTTATTCACCGGCGTTATATAGGCTAATAGGCCTACTAAATCAAGCCCGTAATAGTCAGGCTGCTTTTTCTACACTTTGCTGCCAGTGCATAATCTAGAAGGTCAAGCCATAATGAAACTGTGATAAAGGGGTTCTAGTTATCACTAGGGCAGTCTCTAAAAGACGGTAAAAAAGTGAAAAAATCACGGCATAATTTTGCAAAAATCCAAAAATTCACGGCACCGTGAATTTCCGTGATTTTTCACATTTTCAGCACTTCTTTTTGTAAAAACACGTTAAAATTGGTTGCATAAATGAGTAGTTATGAATGAGTCTTCACGTGCCAGCATTCACTCCTGAGAATATAGAAATTCTTAAATTAATTTAATGGTTCCGCGCTGTTTTTGTTTGTCGGCGCCATTTTTGCCGTGTTTCGCAACCATTTTTAACGTGTTTTTACAAAAAATAGTGCTGCAAATGTGAAAAATGACGGAAAATCACGGCAAAAGACTAAATTCACGGCAAACGGCGAAATTCACGGTTTCCGTGATTTCCGTGAATTCGTGATTTTGGGACTGCCCTAGTTATCACACATATGGATTTCCATCCAAAATTGAAGTCCGTAGTAGTGGGTAGCCTGCGGATTCTGGTCCAGTTACGTTGGTTCTCCGCCATGCACATAGCCCGTAGACTAGTTCACAGAAGTATCGTCATGCCTAGACTGGCTCCCGGTGTAAAGGTTTCAGATTACCCCCCTCCTAAACATTACCCCCGGTAACTTGAAACCGGTTTCAGATTACCACCCAGACACTAGATTTGCATCAATCATCGCATTTTTTGCACTACAAAAATCAGAAAAATCATCCCGCTTCTTGTTTCGGTCTGAAGATTTTCATCCCTCCTCCCACTTCGTGGTCGTGGTCAGGGGCTTCTATCCCTATACATGGCGGGAGCAGCTTGCGCCCAGTGAAAAACAGGGGGGGAAAGCGGATTTTTTTAATTTTCAATTTTTAATACACTTGTTACCTGTTACAACGTCAGAGTCTTCAGTTATAGTCACACGGCCATAGGCGTAGCCGCGTAGGGGACATTTCAAAAGTGGGGGGAAACTTGAACTTTTGCCCAAAAATTCTGACGACCTTTTTTTACTCATCCGGCCGAAATCTTCAGAAATTGCCGCAATTTTTCATTTTTTCGGGTCTCCTTGCCCGAAAAACAGACTTGCCCAAAATTTGGGGGCATTTGCCGCCTAGACCCCATCTCCTACGCCTATGCCTACGACATGCGCACTTTTCGTGTGAGCCTACAAAATTGTTTGTTTTGTTTACTGAAAAAGGTTTGATTTACGGGTAGGCTAGTTTTTCTTTAACTATAGGCCTATATATAAACACTATGACGCGTGAGAAAACCGGTCATGGAAGACAGTGCTCAATCTAGGCACCTCTATGGAAGTTCCCCAGAAATTACATGTACTTTCCGCCATAGAACATTTTGACAGAATGGTAATACTTTTTAGCTATACTATATTATTTTTGCATCACATGAACTGTTATAATATACCATGATAAAGATTACGACTATGTGATTATAATAGTATTATTTGCTATTTTAATAAATGACACAATCAAAATTATTATAATGGATTTGATTTAGGCCTAATATTAATACTTGTGCAAATACTATTTTTGCAACTAAATGGCTTCTCTCCAGTGTTATGTTTCAAATTTCAGACTCAAATTTCAAAATGTTTTGTTTCCTTGAACACCTAGTAAACAGCATCATTATTACGTAGCCTAAGCCTACATTGTATTTTCAAGTTTTCATTCTATTGCATTGTATTCTATCCATAAATTTATATAACGCCTCTCGCAGTGCAAACTGATCAGGAGCGTTAAGCACATGGCTACCCAATTTTGGCATTTTGGTAGTTCCTGCTTGGTTTGTGTACTATTTGTAACAATTTATGCTAATTGTATCTTGGTTAGCAATTTAGACCGTCTTGGGCAATACATTGACTTGCAACAAATAGGGTAGAGGCTAAGCCGCTATAGGCCTAAGTTTACTTCAGCAATTATTCAATGTCATTATTATCCATTACCAGCAGAACTGAGTTGCTGAACTTGATAAAATAAAGAAATTATTGTGATTATAAATATATTTATCGAAATCTCAAACCGCTCTTTTATCAGCTACATTACAATGTGGAAGCTCCACAAAAATTATCATTGTAAGCATAAGCCTATTTATTAAGTCCTAGACCACTCTTTTCAGCAATCCCTTCACTGAAATATATACCTTTGTGAAAATGACAGCTTAAAGAGCGTGAAGAGGCGTTATAAAAAATTTCTGAAATTTCTTAAATAAATAAAGTGCTGAAATTGCAATGCGGAAATAGAAAATATTCTTATGGGGAGGGCGCATTCCTCCACAAACCTTGCCCATCTCAGAAACCTTCATTCCCCAGAGAAATGGGCTAGATAACATATTGTCGGGCCCAGAAAGAGGGGGAAAGAAGATGGATTGCGCCCGGCTGCTTAGGGGGGATAGAAGCCCCTGGTCGTGGTAGGCTATGTTATCAATTTTTTCATCCGAAAAAAATAGTAGCCTTGAAGCCATTTCTCCATTGTAACTTAAGCGGCGATTATTATTTCAGTTACAAATGGAAATATTGAAAACAAACCACGAAGTGGGATGACGGATGAAAATCTTCAGACTAAAATGCCTATAATACGAAATACACTGAATGTATCAGACACAATGAAACCAACTAAACAGAAGATTTTCAATTCAACTTCTTGTATGCGAGCTGCTACGTGACCGTGACAGATTCGTTAATACAACCTACCAGTAGGCTAAATGCTACTCAATTGTAAAGAGTAGGGCCATAATAGGCCTACGAAAAGAAACGTTGCTCTGAGGCAAAAAAGAGCAGGTCACACATCAGTAGCTGTTCTATTTTAGCCCACTATCTGCATTTGCAGCTGTTTGATGTTTATGCTTTAGAAAACATTCGGGCGGACAAGCCATTATTTTGATTATTAATATCGAAACAACTTTGTCTGCTTTCTGTTGCGCATGAAATTTGACATTTTCGTAATGGAAAACGGTGACAAAATGCTGACAATGAAATTACCGTTTAGAAACGTTAACCTAATGAATTAGCTAAACTTGAAGGGATAATTTGTCATCACCACGTAGGCCTAGCATATGACACTGATTGATATTAGCATAGGCTATTTTGGTGTGTGAGAAATTATAGTCAGCATTTTTAAAATGCTATAATGCATACTTCGCTAGTAGCCTACTGAAACTATGATTCGTCTAAATATGTTGGGTTTTTATACCAATTATATTTGCTTCACTCATTGATTCATTTCAATAATTTACATATATATAGCGCCACTCCAAGAAGCTAACTCAGAAGCTCTCAAACTCAAACCACGATGATAGAAATATGTTTTTAAGGAGAATGTAAAACACTTAGTCTAGCTGATGAGTCAAACATAGGTTGATTTATTTGCGTCACATGCTGTTTGCAAATTTGGTAATAATAAGCTTACTCAAGATGTACACTGTGTCCGGTTAAAGAGTAGCCCTAACAAAAAAGTGTCATAACTCGGTGAAAACTTTTAGGATTTGTCTGTAATTTTTAAAACAGCAACAGTGACCACATTTACAAGAGATCCTAACCTAACACCGATTAGAAATATTCCTGAGTTTGTCAAATTTAGGAGCGTTTAAAATTCAGCTCCGAAAAATTGAACTTTCCAACATGGAAAACCTGAAAGGAGGTGAAATTCAGCTATACTTCGTGCTCAAAGTGTTCTTCTTGTTCACGAACACACGACCGTAGACGTAGTAGATTAATAGTTGTCTCGGGAGACACTCGGCTTCATATCCCGCAGATGTGGCCGTCCAGCAGTCCAGGCCTTGATCCTTAGTACATGAACTGGAGGAGCGCGTTTTTCGTTCACGCGTATTCATGACATCGTTGACCGTATAGGGCGCGGGGCGCGTCTGTTTGTAGAGTGGCAGCTGTTTGACCAAGTAATCATCGACCGGACCATCAAGCAGTAGCGTCTACGTCTACGGTCGTGTGTCCGTGAACGAGGGGGATATTTTGAGCACCATATAGGGCCTATAGCTGAATTTCACTTCCTTTCAAGTTCAATATTTCGGTGCTCCAACGCAAACGCTCATAAATTTGACAAACTTTCGAATATTTGCAAACGCCTTTGGAATCTCGTGTAAACATGGTCACTATTGCTGTGTTTAAAATTTCAGACAAATTCGAAAAGTTTTGACCGAGTTGTGACATTTTTTGTGAGCGCTACTTTTTAACCGGACACAGTGTATAATCTGATGATTATACACGGTGTCCAAATTGAACTGATACCCTTTTTGTTTTGACGATATACTTGTCAATTCTAAACGAAACTCTATAAAATTTCAGAGAATGTAAGAGGGATAAATTATCAATGTTTCCTGAACATTTTATCCAATTCTACTAACAGAGTCCGAAGGTATGCACGTTCAAATGTGGGCAACGAAAATTGTAAGTTTCCAACATGTAAAAGATAGGAAATTAGTGTTAGCCCTGTTCTTCAAAGCTGATTTCAAAATGTCCTCCATTAGCTCGAATGAATGCTCTAAGGCGTTTTCGCCATTCATTGATTGCATTGTGAACAATCCCTTTGATCAAAACGATTCCATTCTTCCACATTTCGCTGTTTGAAGTGGTCACTGGTCAACGTCACGCGTATGCGAGTTTCTTAAGGCTGCGATGGGCCAGTTTCTGTTAGGAAATTCCTTTAAAAACCTTTTGCGCTGTAATGTTTTTCTTCTATTGATTTTTGTTTATTAAACTCAAATCAACTTTGCTGAAACACCATTTTTTATTTATTATTGTCCCCTAACATGGAAATGACGGAAATATGACTAAAATATTTATTAATTTATAAAGTAAGGCGCGCAGTTGCAAGCAATAATTTCATATCTTTTACATGTTGGAAACTTACAATTTCCTTTGTCCAAATTTGAATGTGCATAACTTCGGACTATGTTCGGGGAATTGGATAAAATTTTCAGAAAACATTGATAATTTTTATTCCTCTTACATTCTCAAAAATTGTATTGAGTTTCATTTAGAATTGACACGTATACGTATAGCCTATATCGCCAAAATAAAAAGGGTATCAGTTCAATTGGGACACCGTGTAGAAGCAATTTCAATATATTTTTATAAACGCTAAAAGTAAACCAGATTGTTTTTCATATATCTCTAATGCCTGGTAACTTATCCAGCTAAACAAAATCAAAAATTGGTAAATTCTGACTAAGATTTCTAGGGTCTCAAAACAACTCAACATCCTCCTCTCCATAGAATCAAATTTTCGTGGGAAGGGTTTAGGGTAATATTGTAAGCAATGTGGCTCGAAGAGCACACGGATGCGAGATCGTTTCTCGCTACCCTTCATCAGATAATTTAATACTAAGTCCTTCAAGTGCAAGTCTGCATATCGGGCGATCCTCATCCATACGAACATATTATATCTATGATTCGTCATAATAGCGTTGTTAAATCGAGTCTTAGGAAGAGATGGTCGCCCTGCATAGCAGCTTAGCCTACATTTAATAACTTGTGATCATCCACTCATTACTGATTGTAATAAAACTGCGTTTGTTAGTTTAAAAATACACGAAGATTACTATTACTTAGATTCGTTAGAGATAAAAATAATTTTGCTGGTAGGCCTATGCTGGAATTGCGGTTCAAACGGAGACCCTTTAACCCATTTACCGCCGCTATGAGAAATAGCCATCGTATCAAGCTGCAGCTGATAGTATATCATCAAAATGATGCCAATAGACTTCTGAGAGTGCAATTTTATTTAAATTATATGTAGTGACCCAGTTTCAGGACGTTGCGTTTTCGCAACAACGGCAGGAAAGGTGAACTTTATAATTATATGCATATAAAGGTGAATGTGACTACGTATGTATGTGGGTTTTCAAGAAGGTACGCCCACAGTTTCGTTGCTATTGACCTGAAACCTTACCCCTGAGCAGAGGGCCGCCAGGACCATCCAGTGGATGGCTTGGGTTTTACCCCCTCACTGTTGGGGGGTGGCGGTGGGCGACCGGAAAATAACACAAATATCGCTGTTTCCATGCATCTTCGACTTAGTGTCACATATAATCCGAAGCTGACAGCTAGACCGAGTGCCCCCACGGACCTTGCGCCCACGAAGACACACCCCGCCCACCAGGGATGGGGTGGGCGCTGTGTTTCTGGGTGAACCAAAACTTCTACCTCGAAATTTCATGGGTATCGCCGGTTACTTCAGAGGAGAGGGCTAACTCTTAGAGGGCTAACTCTTAGAGGGTTAACTCTTAGGGGCTAACTCGCTCCCACTCCGTGGAGTGGGAGCGAGTTAGGTGGTGACTGGTGAGGTGGGGTGGTGTTGGGGTGGGTGGGGGTGGCGGTGAGGTGGGGATGGCGGTTGGTGTTAGTCTCAAACCTAAATTTACTGGATAACACTCCGTAAAGTGGGAGCGAGTTAGGTGGTGACTGGTGAGGTGGGGTGTGGGGGGGGGGGGTGGTGGGTGCGTGGGGGTGGTGGTGAGGTGGGGATGGCGGTTGGTGTTAGTAGTCACAAACCTAAATTTACTGGATAACAATGGAAGACACCAGAGCGGGGGATAGCATGTTTATGCGGGGGCAGGCGTGAATGGGTAGGTATGGGGCTGGATGGAATTGGTCCACCGTCCAGAATTGGGTGGGGTGGGGGTGGTAAGAGCGTGAAACTGAATGGGGTTGAGAGGGAGAGGTAGTGGGTAGTGTGTAGGGCTGAGAAAGCCGAAGCTTTCAGAGCTGCGTCAACGCCGGATACCCCAGAGAAGTAGGGGCTGTCTAGGGGCTGGTTGGGACAATCGCCCCGTAGTTGGTTCTGGTGGGGGCTGGTGGGGCGGAAACACGAAATTTCCTGGAAAACGCCGAGTGCCCCAGGTAGTTTTTTGTAAGCAATCGTAAGTTCAAATAAGTTTATATGATTTACTACATGTATCGTATACGTGCCATAATGCGTAAGCCTATAGCGTATTCCGCCGAAGTTGCGAAAACGCAACATAATTCGCATAGCGTATTCCGCCGATGTTGCGAAAACGCAACATTAAAATTTTACAGATTACGGTTTCAGTTTACAATGAGATATAAATTTAACAAACAAAAGACGTTAATTATTCACATTAGTATTCCAATCGGACAGCTTCGCTTCTCGGAAATATTTACGCGTTATGAGGAAAAAAATTATTGAACAAAACCCCTAAACAGACACCAAAAAGACCACATTTTGACAAATTCAAAAAATATAAGAAGACAATAAATAATATTATATTTGGTAATAGCATACTTAGTAAACACGCATTAAGTAAGAAAAAATGGATTTGTGCAGGTTTCTCTCGTTTTGAATTTTTCCACAATTTTTAAGCAGTACGTTGCGTTTTCGCAACGTTGGCGGTAAATGGGTTAAGGAATCTTGGTCATCGCGACGAGAGACAAGAAACTGATGGGAATCATCTTGCAGGAGTGACAAAGCGTGATCAGCTCTGATTGTATACCTTGCCAAGTTGATACTTTGGAGCACCAGCTAGAAAACTGTTGCAGTAGACTGGTCCAAAAAATTCACCTTGCAGATTTCAGTTCTCCACAAGGCTTGTTTTGTTCCTTATCATGATTATAACAATCAAAAAAAATTTCAATGAAAACAAATGAAATTTAGAGGTCAACCCATTTGACACTTTTTATGTTATTTGGACAGATGTAGATAAATTGTTCCGCAATCGTTAATGTACCACCTGAGCGACATTGAGCGCTGCCTGGGGGAAATTCCATTTAGGCTGTCAATTACTTCAACACTGGCCTGAGAGTCACCTTCTTGTATGTCGCTATCCATTTTGGGGGATTGCCAAGAGTTTTCCTGGCATTTTCCAGTGACAATTTTAATAACCATGCGGTCCATATTTGCTTTTATCCGTCGATGCTGCATGGGCAACATTTTGATTTCTCAGTGAGCTAATAGCAGCATGGGCGCCCGCACATAGGGGCAAGGGGGGCACTTGCCCCCCCCCCCCTGGAAAATGGATTTTTTTTTTAACTACTACTTTTGGGTTTTTAACAAATTTCTTCGCATTAAAGCACTAATGATACGAATGATACACACAGTGAAAATCAGAAACCTATGTTTAGAAATCTCTGTAGATATTTAAACATGCTCTTAATTTTCTGCCTTGCATAATCAACATCTTCTTAAAAGCTGGAACAGTGACTATTGGCTGTTAACCCTTTGGCAGGCGCCCTTGCAAATAGTATTTTTCTATCGATTATGGCCTACTTGATTGGAATCTCGCTGTCATGCAACCTTTCACAACGGCACAAAATTAAGTAGGCTATCAATAGAAGTATAGCTAGAGGAACACTTGCACCTTGAAAACTGACACCTATTTTTTTGTTCACTCATTGATTCATTCAATGGCCTTATAATATTACAGTGCCGCTTCAGGAACCCACATTTAACATCTACTTTTTATTTTTATTTTTTCTTCACACTAAAGAAATTATTCATATTAAAACCGATACACAAAATGAAACTGAAAATTTTTTGCATTAAGAAACCTCATTGAAAAATACTCGTACTCTTAATTTCCAGCTTTGCATTTTTCAAGCACTTGTTACTAAGACATTTGCGGTAACTGTGACCATCGAAAAATTTTTGCCCCCCCCCCTGCAAAAATTTCTGCGGGCGCCCATGAATAGCAGGCCTGCCAGTGTGCACTCTTGTTCTTCCATTGCAGCTGCTTCTTGTCTTTCTTTTATGAACTTCTAGAAAATGTGATTTTTGAAATTAATATCATAACCAATCGCCAGTGTGGCAGCTCCATCTACAAACACAGCATAACGGTCTGGAAGGCCAACACGATGCAAAGCACCAACAACTAAACTAAAGAAGATATTCTTGGGTCTTTTTGGGTTCTAGGGCAATTACCCCCTGGACAATTACCCCCCGGACAATTACCCCCCGACAATTACCTTCTGGACAATTACCCCCAGGACAATTACCCCCCGGACAACTACCTCCCGTGCCAATTACCCCCCGGACAACTACCCCCTGTACCAATTACCACCCGGACAATTACCCCCCGTGCCACAGTGTGAGCTTGTTCTCTCACGCGTTAATCTCTTTACCAGTCTCTTTGTATTTGCCGGACGTTCAGCGCTGCCTAAGCCTATCCTAAATAAACTTAAGGGCCTACTGTGATAGGCCTATAGCCATCTTTCTTCACTATCTCACTCTACAATACTTATTCAGTGCAATACGTAGTTAGCTTACACAGTCTACTTAATTTAGATAATTATTATGATGGAATTTTCTCAATCTGAGAGAGGTCAAGATAGCCTAAACGTTGTTTCGAAGGTTTTCTTTACGTGAAACAGAAGCAAAATGGTGTCGTTTCGCTGAGCAGGTTACGAAAATAGGCAGAACTCTATCGATAATTACATTTCAATATTTTATTAAGCAGGCGTTTAAAACGTTGAAGTTTTCTTGAACTTTCAACCTTTTTCACACATTAGCTTATAGAACCGTTTTTAGATTTGATTTGATTTAGTATTTTTCTTGAACGTACGTTTAACAATAACTTGCCTATCTTCGTACACATGTAGTTGCTCTTAACCTTGCTTAGTTAATAGTTATTATGCTAACTAAAGTCATAACTCATCAATAACATTTAAATATTTAATTAGGTAGGCGTTTAACATGACAAAGATTTAATTTTTGGCACGGGGGGGTAATTGTCCGGGGGGTAATTGGTACAGGGGGTAGTTGTCCGGGGGTAATTGGCACGGGGGGTAGTTGTCCGGGGGGTAGTTGTCCGGGGGGGGGGGGTAATTGTCCCCGGGGGTAATTGTCCGGGGGTAACTGTCCGGGGGGTAATTGTCCAGCGGGTAATTGTCCTGTCACCGTCTTTTTGATATTGAGGCAGACTTTAGTAGCAGCAGCTGCTGTTTATGCAGCCATTGTAAAGTGTAGACGAATTATGTACTCGTACGATGACAAGGTTGTCTGATACTCGTCATCGTATTAATTCAAATTCTTCTTCTGTCCTGACTAGATGGCAACGCAGAAAGTTCACCTACTGCTTCATTACTGTCTTTTGTCATATCAATTTTCACCATTCTCCTGTCGTTGCCTCTTTCTGCTCTCCTTTTCTGCTGTCTTTAGGTTTACTCCACTCTTGCTACTGGAAAATACGTCTTATTTTTTGCATTTGAAGGAATTCTCCGCCTTGCTGGATTTCACATCCTTTGAGACAATATCGAACAATTTTTGAAGATCACTCTTGAACATGTATTCTTCATCCTGTCACTTTCTCTTTATAATGGTCTGTTAATCTTCGGAGTTAGGTAGTTCCGATAAGGCTTTGACATTTTCCTGGCACACCAGTCAACCAGCTGTGTTGGTATTCTGGCAAGCACCCAAATACAAGCAACTGCATCACAGGCCATTTTGTAACTTTCCGGATTGGGCCTCCCTTTAGTGATATAAAGAAACTGAAGCAGTTGCTGTGTACCCAGGCAGTGTGGCAATCTTGTAGTAGATAACCGAGAGACTGGTTTTCCAACAGCCAGTGCTCTGGGTCAGATCTCAAATTAGACAAAACCATATTAGTCTAACAACGACGGTTAACATGACGTAAAGACATTATCAGCACTCATGTAAAATGTTCAGAATGGGTTGACCTCTAAACGTTGTACAATCAGGCTGAAATTTTACAGGGAGACTATCTAACCCAAGTGGACAAAAATAAGCCTTGTGGAGAAAGAATTCTAAAAACTTAATTTTTTGCCATTGTATCGTGGACCAGTCTACTGTTGCAGCGATCAACCTGTGATTCGATGAAACGTAGCCTATGCGTCTTAAAAAGTACTATTTAAAAAAAAATTGGACCCTCTTTTGATAGGATCATAAGAGAGTTATTTAAATTACCTATGTTCATATAGAGGAGGATAATTGGTCCTAATTTAAGGGGACGAACTCGCGGCCCAAGGATGATCTCCGATCGAGGCGCTCATGTACAATGAAAGGAATCAATGTAATAAAATCGTCGTCTTTGTTCTCCATAAAAAATTACGGAAGCGGATAGAATAAGCAAGATTTTGGTGTTTCCTGATATTCGCTAATCGGCTGAAGACCAATGGAGTTCAGACTACCGCATCATGGGGCAAAACTGGAGTAATAGTATGGTAGACCAACTGAGGTTTAAAAATTTAGAAAAGATGGAATGATTTTTATAGATAAGCAATGCCAACAGAGAAATAATCTCTTAGGAATCACATCTTGCTGGCTGATTTCTGGTGGTGCCAATGCATAGGAGGGCCTCGCATGGCCAATTTCTGGTGGTGCTGAGCACTCATGGGCCTCGCAGAGTCGGCGCCCATGCCCTCTCCCCACCCGAAACTTTTTTGAATTTCCACATTGGAATGGTAGCATTTTAAGCTGTCGTCTTAACAAAATAGCTCTACTTTTTCAGTGCTGATGAGAGTGTCCTAAGACTTCAATAAATAATCTTACACTACACAATACTAAACATACAACAATAACTCCTTTTTGAATTTCAGATTGTAATAGTACTTTTTAAGATGTCATTTTAGCAAAATAACTGAATTATTTCAATAAGCTTACTGATGAAAAAGAGTGTGTGGGGAGGGGTATGTACCCTTCCCCACCAGAAACTTTTTGAATTTCCACATTGCAATGGTGTCATTTTAGGCTGTCATCTTAACAAAATAGCTGTACTTTTTCAGTGCTTATGAGAGTGACTTTAATAAATATAGGCTATGCTTACAATAATAATTTTTTGGGAGTTTCCACATTGTAATGGTGCCATTTTAAGATGCCATTTTATCAAAATTGCTCAATTATTTCCGTACCGATAAAAAAAGAGTGGTTTAAGATTATACATAATCTCTGCAATAATAATTTCCTTCAGATGATCAGTTCTGCTATTGCTGGTTTATTATAATGAATGACTGCAGACCTGAGTATAATAATATTAGACTACTTAAGCTGACTTTTCAGCACTGAAGCAGTTTATCCCTGTTTCCAAAGATGGTCCTGAATTGCTGGCCTGGACACATTGCAGAATTTATAACAAATGGTACACAAACCAACCAAGAACTAATAAACTACAGGTTTATCAAATGTGGAAGCCTTGCAATAATGATGTTGTTTTACTAGATGTTCAAAGATCAAAACATTTGAAATTTGTCAGTTTGAAATTTGAAAGAAAGCCCTGCAGATAAGCCATTTAGTTGTACAAAAATAGTATTTGTACAAATATTTTCAGTAAGTTATACTCATTGTAACAAGATTGTATAATTTGCATCATATAATTATTATACTAGTCAATAATAACATTATAATGGTATAAACTATTAAATATATTAAATCTATTGTTATCATCAAAAATATTATAAATAGTAAATAATATCGCAGTATATTATAACAGTTCATGTAGGCCTAATACGATGATGTAAACAGCAACTGGATATTATCATAATATTGTCAAATGTCTCTGTTTTTAGTTGGACAATAATAGTATTAATTTTGTACAAATATATACAGTAAATTATACTCATTGCAATATTATGATAGTAACATATACTATAATTATTAGTAAATAATAGTCTTATATATAATCATATAACAGTAAATAATATCACGGTATATAATAGCACTTTTTGTAAAATAATGATGTAAATAGCAACTAAAAACCATTATCAATATGTCAAATTTTCTGGGAGGGGGGAAATGTCAATCCTGGGGGGGAACTTCCCCCCCCAGAGACGTCTAGATTAAACACTGGTTGCATGTGACTATTCGGAGGTCTCGTACCCCAATCGAAGACCGTATCGCAGTCCTGTAGGTCTAGGTATTCAGAAGTCCAGTACTAACTTGAGCAAATCACCTACAAGTCGTACACCGCAGGAAATCAATCCACTCTGAATTCAGTGGCAAAGCATAGAGATCATCCAGTTCGTTATCCTCTCTACAGTCTGCACCATATGCCATGCCATGCCGCAGTTGAGACGCGTTGGCGTATGACGAAAGACCTTGGCCCATAGCATCCCATCAGCTGAGGCTGTGTTGTGAAAACAAGAACAAAACCTATGGTATCACCGAAATCTGTGAACTTCACCCGACAGAGGAGATACAGACGATGAAACATCGAGCCCAGTGAGTAGGTGGACTGACTATGAACAGTTAGATGGGAGCTGATCCAGTTCAGTGATAAGAAACGGACAGCATTCTGGGTTGATCACATGACTTCTAAGCCACAACTCAATGCTAGCTGCCATGATTATGAAAGTGACGACGATGAGACTGACTGCGACGACCACACAACATGCACACAAAGAAAACGCAGAGAGCCAATAATTGGAAACATGTGATTGGAAGCAATAATAATGGATTGAGTAGATCTAAGCTTACAAGAACTGCATAAAAAGAAGGAAGAAAATAACGAAGAAGTAAGGCAGCAATCAGATGAATTAGTCTAGTGTCTAATTATTTTTATGGCGCTGTTATTATCGAAGCTAGTCATGGTTGTTACAAATGAAAAAGTGACCGCAGTTTGATTTTATTGGCATAGGCTAATTAAGAAGCTAATATTTTATGTGCGTGAGAACCTTGCAATTAGTGTTAGGCTGGTGTTTGCGAAGATGCAGTACTGTTGTTTGCGCCAAACAACATCAACTTTGCAGCAGGAAGTTTAAATTATCTGCAGTAAATTTGCCACACGCTGACGTTACTGATTAGGCTGACATGTGAACACAGTCTGGCCTATAATTTGACCAGTAATAAACCTGCATCCCGGACTGAAAATCATCTCATAATTATTGAATGTCCATTGTCCATGTACCGTAGTTCAGTTAAGCCTGCGACTGTTCAACTCATATGTTGACATTTTCAATGATGAAGCAACCTTTTGCAGGACATTTGCTATCTTCGCTTTCATTAGGTACGTGATTCATTTCATTATTACGCAAACGCAAAATGTGTTATGTCTTGTAAACCTTTGTAAGCTTACAGTATTTTGTGAACCACCTTAAAGGCGCTGCATTTTATACTTTAATTTAATGAGTGTTTTGGTGCATATGGCAGAGTTCTGTGGTTCATTGAAAATGCTAATGTGACTATTTAAGCTAATCAGATCACGTAGCCTACATGTAGCAAAACATTTCGTTTCTCACTTTATTTACTATAATAAATAATAAATTATGGACTCAAATGGAATCAACGGGGCTTGTTCCTTCTAGACTCAGCTGCATGATGATTACACTGATATCACGGTCAATGGATAATGAGTCGGTGAGTAAGAGGATCGGTCACCGCCCTCATATGCTGATTGCCGAGGCCTTGAAAATGAAGTCGCTAACACTTCATCCCCATTGGCAAGTCTCCGGGTTAGCCAGAAGTGATCTCAATTTATAATATCGTGCAACCCTAACACGTCTGCTATATTTAAAAGTCGCAATTATTGTTTGCAGGTTGGCGGTTCAGATGTGGCTTTATGTGGACACTGGCAGTGTTAGTTGCGCCGCTTTCGTGCCAAGTTTCTTCAATTCTAACGAAACCAGTGAATACAGTGACCGTCATAGGAAGCACAACGAGAATGGAGTGCAGTAGGAATCTCGTACATCTTGAGGTTGATTGGGAATTTGCTCCAACCAGGTCCGATGTTTTCTCATATATCTACCGTAATGCCACTGGTAACAGACCAGAAATGCTGTCTCCCAGGTACAAAATTGACACAGACGGCAGCGTACGGTTCGATATCGTCATAGAATCTGTCGAATTGTCTGACGCTGGAAAATACAGATGCGCAGTGGGATATTCATCAAGTGCCACAGCTGAACTCATTGTTCTAGGTATCAGATTCAAATTAATTTCCATCGCTTGTAAAGTGCCGCAAAAATCATTTATTTTATTCAAAATTTATCATCAAAGTAAATTTTTGCGTTTTAAATGCGACAACCACCGTTGAAACTAGATTCAGACTGATTATTGATAGCCTACAATCTAACTCGGGAATGAGCGTTGTGAATTAGTTGGTGTTAATGATCATGAAACTTTAAGTGCTGCAGACCTGGTCCACAGAGTTTGTTTTTCATTTGCTTAGCTTTGCGACTGTTCAACTCATCTAAAACTTCACATCTAACTCTTGAGGTTCCTGGTTTCTCTCCCTCAGAAGAAAAGACCAGTGATGTACTTGTTTAGACTGTAGACTATGATTAAATCTAGATCCTCAAATTTGAAAACATCATTCTGCATAAATTTGACGAAGGTAATTAGCCTCATGTTGACCTTTGCCTCTCAATGAATAGTTAGATCCAGACACTTGTAAGATTTACTTAACCTAAATGTGGCTCTCGATTTTAGCCTCTGATCCTGTTTGCGACACGGATGTAAAAGCCTCTAGAGGAATTACTGTGGAAGGAGATATTATTCAATTATCGTGCAGTATCACCTACAATGGAAACTGGCAACCTAGAATGACGCCTGTGAAGAATTTCCTCGAGAAATATTTCAATTGATTTATTTAACACAACGTCGATTCAAAGCCCGAACAAAACCACTGTTTGATTTAACACAACGCTGAATCAAAAGTCCGAACAAAACACTCTTGGATTTAACATAATGCTGATTCAAAAATCCGAACGAAACATTCGAAGATTTAACATAACGCTGATTCAAAAGTCCGAACGAAACATTCGAAGATTTAATATAACCCTGATTCAAAAGTCCGAACGAAACATTCTACACCTAAAAACAACTCCTCCGACTGACCCTTGTTTCTACCGTGCTTCCCTAGTATATCCCGTTCACCCACACACCCACACCCACACACACACACACACACACACACACACATTTGTACACCATTCTCCGGTCTGCCGCTGGTCACGGTTCAACAACCCCAACAGACTGCACTCGTGTACACTCTCTACTCTCTACAGCTCTCAATTTCAGGTGCCCCTACATAGGCCTAGCCTAAATCAGCCACATCCAGTATGCCTATTCGCCACAATACTCCCCCCTTTAAGAGAGTGAAATTCAGAGTTCAGCATGAACAAACAACATAAGCATTTCACTCTAAATAAACTTCAGCGAATTACGAACCCAAATTTACAAAACTATTTGTCCAGGCAATCCAACATGCAGAAATGTTTTCAAATATAAGGGTACAGGTTAACATTAGCACACAAACAAACCAATTGTATCCACGAAAAACGTTAACAATGACGGCTCAAGAAATCCGCCCCTCGATTCTCTCGACCCTTGATGGCTCGAATGGTAAGTCTGTACGGTTGAAGCGCCAGTGCCCAGCGCATAAGTCGACCATTTTGAAACTGCGCACGATTCAAGTATTGAAGTGGCTGATGATCAGTCTCCAACACGAAATGGCTTCCATAGAGAAACTCCTGAAATTTCTGGATGCCCCACACAATCGCCAGGCACTCCCGCTCAATGGTAGAATATCGTCTTTCCCGATCCAGTAGCTTCTTGCTGGCAAACGCAATCGGATTTGAAATCTCATCCTCACCCTCCTGTAGTAAAATGGCCCCAATTCCAACGTCCGAGGCATCCGTCTGCAAAATAAAGGGTCTTGAAAAATCTGGTACTTTGAGGATCGGAGGCGAGGCCACGTATGCCTTCAACTTCCGAAAAGCCTTGTCCTGAGGCTCCTGCCAATTCAATTTGTGAGGACAACCTTTTTTTGTTAAGTCTGTTAGAGGAACCGCCAGTTCTGCAAAATTGGGAATAAACTTTCGGTAATATCCAACTAAACCGAGAAAATAACGTAGCTGTTTCACAGTTTCTGGTGGACCGGATTCCATGATTTTATCGACCAGCTCATTTACTGGTGAAAGTCCCATCCCATCCAGCTGATGTCCCAAAAATTTCACTTGCCCCACACCAATCTCACATTTTCTTGGGTTCAATGTCAGATTAGCGTTTCGGACCCTCTGGAAAAACTCTCGTAAAGTGCTCAAGTGGGCTTCCCAGATCTTCGTATGGACCAATACATCATCCAGGTAGTTGTCGACATTCCTCATTTTCTCTAGCAACCTTCTCATCATCCGAGAAAACGTCGCAGGAGCCGTCATCATTCCAAACGGCATAACATTAAACCGATACAGACCATCTTGAGTTATGAACGTTGTGACATCCTTGTCTGATTCCCGCACTGGAATCTGCCAGTATCCTTTGCTCAGATCAAATTTAGAAAATATGACATCTTCCTTGACTTTCGCGAAGATATCTTCCGCTGTAGGAACTGGCTCAGGGTCAAAAACCGACACCTTGTTTAATCTACGATAGTCAACACATATTCTTATTGACTCATCAGGTTTCCTAACCACCACCATCGGTGAAGCATACGGTGCTTCGGAAGGCTCAATGATTCCATTGTGTAGCATCATCTTTAGTTCTGAGTCGACCTGTTCCTTCAGAGCATGTGGTACAGAATACGCCTTAGATCGTATAGGCTCCAACGTTGTTAGATGAATCGTGTGCTCCGTCAAATTTGTAATCCCTGGCTTATCCGTAAAAATATCAGCAAATTCTTTTACCAGAGCCTTTGCCTCAAACAATTGCTGCTCTGTTAGCGTATCTCCAAACTTCACCTCTTCCCATGTCGCTTCGGCCGTCGATGACAGAAGACACAAATCTGATTCTTCGCCCATCTCATCATTTTCCAGAACTGCAGCACATAATCTCATATCCATCGTTTCGTTGTCTTCGTTGGTGTTATGATCCTCTTCTCTATCGTAATATCTCTTCAATAGGTTCACATGAAATATTTTCGTCCGGTTGGGCAGCTGTACTTTATAGTCCACGGCCCCCATTTTCTCCAACACGCGGAAAGGGCCCTTCCATTTCATCAGCAATTTATTCCGCTCGGCCGTGAGTAGGAGCAAAACCTGATCCCCTGGATTGAAGGAGCGTGCTCTCTTCCCGATATTGTAGTATCGGTGTTGCTTCTTCTGAGAACGTCCCAATTCTTCATGTGCCAGGTCACAGGTCTGCTGGAGTCTATTCCTGAGATCCAGCACATACTGGTATGTGGTCTTCATCTCTGCACAAATCTCTTCTTCTGTCCACAGTTCCTTGAGTATAGTCATTGGACCTCTGATATTTCTCCCGTATAGCAGTTCGAATGGAGAGAATCCTAGACTCTCCTGTGGAACTTCCCGATACGCGAATAGGAGGGGAGCAATGTAACGATCCCAATCTGTTGGCCGTTCCTCACACATCTTGACCAACATTGCTTTTAAGGTTCCGTTAAATCTCTCAACCAACCCGTTGCACTGTGGATGATACGGTGTTGTCACCAAATGTCTAAAAGACAACAAACGACTGACTTCCTTCATCACGCGTGACATCAGTTGTGGTCCTTGATCGCTCAATATCTCATTTGGCACTCCAACACGGGAAAACATTGTTACCAAGGCTTCTGCCACAGTCTCAGTCTCTGCATTCATTATAGGAGTCGCCTCAGGATAGCGGGTTGCGTAGTCCACGAGCGTCAATATAAATCGATTCTTACGGTCGTAGGCTGGTGGGATTGGCCCAATCAGGTCGATGGCCACTCTTTGGAACGGTGTCCCTATCAATGGCATCTTCTGAAGTGGAACTCTCTGTTCTCCCTTTGAGATACTTCGTTGGCAAACATCACATGATCTCACAAACCGGATGATATCTCCCTGCATACCCGGCCACCAAAATCCAATTCTGACCCTCTCTTGCGTTCTTCGTATTCCTTGATGACCCGCCAGGATAGATTCATGTGCCAACCGTAGCACCCTATTCCTCAATTTTAAGGGTACCACAACCTGCCAATTGATCTGCCCTTGATTGTCTTTACCTTTTCGACACAACAAGTCCTTGCGCAAGCAAAATGTTCTCTGATCGTCCGAAAAATTATTTTCTGTTTCTTGCTTTCCCCAAATTGAGTTCAGCGTCTCATCTTCCTTCTGGAGTGTCTGCAACTGGGTTTTGTCGATACAAACTTCGACTGCTTCCGCCACTTTCAATGGTGTTCTTTGCGTTCCTTTTTGATCCTGTTGTCGAGTAACTACCGCCTGAATCTCCTCTGAACTACTTTCACTTTCAGTCATCCCAGTAGCCCCCGGAATGTTCCCGATTATCAAGCCGTACAAAGGCCTTCGCATACAAATAGCTTTGACTGTTCCTTTGAAAAATGGCGAGTCCACTTCGATGATGGCCACAGGGGTACGTCGTATTGTTCCGTCAATCATGACGCACGTTTTTACAGCGCCCGTGAGAGACTCATCCGGGACTAGATCTCTTCGTACGACCACTGTAGAGCATCCGGTGTCTCGCAGTACCAGCACCTTGTGTTGTCCCACTCTGCCCTCAGCCGTGGGCATTTTTACTGCCCGGCTCGCCTCTCGACAAGCATCGGCGATAACAGGCAGGGTACACCCACATCGCAGCACTACTTCATCTGCGAGCATGGCATTACACAGATGTTCTGTAGACCTCCCTCGATCGTGATTTTGCTGATTTCCTCCACCTATCGGAGGCGCATTAGACAGATGAGCTTCCCGGTTGTATTCAGTTTCCAGTACTCGATCATGCTCCCAATTTCTTGGAGTGTTTCCATCTACCCTTCTTCTCCATTCAAGATTATCTCCATCCCCGTGCTGCATAGCTGCTACCTTTGTTCTATCTGGACATCCGCGTGCCAAGTGCTTAGTGCTGTTGCAAACGAAGCACCGTCGAGCAAGTTCTTTCGACTTTGCTCCATAGTCTTGTCTCCAATCTACTCGTGTCGGGGATTCTGCGATCTGCTGTATCCCCATTCGGTTGTAAACTCTATCAGGATGGGCATCCAAGTAGTTTTCCGCCATCTCCGCCAGTTCCTGCAATGATGCCGGTTTTCTTTCTTTGAGGAAAATTGCCAAGTCACTTGAACAAGTACTAACGTATTGTTCTCGAACAACCAGCATTTTCAAATCGTCGAAGGTCTGCTCTTTGCCTGCCATTTCGATCCATCGGTCTAGATAAGATTCCAATCTTGTGACGAACTGCCGAGGAGACTCTCCTTTTTCCTGCTTTGCCCCCCGGAATTTGCTGCGAAAACCGTCCTCTGTTAGGTTGAACCTTTTTAACAATGCCTGTTTGAGATGATCATAGTTGTGTGCTTCTTCTACTGGTAACCGAGCATAGACCTCCAAAGCCCTACCTTTCAACAATGCCGACAGGTACACCGCCCACTCCGAAGTTTTCCAGTTCTGAAGTTGAGCGTATCTTTCGAAGCGAAAAATGTAACTGTCCAACTCATCCTTGTCTTCTTCGAATGGAGGTATTTTTGGTCCTCTTCCACCTTTGCCTCCTGCTGTTCTTGCTCTGGCTACCCACTCCGTGTAGTCTTGTATGTTCTCCGCCCCATACTCATCTTCGCCAGCGGATACTTCCTGAGTTTCCGAGGTCTTCAGCTGTAGTGCCTTTGTATCTCTCTCTACTTTGGCCCGAGCCAAAGCTAACTCTTCCAGTTCTTTCTGTTGCGTTATTCGTTCTTTTTCGGCCACACGTACACGCTCTCGGTCGTCGCGTTCTTCTGACTGCTTCTGAGTAACCCAGTCCAACAATTCTTTTCCTGTTAATCCGCACTTCTCGCCGAATGTCATTAAGTCTTTCACCGCCGACATAATTAGTCTTTTCTTTCTTGTACTAACTTTTCGTATTCAAGAACTCCTGGCAGGCTCGCCAATTGTGAAGAATTTCCTCGAGAAATATTTCAATTGATTTATTTAACACAACGTCGATTCAAAGCCCGAACAAAACCACTGTTTGATTTAACACAACGCTGAATCAAAAGTCCGAACAAAACACTCTTGGATTTAACATAATGCTGATTCAAAAATCCGAACGAAACATTCGAAGATTTAACATAACGCTGATTCAAAAGTCCGAACGAAACATTCGAAGATTTAACATAACCCTGATTCAAAAGTCCGAACGAAACATTCTACTCCTAAAAACAACTCCTCCGACTGACCCTTGTTTCTACCGTGCTTCCCTAGTATATCCCGTTCACCCACACACCCACACCCACACACACACACACACACACACACATTTGTACACCATTCTCCGGTCTGCCGCTGGTCACGGTTCAACAACCCCAACAGACTGCACTCGTGTACACTCTCTACTCTCTACAGCTCTCAATTTCAGGTGCCCCTACATAGGCCTAGCCTAAATCAGCCACATCCAGTATGCCTATTCGCCACAACGCCGAACAGGAATGTCGGAGGGGCCGCTAGTAGCTTTTCTAGATCAGACACATCGACAACAGTATCTCCTTCGTAGTATACGATTAACTTCGGATGACAACGGAGAAACAATAACATTGAAGACGAGCTTCAACCCGCGATGGAGTGGCACAACAGAGAAATATGGCGAATCTTTCGCTCCTAATGTTCCTCAATACCAGCCCTTATGGAATTACAAGGCCAATGTTTTTTTTGTAAATTTGCATAGTGGTGTCGTCGTAGTCGTAATATTATCCTGCTAATAAAATATACTTATAATATGACTTTCATCGATATCGGGCCCATCGTGATTGAATGAACATTGGACAGCCATATAAAAATACAAATATGTGCCTCAATTGGAAACCTAGCATCTTTTTTTTATAATGGCGTCGAAAAGCAAACGTAAAAATATTATTTTCTCATGCCCCAAGGCTGTTATTTTTAAAAGCTTTCGGTTGATGCCGATAATTAATTTGTAGCTAGGACAGTACGTTGGGTAAAGGATAATAATATTGTTCAAGATTATTCAATTTATGGCTAGATGGTGTGCGCAATCTGACAACGGAACCGAACCGCGGCATCTATCAGGTTGGAGATCGTCTGGTATGTTCGGCTGCAGGTAATCCAAGTCCAACATTTCAATGGACAGAAACAGGAACAAACAAAGTCATAGATGGACCAATCCTACTCATAGATGAATCTATGCCATTGATGCAAAACCTGACATTCAAATGCACGGCTACTAACACAGTTGAACGTGAAAGTAAAGAAATTTCAGACATTGCGACATTCGTAGTGACAGGTTAGACGCTAATTTAAATATTCAACCAATCAAACAGCATTATTTTGTATAGCGCCCCTTAGAGCTATCTACTCAGAAGTGCTCCCATCCAAGGCCAAACGGAAAAAGTAACTGTTGGTTAAACTGAGAACAGTTCGAGAGGTGTGTCGTATAGTCAAGGAAAGTCCGTTCGAGGTTGTTGGACCAACCAAAAGAAGCAGGCGAGCGGGACCATTAAGTCAGCGTTTACAGCGGAGCGCATTGCGAGGCGGCCTGTGCACTGCAGTGTGCAAGCGGAAAGGGGCGACAAAGCTCACGCAGATAATAAGAGAGTGCCCAGTCGTATAATCACCGCCTCATCAAAGATGCAATCCGGAAGGAATGAGATGTGCTGGGGGAATGGTCTTGATCCGACCCATGGGGGCCCTGCAAAGATCGAAGCGAAATCATCAGAGCATTAAAATGTAACATGGTGACAATAATTCATAATAAATATCAAACTTTTGCCATTTAAAATGTTAAATTGGTATTATATAAAATATTCACGTTCACATCGCATCTGAGAAGCAGAACACGGTGCTAAGCAGACTGATGGAGGGAACATATATATATATATATATATATATATATATATTTTTATATATTATATATACATATACAATTATTATTATTTATATATACATACTGTTGAGCAAATAATGTCCTCTTTTACTGTCTCTGCGTGGGTGAAATTTGTTGTTTATAATTTATAGTACTATTAAGTACACATTATCTTTTGGCTACCAACGAGCGGTTACCACTCTTCTTGTTTTTTGCTTCCCAAACTTGTTCCATACAGAAACAAATTAATGTTAGGTGCCTGTAAACGATTCATTTACACATTATTTTATACCCAATACTCGTATAATAATAAGCTTACTCCCCGTATAGTGTCGAATTTGGATGTGTGATTCTCTGATTGGCCAGTTGTCTGGTTCTTCTGTGCATAGGCCTACAATCATTTATCTAGTAGGCCTATTAGTTTTATTGACTCTTAAGTTATTTACGCTGGCCCTATGACCGATCAAGAGTTGCTTTGATCGTGCGAATTAGATTGAACGTAAGACCGTAACCAAGGAAAAGAAGTGAAATATTTCTTGTTATGCAGATGATCCATTTCCTGCTGCGCTCCCTGTTCAATGGTGATTAAAAGAATAATGTTTCCATTTCATTTCTCGTTTCCAGAAACTCCACAAACCACAGAAACTCCAGCAATTCCTGGTTCATGGAATACAACTACCATTGCGTTATCTGTTGCTGGAGCGACTGTTGTCATAGTTCTCTTTGCTCTGGGTGTGGCAATTGCGATGAGAGTGAAAGGTCGCGCAAAAGGTAAGTTTTCGCTGATCATTTACATAGCCTAATTTCAATATAATTATTATTGTAATTTCTGGAAAATTCGACGACGGTGCAAATTAAAACAGAGGATGGAAAACGAATCGTTCAAATAATGAATTCATCCATCAATCCATCCATCCATATATTTATTCAGTATTCATCCATCCACCTATATATCCCGCCCTCCATCCATCCATCTTCCTAAAACCAGTTTATTCTCACTAGGTTCTTGCACTTGAAAGTTACTGAGTGGTCACGTCTCAAAGAGGCGCTATCAAAAGTATTAATTTCAATCCAAAACTTCACATTGTCATTATATACCCTATTGGGGCCTATACGACTGCGCAACATTTTGTTTTTTAACTTTGTGTGGCTTCATATTATCTATAGTAAATACAGTGAAACCTAGAAGCCATCAGGAAACAACTGAAGAAGATCCAGGCTACGAAATTATTGATGATTCCAAATTGCAGTCTGGGCAAAACCTTCATTCTGGCGGTTACTACTCTCTGACGGTCGCAAAGAAAACGGATTATGATCAACTGCAATCATACCTCACCCCAAGAGACGTCTTGACCACTTAGAACAACCCGATGGGTGTTGCGGCAACTCGATTAATCAGAGTAGAGTTACAATACAAGCACGATAATGGGACCATGTACGGGGTAAATTAAATGAATGGCCTATTAGGTCTATCTGGCAAATGGTATAAAATAATGTTGTGAAACTATAGAACTGAACACTTAGTCAATGTTACAAATTCACTTTCCATAAATATTCGTATCTTGATGTTTCGGCTATAGCATGGCTCAGTCATTTTGTTGCAGGTCTACATGTAGACCTAAATCTGTAGACCTACTCCATGATTCAAATCAGCAGTAGGCCCGTGCTAACTACTGAACTTTATACCTGCGTTTGCAGTAACGAATTTCTAAAACGTTTTGCAAGACTTGAGAGCTAACATTGACGTATAGGCCTTCTTCTTAAATTTGTAGCTTTGTTTTGGACAATACACTATCATGTTACGTTAAAATGTTGCTATAATTATAGGCTATTACGCGTGCTATCCCAGTGTGTCACCCAGGAAGTATTCGTTTCTGGAATATGTGACTTTTTTCGCATAAAGTCTTATTTGATGTCGATCAGAATAATTTTGTCTTACGATTAAATGTCACTCATAGCAGCATTACTATAGCCTAATTAATATAGTAATATTATGCTATGTGACTTAATTATAGCTAATTTGCAGGCTGCCATCATAATCACCGCGATTGCTATAGATGCGGCTGTGGTAGGCCTACATGCTTATACAGAATAAATGATTAATTATTGATTGATTGTCATTGATTATTGCAATTACCAACAATCCAACATCACGCCGGACAGCAAATTATTAAGACAGCGAAATACATGTTTACAAATGTATTCGTTACTAATTATTATATAGATGGGAAAGTAACGCTTTTAGAAAGCAACAGAACTTATACTGTTGCACTGATCAAACTATGTGTCGACGAAACACACTGCAGCGTCACTCTTCGTGGACATGATTGTCTAACTCTAACTCAATCCGTTGTCTGAGACCGCATCGCTATCTCGCAGACATTCAGAGGATCAGTGATGCCCTGACCACTCTGACTGAGAGTCGTACACCGCAGGAAGTTAGTCTTCAGTATCTGAGAATTCAGAGGCAGGCGACATACTCAACTGGTTCGCTGTCCTTTTTAGGGCCTGCGCCTGATGGAACAGTCAGCGGCGTTAGCTTGAATTGTTTCTGAAAAGCCGTAGAGCTTGTATAGAGACCCATGTCTTGAAGGCGGTGACACAAATGGGATCAATTTTGCGGGTAGGCCTACACAACTCTATATAATTATGTAAACGCTAAAAATTAAGGTTGGTGGTATGTTGTTCACATAATTTCTGTATTTCAACCCATAAGTGTCGTATTTCATCGGTTCTATAGGCCTACTATTATAATACTATCATTCACTGACATCCAGTGCAAAGCAAACTCTCAAGATATAATGACACACTTGTCAAACATATAATTACGCGTTGTGTTGGTAGTCGTGAAGATTAAGTCACTTGGTATCAGGGACAGGAAGTTTTGCATGCGGGCAAAAGAATGCCAAATGGGAACAGTTTAACGTGGCTAGCTATTGAGCCTATCATACCGACACAATTGAGCAAAAACGGACCTAGTACTCATTCGGAATATTCAGTTGGTATAATACAGTCTGGGTTTAAGGTTATTTCATATTGTGTAGCACGTTCTACAAGTTGAAATTCCGGTAAACGTTCGCTTTAGCGTAATTTATTATTCGCCATTGCATGGGTTTAGCGTTTATCGCATAAGCTTAAAGGTTGGATTAACGAAAAGAATTCTTGCTAAGTAGAATTACGATTTATAAAATATTTTTAAATTATTTGTACGTGTAGGCCTAATTGGTGAAATGGTTTTCGCTTATAGCCTACATTGGAGCTGGATCGATGAAATAATAGGCTAATTTTTAAAATTTAAATACAGAAGTTGGATTGATGAAAAAATAGTTGTTGCTCAAAGAGAAGCTGGATTGATTTTAAAAATTCTTGCCTAAATGGAACTGGTTTGATGAAAAGGTCTCATGCCAAAGTAGAAGTCAGAATGAGGGAAAACATTATGCTGCGTCAATCGAATTAAGGCGAATAATTTTTCACGCTTTGCAGTCTACGAACGTTTAAACAAATTCCCAACTGATTAATTTTGAGAACGTCCCCTGTTGCTGTTGAACAGAATATTCAAACGTTGAACTAATCTGACGATGTTTTCGAAAATCAATCAACCGTTTGCTGAGCTTTTGCTACTGACTGTTTTATTTGGTAAGAAGCAGCCATTCTACTTGTCAACTACTTTCCTTAACAAACGTAGCCTATTCTTATGGAGCTAAGTGCACAATGCACAATTGCACATACTACCTCACATGACCGGAACTTGAGTGTTATCATTAATTGATAACACTCATTGCGTCAGATTTGCGTCAGATTTGCGTCACATGATAAAATTTATCATGTCACGCATCATAAAAAATTTAATGTCGTCATTTTATTGTATACACAACAGTGTAATAGGCCCTAAACTCCTTCTTATTACGAATTAGCCTATTTATGGCCGGTGTTATCGTAAAATATTGGGCATGCTTTAGTTTGTGACGGTCAACGTTTTTGCTAGATTCAAATAATTATTTAGGCCTATACCCAATTCTTCTATCAGACCATCTTCATAATTATTTCGTGTTGCTGAAAATATACTTTATTACGTTATTGTTATTCCCTTTCGTAATCGTAATCGTAGACTCCAAATTTGGACAACATCCACAAAAGCCAAATCGCGGGAACCAGCTTATTCACAGGCGCGCAATCAACACAAATCGATAGGTGTGAGGTCAAGATCCTGAGAGTCAGACAGGCAGCTAGTTAGACGGCCGTGATGGATGATTTTTAGAGTTAAAAAGGCGTTGAAGGTAGGGAGAAGTGGAAGATTGATGGTAGGATCGGTGAAAAGCAGTGGCGTAGCAATAGGTTGTGCAACCTGCGCAGTGCACGAGGGTCCCCGGCTGTCAAGGGCCCCCGGGTCAGAGTCTTTTTTTTACTTTAAGAATATTCAGAATGAATTCAAATCTTCATGTACAGCGCACACACCCACTATTTTTTGGGTTTAAGCCGGAATGTCCAAACAACCGGTTTGCGATGTGCTATGATTATCTTATTACAAATGTCCTCACTCTTTGCAGTCTTTGGCCGAAAGTAGTTGTGCTGACGTAGGCTATAAACATAATTGTGTCATGGTCTACGCAGACGTGTTTAAAATTTACTATCTTTGTAGTTAAACATGCTAGAAAGCTTGAACCTCAAAATTGGTGGATTTTTGCACAAGAGAAGGCGCGCAAACGAGCATTATAGCATTTCGAATTTAGACCCCCGTAGTAGGTTAGCCATGTAGACTTGTTTGAGTCATTTCACAATTGCCAAATTGTTGCGCTCGTTTAATCAACAAACCCAACAGCTTGGAGAATTTAAGTATCATGGGTGATTGATGAATCATCAATCACCCATAGGTGATGATTAGTACTTCAGTAGATGAAGCAATTTTTGTGATTACTTTTGTATGGTATTCTAGTTCAATTTTTCTCTGCTGATATGGAGAAGACTATGTTTCATTAGATAAATTGGTTAAAACAATGAAAATGTGGCTAGTTTATTTTCATTTAACTTTGGTATGAAATATGCAAATATCGTAAAAGAACCAGGCGTTTGAACAGTTTTTTGTTTGAAATCGAAAGGGGTTTAAAGCATTTAGGTTGTTACATGTTTAACGACACTGCCACTTCAAAGATGATTAGTGTCGCCACGACATTTAGGTTCCCGTGGACGGACCGTGCCAGTCCGAGATTTTTGAATCTCTGAAATAGTCCACCTTTGGGAAGCGAACCGCGGCCCGCACGCACTTTTTCACAGAGTCGCGTACAGACGCGCGGCCAGCGCTCTTACCGATGTATATCTAAGCGAGCCACCTGAGAGGCCCACCGCCTAGGCTCTGCACAGGGGCCCCCAAAGACCTTGCTACGCCACTGGTGAAAAGGCAGTGTTTTGAGTTTCGATCGAAAGACCTGAGGGAAGATAGCAAGAGGTGGAGTCATGGTGAGTTTATGGGTCCGATGATAATTGTCGCAGTGATGGTGCGAGTTTGTTCCAGAGAGGCCGAACAGAAATGGATCTAGACAGAACGACTTCCAAATTTTAATGAATTGGTGATGGAAGGGCGAAGAGCGTTATGGAGGATGAGTATAGCGGGTGCATGCCAGAGGTGCCGAATCGCGACATTTATAATGCAGCCTTCAGCTCTCCGTGCTAGAGGTGCAGAATTGCGATATTATAGATGTGCCCACTATACTAGATGCCAGTAGTCTCTTTCTATGTAAACAAGGATATCGTTAATTAGGGAAATAACAAAGCTAAACGTTTCCCATGGCCAATTTTGATATACGGTCGACGGTTATGTGGGGTAATTGACCCGAAAGTGGGGGGAGTTTCTCACGGATATTCGCCGTGGTTATGGCTCAAATCTGACGCGTATTCATTGTATTAACAACATGTATTGTAAACATTGTTTAATAGTACAGTTGTACAATGTACAATGTACAAGTAACGCCGTCTTAGAAGCTTGCCTCAAACGTCACTCAGACTTCATAGCAACCAGCATACCTAACAACCAACCTTGGTAGCATTCAACTTCCTTAGCAACCAGCAGCCAACATTTGCAGCAAGCTGACTTCATATCACGCGCAACCCCGTTTGTCCGAGGATCCAAGTCAGGCAATTCACTTTAGCAATCAGTCCAATTAGCAATTTCTCTCCTTAGCAACCATTCGACCTAAACGTCATTCTCCATCTTCCATGGCACCCGCCTTTCCTAGCAACCACCAATCTTATATATAGCAGCCATTCCCGTTATCAACTACTTTCCTTAGCAACCGTCTTCCATAACAACCGCATTCCCTAGCGACCACCCTCCCAACTACCATTCTCCTTCTGTTCTTTTTGGGTGCACTGGAGTTCGGGTCTCCTCTGAGTAGTTTTTTTGAATGGGCGCTATATAAGTTTCCGATTAAATGAACGAATTAATTACTATAGGCCTATGCCGGTGGCCATAATGCAATTAACACATAAAATAAAAGAGCAGTGTTTTAAGTAAAACTCAGTTAATTATTTTCCATAAGTGCTTCAAGTGGAAGGATAATGTATCCTATTTAAAAGTGAACTCTTTAGCGCAGTTTGGCGGTTTCAGATATGACAGTATGCGATTTGTGTGGTTATTGACAGTGTTAATTGCGCCGCTGTCGTGTCAGTTCTCTAATATTCTGACCAAACCGTCGAACACAGTGTCCATTGTCGGAAACAAAACGAGAATGGAATGCAGTTCGAATATCTTTGATCTTGGCGTTGTTTGGAAATTTGCCCCAGCCATGTCTGATATTTTCTCATTAATCTACGCTGGTGGAAAGGTAGAACGGAATTTTACATCAAGGTACAGAATCGACACAGACGGGAGCGTACGATACGATATCATAATTGATTCTGTCGATTCGTCTCATGCTGGAAAATACAAATGCACCGTTGGATATTCTGCAAGTGCCACAGCTGAACTCATCGTTCTAGGTATAATTTTTGAATCGAATGAAATCGTTAATGAACTGTTCAAGTGTATAGGCTAATTTACTATATTATTCTAGCTTTCTCACCAAAGTTGCTTTTCTACGTTTTGAGTGCGACGACCACAGAACCTGATGTCATGTAGCTTTATTCTGCTGCTCTGGCTATATAGGACTATTGATAAGAACTTACACCGTTCTGAGTGCGACGAGCTGATGATCTGATGTCATTCAATATGGCTGTAGCTATAGAATTAAATTGATGATTGATGAGAACAAGAAGTTGGCCTAACTCGTTGATCATTTGAATCTAATAATATTACAACCTAATAATATTAGGTTGCATTTTTTAGCCAAATAATCTAAGACAATATTGATGAAGAAGTTTGGATTATATCCAACTTATTTCCGATGCTAGTCAGTAGCCTATATTTTACAGTAGATAGCCTAGTCCGCAAAGAATGGCACCACTTAGTACTATAATTTTTTCAGGTCATCCAAAGTTTCATATCTGGTTCGATTAATTTAATTCGTTTCTCTCCGAACAAAGCGCAGTTTTATTTGCTACATCGTCACCAGTGACAAACTGTATAGTAGGCTAAACCAAATCAGCCATGAGGTGCAGAGTGACTAGAGTGCATGGTTTCACTTGAAATACATAATAGCTCTCCTGAGAACGGCTTTGAATGTTTGAACTACGAATAAAATTCCACTAACTCGGTCAATGTAGTGTACAGCTGTAGCCCTGCAGCTAGTCAGTTATTATATAGGCCTAGTAGGCCTGCCGGTTTAGAGAATGATTAAGTTTGCAAGTCCAAATTATTTGTTAACACAATTTATACAGCGATTTCAAAAGCACAATAGACCATATCAGTCACACATGTCTGCTGACTTTCACCCCTCGATGAGTATAAATTTAGGCTCAAACTGATGTTTTTTTAAAGATTAGGGAAGCCTTAGGCCCTACTTTACTTAAATGTGAGATTAATTTCAGAATCTGATCCTGTTTGCGAAACGGATGTAAGAGCGTCAAAAGGCGCCATTGTGGAAGGAGAATATATTCAAATTTCGTGCCGCATGATCTTCAATGGAAAGTTGTATCCGGAATTGACGCTGAACAGAAGCGCTCGGGAAACTGATTCGAGATCTGGAACCTCATCTCAATCCGAATTATGGACATCAAGATCTGAACAGATTGTCATCCAATTAACTGCGAGTGACAACGGAGCAACTATAACGTTGAGGACGACCTTCAATCCGCCATCGCGTAGTACAACAGAGGGCTATGGCGAATATATCGCCACTAATATTCCTCGATACGAGCACTTATGGAATTACAAGGCTATTGTTTTATGTAAATAATATGTAAATTTATCGTCTTTATATCCTAAAGGGGTGTTATAGCAAGCGCTCATACATACTTTAGCTTCCCATTATAAAATTTAAGCTTTCTGATTTTAAAATCTCATTTTATCGAACTTTAATCAATATTAAAACTGAGTAGAATGCTACATTGCAAATGTTTTCGACCTATATGTCTCAAATCAGATTAGTGATTATTACAAAACGTAGGCCTAACTTTTCAATATTATTGACGCCATTTTCGTAGTATGGACAACGTTTCGGGCAGAGGCTAACTCCCTTATCTAACGAGCCTAATTAAAAAAATCTAACATAATTATCTAATTTATATGAATAGATGGTGTACGCAATCTGACGATGGAGCCTAACAGTGGAATCTATCAGATTGGAGATCGTCTATTGTGTTCGGCTGCTGGTAATCCGAGTCCAACGTTTCAATGGACAGAAACTGGAACAAACCGAGTCATAGATGGACCAATTCTAACGCTGAATGAGACTATGCCATTGATGAAAAACCTGACATTCAAATGCACCGCAAGAAACACCGTGGTAAAAGAAAGTAAAGAAATATGGGACGTTACTACATTCATGGTGACAGGTTAGACGCCGAATTGTGAATGTTTAAAATTAAATAATAATTTCATGATGAAGATATTAAAATTTTCACACGGATTACAACTGTTAGACAATAGATTTATAGGGTAGGACTGTACAGACTATGCATCTCTTAACATCGCTCGTAAACAGCACAATAAACTGCTATTCCAAGTTTCCGACATAATTTTATAATGCCTTTTTTTAAATATCGCCTCTGCGCCAGCTTGATATAATATGCTGAGATTTCATCTGTTGGATTGTTCTTGTGTATCGTCCATGATTCCATGAACAATAAGTTGCGTAGACTTGTGACTATGTGATTTTATTCTGGTTATTTACTTGCGCCGCTATCGTGCATTTGGAGTTAGTGCAGGAATCCACAATTTGATCGGCAGGACAATATTGATCAAGAAGTTTGGATTAGATCCGACGTGAAAAGTTTGAATCAATGTTCGATGATTTCATATTTTTGTGTCCGATCTGCTCATTTCCTTCTAATTAATAGTAAGTAGGCTATGTTTGGGTAAACGAACTCCAGCGGATCAAGCTTTGTAGGATTGTTTATTATTTATTAATTAACTGTTATTAATTAATAATAGGCTAACTATAAAATATTAATACTATAAAATTATAAACTATTCATATTAATTATTAATAATAACTATTAATTATTAATTATTTATTATTGTTTATTTCGCTTTCCAGCAACTCCGAATTTCTTCAATCCAACAACCATTGCGTTAACTGTTACCGGAGGGACTGCTCTCATAGTTCTCCTTGCTCTGGTTTTGGCAAAGGTGATGAGAGTGAAAGGCCGTGCGGAAGGTAAATTTTAGTTTATTTATTTACATTTCAAGAATTTGTTGAACTGTAAATTCTGGAAGAAATCTTGCGATTCAATCTGCGTTTTACAGGTAGTCTTAGCTAAATTCAAACTCACTCGATATTGAATTATTGCAATGAAGTTCGTGTAATCTCAACGCAACTATTCTCTATTAGACCTATGACGAAAATGGTTTGGGCTTAAGAGTGATGTTCTGGATCGTCGTAGGCCTATTTGAGGATTTTCAAAATGTAGGTACACGGATTTATATGCGATACGCCGAGGACATTGCGCTGTGTTGGTGTTATCGTAATCGTATCAGAAGCAGACCTTTACAGTGTATATGGCCCAACACCGTGCCTTTGCCATTGTAGGCCCTTCTATGTGAAATTACCTTCCTCCCACTATCCGTAGTAAGATCTTATTGGGGTGTCATCTTCAGCCCTTCGCTACTTGAAGTCTTTTTTATTTCCTCGGGGCTCTCACGCTAACAGCGCCTCTGAATAGCTAGTCTGTAAGATGCGCTTTATGAATGCTCATATACCATACCATACCATAGAAGATGGTAAATCGTTTGTACCGATCAGTCAACAGACATCGAGTGATTGAAACTTTCTATATCTTGTTACGGAGAATACTGAACGTCGTAAAGAAATTATTTGATAAAGATCTGCGAGGGTAAAATATATCGTAGTGCACTGTACGAAAAATGAAAATTCGCTGGCTCTTGTTTGCGTTAAGAAGTGACTTATGAAGGTTCTATTGCAGTCAATGTGTGGATTTGAGACCATTAGGCCTACACTAAACGAGGAATCGACGTGTTTGAAATGAAGTGTTATTATGACTGAGACAAATACATTTACATCTATTGGATTCTGCTGGATAGGAAAGTAGTCTACGCCTACTAGTAGAGGTCACACAGAGGACGCCTTCATGTTTCGGTGACAACTCCTCAGATAAGAGCTCAAGGCACCCTATACATGTAGCTACATTGATTGGTGACATAAAGTCCTGATAATTATGGATCATTATTCATCGTTATTCGACATTGTAAGGCGCGAGAAACAACATGGGAAGAACAAAGTGATTGTTGGTGGTGGTTTGTTCAATACTATGGTTGAAGAATATTAGCGACAAGACAGTTTTGTATGTCTAATAATCATATTATATGACATTATAATGAGATGCATTGCTGTTTGGTGTGATTTTTCACATTTTTATAGGCAATTTGGTTAATCCTAGAAGCACTCAGCAAACGTCATGCATCGATGAAAACTATGACACGATTGATGAATCCAACATTCACGTTGATGAAAACTATGACAAGATTGACGAATCCAACATTCACGTTGATGAAAACTATGACAAGATTGACGAATCCAATATTCACGTCGATGAAAACTATGATAAGATTGCTGAATCCAAGATCCAAGATCCTGGAGAGGACCTCGCTTCTGACCGGTATTCCTCTCTCCAACGTGATTCAACTTCAGTCGCAGAACAGACGAATTACGATCCACTACAGCAATATCTCACCCTAATCGACGTCTAAGCCACTTAAAAACAACCAAGGAAGCTCTAGCGGTGTACAACCTGTAAACATGTTTTGTTATTTAGATTAAGTAATAATCAATATAATCAGTAGCGGCGTTTAGCTAGAAAGTGACAAACCTAAATGTCAAAAGTGGCAACCCTAAAGGGTTAGTAAGCACTTCGCAGCACAAAAAATTTGGAGATAGCGCAATTGCACTCTACACAGACGACATAATTATCATCTGCTTGGAGCATGGTGTAAGAAGAGACTCTTACACCAAGGTTTAGAGAGCAACGGTGCTATCTCCAAATTTAGAAAAAAACATTTATTGTTTTATTATTGCTGACGATGTAGGTCTAATGTCTGAAATGCGCAAAGATGACGATACTGTTCTGAGCAAAAGTAATAAAACGGCAGTTATTTCATTTTGTGAGCTTACTCCTATGACTCACCATTGAAATCTGCAAAGGTTCTATAACAGACGCACGAGTTGCGTTTCAGCCAATAACAACTATCAGACTAATTTACGTATGCGATGATTGTCATGCGGATGTGTAGACTACAGAAGACGTAATCAAAAAGTATTTAAGAGGAACATTTTATTTTTCTTACTATCTATAACATGTTGCTTTAGAAGAAATAATTGTTCTTAAAATATTATTGTGTTTAAATCAAGGTATTGTGGTAAATAGAGATATTATTCAGTTTGATAATTTCTAAGCGATGACACGCGTATTTAACAGTAGGCCTAGTTCTTTATGATGTAGGCCTATGTCTATTATAATTTTGTACTCAAGAAAGCTGAAATCACATTATTCTCATGTAATATTAGATTATAATCCAAAAGATGATTTTAAACTGCATGTCTGAGCTGTTGTAGGCCTACAAAGTGACTGAGTATACGCCGTAAAGGCCTACCCGCGTTTACCCTCGTGTAGGCCTACAGCCCTGTAATAACAACAGCAACAACAACAACGACAACCGCAACATCAACACTATCTTTATAGGCATGGGTCTATTTGGACAGTTGCTATTCTCACGGTTTGCGCTCAATTTTTTTTAAAACTTGCTTGATCTCTGCCGTCCTGTGCCGCGAGGAGCAGAGGAACTCCTTGTCCCTCTTGCTCGCTTGGCTGCTCTAGCCAATGCCTAGCTTCCTTGGTGACAGGCCCACCATCTGACGATCTCTATTTAGAGCTGCGTGCGTTGTGATACATTGTTTTGATATTGATTGGTTTTCACGCTACCTGCGTAGAATACAACGCCTATGCCACAAACCTAATAAATAACGAGACGCACAAGTAACGCGGCCTACTTACTACAAGCTTTGGACACTACTCATAATCGTAATTGGTCTGACACAGCGACTTCAACGTAGGTACAGGTATGTTGTTAGACCTAACAGATCTGTGGCGCAATTAATTGGCATTGGTTTAAACCGTAATTCGGGTAAGACTTACAATTTAGGCCTATACTTTGTAGCTTGACCATTGACCAGTTGGAAGGTGAAAGGACAATGAACCCGAACGGTCCAGGTCGGTGCTTGTCAGCAGCCATTGCAATAATTATGTCTGCTTCAACATGATAGTGAGAGATGGACGATTGGCCATTGACGGATATGGGTGAGAATAGCAACTATCAAAAGAGGGCCACGCCTACGAAGATAATAGTGTTTGTTTGTGTGTGCACTTGTTATAGCGCCCCTTCAAGGTCCTACTATTCAGAGGCGCTCCCGAAAGCAGAGCGGACACTGTGTCGGAGTTTCACGCCGAAGCGCTGAGTTGTTGTGAGTGAAGGACTTGCCTAAGGTCCTACGCGGCGAGGTGGATTTCAAACCAATGTAGGCAGTGCCGGTGTCACGAAAAGGATTATCCCCCCTGAAAGCTATCCGGGGGGATGAATTAATCTATCCCCCCGGATAGAATTAACCGGTCTAGACTATCCGGAGGGATAAACCATTCTATCCCAGTTTTTGAAAAATGCGTATAATTAAAAAAATTATACTCTAATCAAAATTTAAAGTCACTCTAATTGTTTTAAGTGACCTAAGCAATGCTCAGAGAAAGGCAACTCGAAATTATTTAGTGTCTCCGAGTGTTTTTAAGTGTTTTAAATATTTTAAGTGCTATAAAACCAAAGCAAAACAAATTATCTAGTAGGAATAAACATACCTGTTAGTGTCATTGTTCAAAACAAAGCAGATGAAAATTAATTTGCAAAAATAAATGCACGCGGAAGTGTTATTTTTGACTTTTCCTCATTTTGGGGGATACTATTAATATGGGGGATACTCTATTTCGTGACACCGGCTTGTCACGAAATAGAGTATCTCCCCGTATTAAAAGTATCCCCCAAAATGAGGAAAAGTCGATAAAAACACTTCCGCGTGCTTTTATTTTTGCAAATTAATTTTCATCTGCTTTGTTTTGAACGATGACACTAACAGGTATGTTTATTCCTACTAGATAATTTGTTTTGCTTTGGTTTTATAGCACTTAAAACGTTTAAAACACTTAAAAACACTCGGAGACACTAAATAAATTCGAGTTGCCTTTCTCTTGGCATTGCTTAGGTCACTTAAAACAATTAGAGTCACTTTAAATTTTGATTAGAGTATAATTGGTTTAATTATACACATTTTTCAAAAAATGGGATAGAATGGTTTATCCCCCCGGATAGTCTAGACCGGTTAATTCCATCCGGGGGATAGATTAATTCATCCCCCGGATAGCTTTAGGGGGGGGGGATAATCCTTTTCGTGTCACCGGCTCCAAGGCAACGACGCCACCACTACACCACCGCGCCCCACATGTTGTTGTTGTTGTTGCTGCTGCTGCTGCTGGTCCACAAGACGACTACGGCGAAAATGATGATACTGATGATGATTTTCGATAATGTTCATGATGAGGGGCGTGGTCTATGAAACGCTCAACCAGTACTGTTGTAGACGGACCTCTTTCTTATTATTATCGAATCACAAGCCCTAAATTGCAATATTTTAGATCAGTCTATCAATAATTAATAGGATTTTCATTATTGATCGAAATTATTGTTACTTTCAAAATCTGCATTTCAGGGTAAAGAATCTTTTGCGGTAGGCTTACTGGCCTATATAATGACGTTGCTACGTCCTAGGCCTACATGAATCTGTTATTGTTTACTTACGCTATTTATAGATATGGATTTTCCGTACCTAAGCCTACGTATTGTCTGCGCAATTGCATAATGCATGGATGGCCATAATACGAAATTTTCCATTTGCATCTGATGTTCTCATCACTTAGCAACATGTCGACTGGACATAAGAATGCAATTGCTGATTCCACGAGCGCACGCTGTTCTACCATTAGAGTCTCTTCTACATGTAGCTTCCCATGCATTGTTTTGCCTGCTGGTAAAATGTATGGTTCGCGTAATCGGAAATGCCGTATTTAGGGAGCGCTTTTGGGTAGCCTATTTGAACCACCCAACGAAAACAATGTAATATTAAATCGGAGTTTCACGCCGAAGCGCTGTTAAATGCCTACTAGGGTGCTCCAGATTCTAATGCATTTTCAAAAAGTTTCAAAAAGTACTGCTCCCTGGCAATTTTCCCATTCCATTTATCACTTTGTTCAACTGTACCAAGTTTCAGACCAATTGAAAAAGGTTAAGCCTTGCCACCGGCATAAAAACTTTATAATAGAAAAATACATGGGATTTGTCTTTAAAATCGGCAATTTGGAGACTATGATTGGAATTGGTGGGAAAACTTATTTATTTCATGATGATTAACTTATTTTACAAGCTCTTGTATGTGCCTGACGACATTTATTATGAGAAATGTTAGAGGCCCTGGGTGCAGTATGAGAATTATAAAAAAATTACTGCAAGGGAGTCAGACGTTGATTTATGTGGAGTTGTGTCATGCAATGTAAACTTTACTGTGGATCTTATGAAAGACTATAGGGGTTGAATCCCAAACCAAGAAATTCTCACTCTGACTGGGTGTGTCTTAGATTGTTTATTGAACATAGATAAACTATTTTTAAAAAGTGATGACGAGGCAATATGGCTTGTTGGGGGCCAATCATCCAATTGTCAGACAACGGAATTTCTAAAAATGGAGATGTTCTAAGTTTGTTCGTGTATCTGACAAAGATCCAAATGTTCGTGCTACTGGGACGATTCAAAAAGCAGTGAAAAGAAATTAAATATGTTTGGGGTTGTCGAGCAACGAAAGAAGAACGTCAAGGCCTAGATTCTGGTTCTTTACGATAATTATAATAGAGTTGTGTTTGCACGTTCAATGCCTTGTTTTTTTGTCAAGGCGAGGTTCTTAGCAATGTCTGCTGCGGGTGCACTTTTAGATGGTCTGCAGTTCTGGACTGATCTCAACACGACTGGTTCAGATGTTGCTGGAGCTGAAGTCACTGCACATAGACATCTATGATATCTTGTAGAAGAAATTGTGCCATTCGCATTGATCTTCAATCAATGGTTTCTGAATCGGAAAACCCACAAATCGCTCGCCAACTTCTGACATTGAGATAAACAGAACCACTGGAAACCCAATTTAAGTAGGCTATTTCCGCAGTTGACTGCATCCTCAAAACTGATTCATTTGAATACCAAAAAGGCAGTGTTTGTTATTCAACCTACTTAACATTGAAAGTGATTGGATCAACTTAGGCTACTACCAGCAGCACAGTGGAAAGCTGTTGACGATTTCCAGCAAGCAGCTCTATACTATAGCCCATGAATATCTGTTCGTGAATGGAAGAAGCGATGAAACTAATAACATACTTTGTAAATACAGTCATAAAGGATGAATGTCAACGATAGTCTACTCTACAGGTGGTTGAAGCTCATCCACACAGATTCTGAGATTTTAAGCACTGTGGAAACTCTTGAAGCAGCACTGTAGCCTATACCGGTACATGTAACACTGTAAGATCTGTAGGTCTGTGGGAGTGGGAGTTGAATTGCAGTAACAGTTTTTGGAGAAGTGTGGCATTATTTTGAAGTTAAGGTCATGTTCTGACCAATAAATTATAAACACATACTAGTTTTGCCATGTATACTTACATACCAGAAATTTGTATTTTCAACCGAAAAATATCGGCTATTGTTAAACTTCATCGTGCTGGTGGCAAGGCTTAACCTTTATGCAGAATCCTAAAATTTGGTTTTTTAGACTCCTCTCTATGAGACGCATGGGAAAATATCCGGGGAGCTAAGAATTTTCAACTTTTATTTTTTTGGAGCACCCTAATGCCTACTAGAGTAGCTTCTTCTAACCCCTTAGTCACCTGAAACGGTTGTTGGTCCTCTTTTGCTCAACATAATAGGCCTATATCTAGTAAACGCACCATCCGAAACAAGACCCAGACTACGGCTTTGCGTATTTGCGTTAGTAGGCCTGTAACATCACACACGTTAACAGATTGTGGTAGGGCTTTTTGTAACGTGGAGTTGTACACAACATGTGCGGTTCTAAATGGATAAGTGCAGTTGTAGAAACACTTCTGTACCGTTAAAACTAGCAAAAAGGTCGTTGTCCTCCGATTGGGAGTAGGCCTAATTTACCAAGGAGGATGGGAAAGGAAAAGGAGTTGTGCAGTTCTAAAAATTCCCTTAAAACAGCCCTGGATTCTGGCTTCTCCTAATATCTTAGTCAGCTAAGTCTCAGTTTATCCATTTATAATAGCAGCGCTATTATTATAATATAGGCCTATATAATATAATAAATTTATATATGTTTAATTACAATGAAGTGGTACGACTTTTCTGGCAGTCAACCTATTGACTTTTTATGGTTGCAGTCTAAATTAGGCTCTACTATAAACTCGTGCCCTGGTAGACACCAGAAAAACATAATTATAATTATTGGATTGTTTGTTTGAGTTTTAATGCACATGTTTTGTAGAGAAATTGACGAAAATATCTATCTTGACAACTGGAATAACTGACAGCAACATCAATGGTTCTAATCGTTTGCTTCATATGCGGAAATGGAAGGAGTGGTATGCTCTTGTTCACTGGATCATAGGTTAAGAACTCATCCGACTTTTCCGATCTTGTTTCACGCACCTCTGTGGTCTTCGCAAAATCAGCCCTAGGCCTATATATAGGGCCTACTCGACTGCAAAACTGCATCTACAATCGGCGCATAATTGATCAAAGCAAAATTAATTGTAGGCCTATTATAGCTTCAATGCTCTTATCCTCATCATACCATCACTCAAAAAGTTTCCTTTGGAGTCGATTTTGCAATGATTCAATTTCGCTATCGGTATAATAACTAGATCTAGGGGCCGATTCAGACCTAGTCGAAATAGATAATTGAACGATTTGTTAAGATTATAAGGAAACACCGCATTTTAAAATGTTCATTGAATTAATTGTTTCTTTGTCGGATTATGCAGGAGATCTGTTCTTCTTCTAAAAAACATAGATGTATAATATTATAGCATACCACAATAAATTATTATTAGCCTAATAATTGCAATTGATGCTATTGCATTGAAGTGTTGTTCAGTTTACCCACCAAAATGGCTTGAGACGAAGTAGAGCGTACTTTCTGAAATATCTCTGTTTTTGCATAGGTATCCGTTTCGGATGGGGTCTTGTTTTGACAGTGGCAGTCTTCATTACACAATTTCCATTCATGCTCTCCTATCTTGTATCCGGGCCGATGACTACAGTGATCAAGGTTGGAGGCAGAGTGAGGATGTCGTGCGCGACAGATGGGTCCGATAATAGTTCAGTTGACTGGGAATTTTCTCCTGCAGATACCAATAATATCTCATATATCTATACTGGTGGACAAGTACCAGCAAATCTGACTTCAAGGTACAAGATCGATACAGACAACAGAACAAGATACGACATCGTCATCGATTCTGTCGATTCGTCTCACGCTGGAACATACATATGCACGCCTATTAGCCATGGAGAATCAACGATACTTTCTGGCTCAGCTCAACTCATGGTTCTGGGTAAAAGTTTGAAATTTATCTAAATCACAAAATGAGTCGGTATCAAGTTCTTTACTGTAGAATTTTGACCTATGCTATGTTCTAACGAACGTCTGTCTCTGCTGGCCTGATGTGAATGCGACAACCAGGCTTTTATATTGATTTGATCGGTAGGCCTAATGAGATTTCTGCTTACATGCACTTTTCATTCTGAAATTCTTCTTCGCTTTCGTCCAAATGATAAATTTACGAAATTCTGATTTGTACTCGAAACGCCTGACTGCACTGACTGCACTCCAACAATATTGCTGTTGTGTTGCTTGACTCGGGTTCTGCTGAAAATAAGATAGCCCTTCCCACTTCTGGCTTGGCCGAACCATGAGTAATCCAGCACTTAGGCCATTAATGTTTAGACACCGAACCCACTGTTGTAAAGCCGACCTGCGTGTCGTGCTTTAGTGGGCCGTATTTCGTATAACCTGTAGGCCTACCTGTAATCATTCTGCGGTCTGTCAGATTGAATCATTAAGGAATATAATTATTATAATATTAACACTAACCAGGATACTTACTTACACCGTATAATATTGGTGAAAAATTCTAGAATCGGATCCTGTTTGCAGTACGAACGAAAGCGCTTCTACCTCCAGTGACCGTTTGGAAGGCGTCGTCCTAAATTTGCAGTGCGCAGTCAACTACACAGGAAACTGGATTCCGGTCATGGATTGGAACTCGACCGGAGCAGTCATAGGCACGGGATACACCATATTGGAAACAACCAAAGTAACATCGATAATAAACGCACAATTATATTACTCAAATGTCAACGCATTTGCAATCTCGTGCCTGACAAGCTTCAATTCTGGAAATTATAAATATGTTAGAGGTCCGAGACAAGGAGAAACTGTTGCAACTAACAAACCTAACTACCAATACCTATGGACATTCAAGCTCGGTGCGCCATGTAAGTAAATGCACATTATGCATTGTCAAGTTCAATTACACAGATTGCGTAGAATAAAATATAACACTCTTGGCATGAAGTTCTTGATTTCTATGCACCACTTCCATTCACAATGGAATTCATTCATCTATTTCACAATGGAATTCATTCATCTATTTAACAATGGATTACATTCATCTATTCACTGCTATTTGCTCCTCAGAGCGATGCATGGTAGGTCCACATAAGAAATTGATGCATTATCAGATGCCTCTTCGCGCATTATCTAACTTTTCTTCATACACTAATAATTGCGGTTGGTAGGCTACTGATTGAATTCTTCAAATCCATTTTCCTCCCATCATTGGACTTAGAATATTCGATTAGATTCTTTTAATATGGTATTATTATTATGTTACGTAAAACGTGAAACTGTTAATATTGTAGAAACTGATTCAGTTAGGCCTACTCCGCACCTGTGTCCCAAGTGGAATACTAGGCCTATAATAGGCCTACAGTAACTGAGCTTATACTATGAATTAATTTTAAGGATCTACCCTATTCAATCGATTACTTATAATTATAAATTTTTGACGGAGATTTGAAGTTTCTTCAAGTGTTGAGGGTTGATTGGAGTGGAGAGTTTTATTTTCATGGAATATCAACTTTATAGAGTTGAGTCTTCTGGATCTAGGACGATTGGTCATAGGACGATCGGTTATATGGACGATTGATCAAAGGGTATGCCTACTTTGGTCATAGCACTATCGATGACATTACGTAGGCTAAACATAATTTAATGACATACATTTTTTTAACGGCAAATTAGCCGTTGGTAGGCTAAAATATACAATTTACTTCAAATAATTAGGCTACTTGAAGGTGTCAATTATTTTGTGGAAATTCGACATTTACAGTCAAAAACAATCAGTGATTTATTAGAGTTGTAAGCTTACGCATTTTGCATTAAAATAATGACAATGTTTCTTCATGTTTTTGACTTCTTCAATAAGTACGAGTATGTAGGCCTATTCAATAAATACAGGTTAGTCTACCCGACTAATTTATAGTTGTGACCATGTATAGGCTATATGCTGTGTTCTCTGTACATGTAGACCTGTGCCTATACTTATTGCTAAAATATAATTCTATTTAACTTTTCAGCAACTTCAACTGCGTTTACCGCTGCTAATGTGGTATTTGAAATTGCACTGGGATTTGCCATGATATTCTCGGTGAAAGCAAGAAACTGAATAAACTACAGTATGTTTTATTGAGTCTTGGTAAATGTTTAGACATTGTAGTGACTACGATATGCGTCGAACAATGACAACATGAGAACTAGAACAAACATCCACATTGTAGCCCACAATTAAATCTTGATGTGTTAATGATACAATTGGATACTTATTTGTAATTATGCTTTTAACCAGATGCCTCCCAACTTTCGTCTTTTGGAATATCTTCGTCTTATTTTGGAAAAGTTTATTTTTATGTAAAAACGTTTCTCAAAAAACGATAGAAGTGGACACGTTCGAAATAATATGATAAGCCTACCGTATTTGACTTTGTAAACCGACTATTAGGGCCTACATGTAAGCTAATATATCTTGGTGCGTATTATATTATTTTTACAGCATCCCTCGAAAAATGGTTATGGCCTACTTATAACTCTGTTATTTTGTTGATTCTGAACATCAATATTATTGTCGTAGAACCTATATATATATAGTCTATAAATTATATACTAGCCTACAGTTTTTCCGTTGAATCTGTAATATTTCCTCATCGTTGTCATCGTCGTCTTCAATGCCAAGCTTTGCCAATGCTTTGCATCTGCTTGCACACCGCTTTCATCGCCTTGCTTCGGTTTGTCACAAGTCCAGTCTGCCGAATCTTGCCACTGCATGGACATAATGTTTGATTGACGTTTCCACGCTTCGGCTTGCCACTTTGCCTAGGCATGCCACAAATCGCCACATACTTATTCACTTGATTTTATTTGGTTTGCCACATCGCACGGCTTGTTACACTCTGCACTACTACGCTTCACCCCTTCAGAAGACAACAGATGCAGGAGTGGAACGTGACGCAACGCACACACAATTCTCAGGTGGATGCCAGTGCTCAGTTCGGACTGAATCAGAAATGCTCGATGTAAAAATTCTGAACGTTGTCGTTTGCGTCTTTGATGTAGTCTATCTGTTTTCTTTCTCCAACTATACACCAGCGGTTATCACAGAGAGTGTTTAATATGCATATTTCGTATTGTAATTTTAATGATCGCATAATGCAAAATGACACAGAAGTTTGATAGTCCTGATTTCTTTAAATCAGAGCCTAGATCGGTTCGGGTCTTCGATGTGAATAAAGAACACTATTTGCAGGGCACACCGTCTCTTTCAATTCAATTCTATTCAATTAAATTAGTTTATTGAACCCAGTGGACATTGTTACAGTTAAACGGATCAGCAATAGAACAAAATATGCAATATACGATTAAAATAGCAAATTTATAAAGGCGTTTATGTGGAAAACAAGGTGCACACCTGAAGGGATAGGTCCCGCTAGAGTCTAGCGGGACCTATCCCTTCAGCGGCTAGACACTAGTAGACAGGGGTCCATTGGACAAGTGAGTGGCTGAAGGCTGCTATAAGTTAGTAGATAGAGCTGTTAGAACAGTTAGATCATGAGCTAGACCGGATATCATAGACCTCTATAATATCATTTAGTGTGTTTAGTGCGTGGTCACGGATGAGTTATTTGAATTGTGGTAGACTGGGAACATTAAAAAAAACTATACCTAAATCAAAGTGCAGCATAAATTGTTGGTCATTAAAATAATACAATTTTTATTTAATTTTTTATTTATTGGACTTTGGACCTAGGATATTGTGCTATTTGAAAACATTTTGACTTTGATTTGGATATTGAAATTATGTATGTCTGTTTATTATACCATGTTTGTAGCATACACCAAAACGCGGATAGCAATTGGTATATTAAAGAATATTCTTATCTTATTTTGGATGTCACTGGGAAATGTTAGAGGGAATTCCCCTTTGATGAGTAGTCCGGATAAAATCCGGACTGTTATTATCAATAAGACCAGTCTCCCAATTACATTGCATTGGAAAGCTTGAGGTTATAACTACATTTAGCAGTCGCTAAAATTATAATGACCTTAAATGACGCCAAAAAACGCATGAACGCAACTAGCCCTTGATGGGCTCGTGGTTATTCAGCGTCTTATATTATCTCTAAAGAGCCTGAACCCGAACAGACATCCAATTTACATTAATTTAAACACCCCCATGGTACTCTTCAGTGCGTTTGGACAGTCATTGTGTGCAGCCGAGTGCTTTGTAACACGTTGAATCTGCCGGTGTTTTGAAGACGCCGTGGGCCGTGGCCTTGTGCGGTGCATGTGTGTCCTAGGCCTACAGTAACTATGGCCTAACACTATTATAATAAGAGCATATTCGATCGGACACAGTGTCGTTGACGTCGGTTTGTTCTGAATTCGAAAAGGTTTGTGACTCTATTATAGCTTAACACTTGTATTAAACGTAGACCTAATGATAGGTTATTTAGATGATGAGGCAGAAAAAAGATTGAGTTTGGTAGTTTAATCAGTGTTTAGTTCGAAGACCAACGAACAATGAATGCAGACTGTTGATGTCTGTTCTCAGCCACATCAATAGTTATGTCTACTGTAACGGCCTGCTTCCCCCTCGTAAGAAAACCACGTGACCTTGGGTCCCACCCCTGGTGTTGCTCTTCAGCCTCCCAAGTGGTAGGGGCCCGCCCTAGGATTTCAAACGAGGCGCCGCACTGTTGAAGGGGTTCTCTGTCGTCAGGTAATTCTACAGGTCCATCCAAGTAAGTAAGATCTATGGGACCCATCGCTTTCCCTGGGGTAAAGTCGTAGATTAGGGTTGGGTCTTCCACCTCAGGACGGGGATGTCTCTCACGGGTACCAGGAATGGCTTCGGTCGAGTGGCGACATATGTCAGCGGTCCTCGGTCTGAGGACGACGGCTTCCCCTAACGGAAGCCCATCAGGGTTCAAATCCCCTTCAACAGATTGTTTATATCCCCAATCCTTAAGTGCGATCGACCCTTTCTCTAGTCTGTCAGGGGTTCCTCCCTTCTTCCCCTTGGTTAAGTATTCCTCTAAATCCTCATCAGAGTGATCCTCAGACCTTATAGAAGTTTCCATCTTCTAATTATTAATTAACGTCTGATTTGATATATTTAATTAAACAATTCAACTGATTATAATGCACAAGCGTTGCTGACAATTAACATTCGTGATTAGGCCTAAATATTGTTCTTCACTAAGAGTTCAGTGTCTTTCAACTCCAACGGAATTATAGCAAATAATCAACAAGCGTGCCTAACCTTGTTTCTAGTAATCACGCTCGATTATTAACACTATGATAAACAATTACATTCCGGTTCGATTTGTATCGACCGTTATTCAGCATCAACATAAGTTTCAATTCTTATTATCAGTCACATTAGTTATCAATTATTATCATCAGTTTCAATTAATTAACTTTAATTGGTTTCGGATTCTGTTATGGAGCAATTAGATTATTTTATACTTCCCTTCCTTTCCGTGCAATTTTGAGTCACTCTCGAATTCGAATATGAAAAGAAGATCGGATAATTCTTGCCCGGATATAATTATTTGTCGTCAAGATATTCACGAAGAATATGGCATCAGCAATGACAATCGTGTTATTTCGATCACTTCAGAAAGAAAACCACACTCGTCTGAATCAGCACACGATTCGACGGACACGGTAGAAATTATACCAGTCGCAAACGGTGCCAAAACCCGTTGCTTAGTCAACAATATCTTCTTACTCATACAGTCAGGCAATCAGCCACGTATTTAGTATTTTCATACCAAAAATACATGCAAATTCTTGTCTTCACGAGCCGACCTCTTACCCTGATGAAAACCTGAGATCGACTGCGCTTTTCGGCGGTTGCAGCGGTCACGTGGGCCGTATCGGCCAATCAGCGACAACTGCGCAAAAGCGGTCGTCGAACGCAAACCTTGGCCTCTGATAGGACGGACAAACTACTCTGATTGGCTATCTCAAAGGATTCAAAACCCGTGTAGAAGCCTCGTACAGTAGTTTCCTACCGAACACGGCTCTGGCCTTCGCAAAAATATCACTTCTATGTGATGATCTAAAAATAGAACCGCGATATCTAATAAAACCAATTAGCAAGTAAGTACGCTGAGCGGCCTTACAAGACGTTAAATTGTAGCGACCTTATAGGACGTTACACTACTCCATAAATTTGGATTATAGGCTGCGGTTATTGGAATGGCGATTGAAGGAAATTTGCGTGGGCAGCAACTATCGCAAAAAGGCCACACAAATGATGACAATGTTGTTGTTGTTGCTCTGAATGATGACGACGACGCAATAAGGACAGCGATGATGATGACTCTGATAATGAATGTGATGATGGGCGTGGTCCATGTTGATGCCGCTTCAGCCAGGCGTGACCTTCTTGCCAAGTTCTTAGTCAGCTTCTTTATTGCTGACTCCCCATTCGTCTAAATTTATTTTAGGTATTTTTTTATTTCTCAGTTAGTCAATGTATCGTTATTATTATTGCTACTTAAAAATCTGAAATATAGAATAGATCCCTCTTTCTTTTGCCTGACCATAGCCAGCCTTGCGTATTAGGCCTAGGCCCTACCTGTTTTGATCTACCTACGCCACGCTATTGATTGCCAGAGATTTTCCCTGCGCACGTTTTCTGCGCAGTTGCATGTTACTCAGGGAAATTCCCCAGTTAAGCCTATACGAACTGTCAATCTGCATCTCATGCCACCTTTATGTCATCATTATCCATCAGATGATTCTCATCTATCCATTGGTTTACCTTTAGCGACTCTTCTAGCTTTCTGTGCATTGTTTTGCTATTGTGATGCAATAAAATAATAATCGTTATCTGAAACCTTTACACCCTCCTAAACATTACCCCCCTCTGAAAACTGTATATTGCATCAATCATCGCATTTATTGCACTAAAAATATCAGAACAATCATCCAGCTTTTTGTTTTCTGTCTGAAGATTTTCATCCGTCATCCCACTTCGTGGTTTGTTATCAATAGTTTCATCTGTAACTAAAATACTAATCGCCGCTGAAGTTTACATGTAGCAAATGGCTTCGAGACTATTATTTTTTCCGATAAAAATATTGAGAGCAAACCACGAAGTGGGATGACGGATGGAAATCTTCAGACCAAAACAAGAAGCGGGATGATTTTTCTGATTTTTTAAGTGCAATAAATGCGGTGTTTGATGCAAATCTAGTTTCCGGGGGGTAATCTGAAACCGGTTTGAAGTTACCGGGGGGTAATGTTTAGGAGGGGGTAATTTGAAACCTTTACACCGGTTTTGACGGCCAGAAAATGGTCACCCTATAAAGGGCCTATATCCTCTCATCTGTTGGCGCTAATAAAAAATAATACGAATTACATGTACATTGACATTTTATGACTTCTGTTGTACCAGTAGGCCCTAAACAGTATACAATCTCATCCACTGTCATAATTATGGTAGAAGTCTAAACTCGTGTCCTGGCAGACAAAAGGGGAAATTAGCAAATTGTTACAGGATTGTTTGTCTTTGTGTTGCAGAAGAAATGACGAAAACATCGGCCGCAACAACTGGAACAACAAATGCAGAATTTCAATCGGAGCTTTAGAATCACAAATTTAGCTCTAACCTAGGCTACTTAACAGTGATAAAATGTGTATACATTTGGACAGCTGGGATCGTTGGTCTACTGTTTAATTAAGTGGTTGCTGCTTAATATTGTCGAAATACAATCATTTAATTTATTTAAAACAATATTGCAGCTGACTTGTAGCATTGAAAAAAAATGAATTTTTTTAATTTTTGATTTTTTAAAACAATTTTAAAATTTTAAAGCTCGTGGGGACAAATCTTCGAGAACGAATTTTAAAGAAATAATTTGCGTGATAACTACCAATACCAAAAGGCAACGAATTGTCACTAGGCCGTTCTGATTCTAGAGATTTCACGTTTTTCACTCCACCCTACTGAGTAGCCTACACGCTACCGCCGGTAAAATATTCACGCCCGAAAATGTTTTCGTAAATTTCGCCAATTTTTTCCCGAAAAGGTGCCAATATCTTGTCCGAAAAAGATGACCTTTTTAGTCATCCGCAGAAATTTTCCTAAAAGTTGCAAATTTTCCGCCCGATAAAACCCGATGGCCTCTTTTAGTCATTTGTTCCGAATTGGCCCGAATTTAGCGTATGCCCGTGTACCCTGGTTTTTACCCGCGTATACCCTGGTTTTCGGGAGGTGAGTATACCATTCCGTTTTCCCGGAGGTGAGAATACATGTACGCCGTATACCCGCGTATACCCTTATGTAAGCTTAGGCCTACAGCCCTGTAATAATAACAACAACAGCAGCAGCAACAACAACAACAACAACAACAACGACAATCGCAACATCAACACTATCTTTATAGGCAGGGACCTATTTGGACAGTTGTTTGTTGTTATTCTCACAGTTTGCGCTCAATTTTTTAAAACTTGCTTGATCTCTGCCGTCCTGTGCCGCGACGAGCAGAGGAACTCCTTGTTCCACTTGCTCGCTTGACTGCAGCTGTACATAGAAAATGCCTAGCTTCCTCGATGACAAGCCCATCATCTGACGATCTCTATAATTATAGGCCTACGTGTAGAGCTGCGTCACTGCGTGTGCTGTGATACATTGTTTTGATTGGTTTTCACGCTACCTGCGTAGAATACAACGCCTACGCCACAAACCTAATAAATAATGTGACGCATAAGTAACGCGGTCTACTTAGCCTACTACAAGCTTTGGACACCACTCATAATCGTAATCGGTCTGACACAGCGACTTCAACGTAGGTACAGGTATGTTGTTAGACCTAAAAGATCTGTGTCGCAATTAATTGGCATTGGTTTAAACGGTAAATCGGGTAAGACTTAAAATTTATGATTAAATTTTGTAGCTTGACCATTGACCAGTTGGAAGGTGAAAGGACAAAGAACCCAAATACGGTCCAGGTCGTTGCTTGTTCGCAGCCATTCCAATATATTATTAGCCTATGTCTGCTTCAACATGATAGTGAGAGAGGGACGATTGGCCATTGACGGGTATGGGTGAGAATTATACATGTAGTTCTATCCAAAGAGGGCCACGCCGACGAAGATAGTGTTTGTTTGTTTTTATGTGCCTTGTCATAACGCCCCTTCAAGTTCTTTCTATTCAGAGGTGCTCCCGAATGCAGAGCGGACACTGCATCGGAGTTTCACGCCGAAGCGCTGAGTTGTTGTGAGTGAAGAACTTGCCCAAGGTTCTACGCGGCGAGGTGGATTTCAAACTTCGAACCTTCTGGTTCCAAGGCAACGACGCCACCACTACACCACCGCGCCCCACATGTTGTTGTTGTTGCTGCTGCTGTTGCTGCTGTTGTCCCACAAGACGACGAAAATGATGATACTGAATTACTGATGATGATTTTCGATAATGTTCATGATGATGGGCGTGGTCTATGAAAAGCTCAACCAGTACATTGTTGTAGACGGACCTCTTTCGAATCACACGCTCTAAATTTCAATATTCTAGATCAGTCTATCAATAATAGGATTTTCATTATTGATCGAAATTATTGTTACTTTCAAAATCTGCATTTCAGAGTAAAGAATCTTTTGCGGTACAGTAACTGCCCTCAGTGGCGCGCCAGGATTTTTTCTGTACGCACAACTTGCACAAAAATATGAAGCGAACAGCGATCGATACGAGCTTATATATATATATTTAATATATATGCATGTATGTATAATTTGTATATAGCCTACCGTATATGCCTACTGGCGATTATGAGGTAGGCCTATCACCAGCATAAGCTTTTTGCTCCATTTTGGGCATACGCAAAGAGGTAATTTTGGATGTTAAAAGTGGTGACGCTTTTTTAGCCTTTCCGCGCTGTACGTACGCCTAACGGCGCCCCTGACTGGCCTAAACAATGGCGTGGCTACGTCCTAGGCCTACATGAATCTGTTTTTGTTTACTTACGCTATTTATATATATATATATATATATATATATGGATTTCCGTACCTAAGTCTACGTATTGCCTGCGCAATTGCATAATGCATCATCAATCATCATCAACATCATTGGACTCAATGCCCGTAAGAGTCCGACGCCACTCTCTGTTTGAGTCTGTCTCGCATCATGCTTCCCAGCCTCAACCGGTCCGGTCAGCAAGTCTGCTCCATACCATTAACATCTTGGAGCACCTAGACCACCTTGCCTGATTGAAGAGAATATTGGGAGAGAGGCATGGAGGACAACCTGGGATAATACCCGTATGTGTCCCACGCTCTCCCCCTACTCGCTCCACCGGTCTGTCCTGACCGGCCTGTGCATGTCTGCTTCACATCATGACACCTTGAAGCATCTGGGTCGCTCTGTCACTTGTGTCGTGGTTTTTGCGGATTTCAATCGTCTTGGTCTTTCCCTGCCAGTGTATCGCCACCCATCTGGCAAACCTTCCTCCTTTGTCCGGGCTTAGGACCGGCACAGGGACGTTGTTGGTTCCCTGTGGCGGAGGATGGATGCAGTTTAACGTCATGCTCAGGACCCGAATTATACACATACATTCATACAATCATACATAATACCAGACAGACCTACATGTACATACATAAACACGCGCGTAGGCCCGTGGACTAATGCATGGATGTGAATAATACGAAATTTTCCATTAGCATCTTATGTTCTCATCACTTAACATGTCGACTGGACATAGGAATGCAAATGCTGTTTCCACGAGTGCACGCTGTTCTGCCATTAGAGTCCCTTCTAGCTTCCCATGCATTGTTTTGCCTGCTGGTAAAATGTAGGGTTCGCATAATCGGAAATGCCGTATTTAGGGAGCGCGTTGGGTAGCCTATTTGAACCACCCAACGAAAACAATGTAATATTAAATCGGAGTTTCACGCCGAAGCGCTGTTAGGCCTACTACAGTCGTTTCTCCTAATCCCTTAGTCAGCTGATACGGTTCAGTGGTCCTCTTTTGCTCAACATATATAGGCCCATATCGAGTAAACCAACCATCCGAAGCAAGACCCAGACTAGCCTACGGCTTTGCGTATTGGCGTTAGTACTGTAGACCTGTAACATCACACACGTTAACAGATTGTGCCAGGGCTTTTTTAACGTGCAGTTGTAGGCCTACACAAAATGTGCGGTTCTAAATGGATTTGTGCAGTTGTAGAAACATTACTGTACAGTTAAAACTAGCAAAGAAGGCCATTGTCCTCCGATTTTAAGTATTATTTACCATGAAGGATGGAAAGGAAAAGAAGATGTGCAGTCAACAAATTCCTTAAAACACCCCTGGACTGTGCGTGTCTCAGTTTATCCATCTATAGTAGCAGCGCTATGATTATAATAGGCATATATATTATATAGGCTAGGCCCTATATGCTTAATTGCAATGAAGTGGTACGACTTCTTCTGGCAGTCAACCTATTGACATGTTTATGGTTGCAGTCTAAATTAGGCTCTACTATAAACTCGTGCCCTGGTAGACACCAGACAAACATAATTATAATCACTGGATTGTTTGTTTGAGTTTTAATGTGTTGTAGAGAAATTGACGAAAGTATCTGTCTTGACAACAGTAGGGCTACTGGAATAACCAACTTACAGCAACAACAATGGCTCTAATCTTTTGCTTCATATGCGGAAATGAAAGGATGGGTATGCTCTTGTGCCCTGGATCATAAGTTAAGAACTCATCCGACTTTTTCGGTCTTGTTTCACGCACCTCTCTGGTCTTCGCAAAATCAGCCCTAGACTTATATATAGGGCCTACTCGACTGCAAAACTGCATCTACAATCGGCGCATATAGGCTATTGATCAAAGCAAAATTAATTGTATAGCTTCAATGCTTTTATCCTCATCATAATTGGAATCGTTTTTGCATTCATTCAATTTCGGTATCGGTATAATAACTAGACCTACTTAGACCGAGTCGAAATAGATAATTATATGAATTGTTAAGATTATAAGGAAACACCGCATTTTAAAACATTGAATTAATTGTTTCTTTGTCGGATAATGCAGGAGATCTGTTCTTCTTCTAAAAAACATAGGTACTTGTTTTTTTAATTCACCCCCCAATCATGCTTTCCATGTCCGTTCTGTGTGTTGAGTATGTTCACCAGTCAGAATGACTGCACTAACTCTAAAACTAACCCTAACCGACCCTCACGACACCTAACCTGAGCCCTAACCGACCCTCACGCGATAAATCCCGTCAACTTAGAACCAGAGGGTTAATTAAAAAACAAGAACCAAAACATAGATGTATAATATTATAGCATATACCACAATAAATTATTATTAACCCTCATGCGACCAACATATTTTAATAATTACAATTGATGCTATTGCATTGAAGTGTTGTTCAGTTTACCCACCAAAATGGTAGAAGTAGTGTACTTTCTGAAATATCTCTGTTTTTGCATAGGTATCCGTTTCGGATGGGGTCTTGTTTTGACAGTGGCAGTCTTCATTACGCAATTTCCATTCATGCTATCCCGTCTTGCATACGGGCCGAGGACTACAGTGTCCATGGTTGGTGGCAGAGTGAGGATGTTGTGCGCAACTACAGATGGGTCCAATAATAGTTCAGTTGACTGGGAATTTGCTCCTGCAGAAACCAATAATATCTCATATATCTATACTGGTGGACAAGTACCAGCAAATCTGTCTTCAAGGTACAAGATCGATACAGACAACAGAACAAGATACGATATCGTCATCGATTCTGTCGATTCGTCTCACGCTGGAACATACATATGCACACCTCTTAGCCATGAAGGCTTTGTAGAGCCAGTGATACTTTCGGGCTCAGCTCAACTCATAGTTCTGGGTAAAGGTTTTAAATTTATCTTAATCACAAGTTCTTTACTGTAGACCTATGCTATGTTCCAACGAACGTTTGTCTCTACTGGCCTATATAATGTGAATGCGACAACCAGGTTTTTATATTGATTTAATCAGTAGGCCTAATGAGAATTCTGCTTACATGCACTTTTCATTTTGAAATTCTTCTTCTACAATTTCGTCCAGCTGATAAATTTACCAAATTCTGATTTGTACTCGAAACGCCTGACTGCACTCCAACAATATTGCTATTGTGTTGCTTGACTCGTGTTCTGCTGAAAATAAGATAGCCCTTCCCCCTTCTGGCTTGGCCGAATCACGAGTAATCCAGCACTTAGGCCAATATTGTTAAGACACCGAACCCACTGCTGTAAAGCCGACCTGCGTGTCGTGCTATTATAGTGGGCCGTATTTCGTACAACCTGAAGGCCTCCCTGTAATGATTCTGCGGTCTGTCAGATTGAATCATTAAAGAATATAATTATTATAATATTAACACTAACCAGGATACTTACTTACAACGTATACTATTATTGGTGAACAATTTCAGAATCGGATCCTGTTGGCAGTACGAACGAAAGCGCCTCTACCGGTGACCGCTTGGAAGGCGTCGTCCTAAATTTGCAGTGTGCAGTCAACTACACAGGAAACTGGATTCCAGTCATGGATTGGAACTCGACCGGAGCAGTACGAATTTTCTATCCGGAAATCACCATATTGGGAAACACCAAATTAACATCGATAAGAAACGTACAATTATATTATTCAGATGTCGACGGATTTGCAATCTCGTGCCTGACGAGCTTCAATTCTGAAAATTCTAAATATGTCAGAGGTCCGAGACAAGGAGAAATTGTCGCAACTAACAAACCAAACTACCAATACATGTGGACATTCAAGCGCGGTGAGCCATGTAAGTAAATGCACATTATGCATTGCCAAGTTCGATCACACAGATTGCGTAGAATAAAATATAATACTCTTGGCATGAAGTTCTTGATTTCTATGCACCACTTCCATTCATCTATTTTACAATGGATTACATTCATCTATTCACTGCTATTTGCTCCCCAGAGCGATGCATTGTAGGTCCACATAAGAAATTTGGTGCATTATCAGTTGCCTCTTTGCGCATTATCTAACTTTTCTTCATACACTAATAATAATTATTGCCGTTGGTACTGATTGAGTTCTTCAAATCCATTTTCCTCCCATCATTGGACCTAGAATATTTGATTAAATTTTTTTAATATGGTATTATTATTATGTTACGTAAAACGTGGAAACTGTTAATATTGTAGAAACTGAGTCAGTTAGGCCTACTCCGCACCTGTGTCTCATGTGGAATACTATTATAGGAATATATAGGTCTACTAAACTCATACTATGAATGAATTTTTTAATGATTTACCCTATTCAATTGATTACTTAATTATATTTTGAAGGAGATTTGAAGTTTCTTCAAGTATTGAGGGTTGATTGGAGTGGAGGGTTTTATTTTCATGGAATATCGACTTTATAGAGTTGAGTCTTCTGGATCTAGGACGATTGGTCATAGGACGATCGGTTATATGGACGATTGGTCAAAGAGTATGCCTACAGTAACTTCGGTCATAGCACTATCGATGACATTACGTAGGCTAAATATAATTTAATGACATAAAAAATTTTAGCGGCAAATTAGCCATTGGTAGGCTAAAATATACAATTTACTTCAAATAATAATTATTAGGCTACTTGTCAGGCTACTTGAAGGTGTCAATTTGTGAGAATTAGACATTTACAGTCAAAAACAATCAGTGATTTGTTAGAGTTGTAAGCTTAGGCCTACGCATTTTGCATTAAAATAATGACAATGTTTCTTCATGTTTTTTACTTCTTCAATAAGTAGGAGTATGTAGGCCTATAATTCAATAAATACAGGTTAGTCTACCCGACTAATTTATAGTTGTGACCATGTGACTTGACTGACTTCTATGACCAATCATATATAATTATATATGCTGTGTTCTCTGTAGGCCTACATGTAGACCTGTGCCTATATTTATTGCTAAAATTTAATTCTATTTATCTTTTCAGCGACTTCAACTGCGTTTAACGCTGCTGCGACTTCAATTGCGTTTACCGCTGCTAATGTGGTAGTTGAAATTGCACTGGGATTTGCCATGATATTCTCGGTGAAAGCAAGAAACTGAATAAACTACAGTATGTTTTATTGAGTCTTGGTAAATGTTTAGACATTATAGTGACTACGATATGCGTCGAACAATGACAACATGAGAACTAGAACAAACATCCACATTGTAGCCCACAATTAAATCTTGATGTGTTAATGATACAATTGGATACTTATTTGTAATTATGCTTTTAACCAGATGCCTCCCAACTTTCGTCTTTCGGAATATCTTCGTCTGTCTTATTTTGGAAAAGTTTATTTTTATGTAAAAACGTTCCTAAAAAAAACGATAGAAATGGACACGTTCGAAATAATAATGAATAGCCTACCGTATTTGACTTTTTAAACCGAATATTAGGGTATACAGCCCTGCATGTATGTATGGAATTAATTTACATGTAAGCTAATAAGATTATATCTTGGTGCGTATTATATTATTTTTACAGCATCCCTCGAAAAATGGTTATACTTAGGCCTATAACTCTGTTATTTTGTTTGTTTATGAACATGAATTGTCGTAGAACCTAGCCTACTACAGTTTTCAGTTGAATCTGTATAGTTATATTTCCTCATCGTTGTCATCGTCGTCTTCAATGCCAAGCTTTGCCAATGCTTTGCATCTGCTTGCACACCGCTTTCATCGCCTTGCTTCGGTTTGCCACACGCCGAGTCTGCCGAATCTTGCCACTGCATGAACATAATGTTTTGATTGACGTTCCACGCTTCGGCTTGCCACTTTGCCTAGGCATGCCACAAATTGCCACATACATGTACTCAGCCACTTGATTTTATTTGGTTTGCAACACCGTACGTCTTGTTACACTCTGCACTAGTACGCTTCACCCCCTCAGAAGACAACAGATGCAGGAGTGGAACGTGACACAACTCACACACAATCCTCAGATGGATGCCAGTGTTGCCATCGGACTGAAATGCTCGATGTAAAACTTCTGAACGTTGCCGTTTGCGTCTTTGAAGTAGCCTATCTGTTATTATGTCTCTGACCATACCAGCGGTTATCGCATAACTACAGTAGGCCTAACTATAGTCATAATAATGGTGTTTACGATGCAGTATTGCGTTTCACAGAAGCTTGATTATTGTGACTTCTTTTAATCAGAGCCTTGATCAGTTCGGGTCTTCGATGTGAATAAAGAACACGATTTGCAGGGCACACCGTCTCTTTTAATTAAATTCGATTCAATTCAATTAGTTTATTAAACCCAGGAGACATTTGTAACACCGGTAGTTAAACGGATCAACAATAGAACAAAATATGTGACAAACGACTAAAATAGCCTAGCAAATTTTATAAAGGAGTTTATGTGAGGACAAAGTGCACAACTGAAGGGATAGGCACCGCTAGACAGGGGTCCATTGGACAAGACTTAGTGAGTGGCTGAAGGCTGCTATAAGTGAGTAGATAGAGCTGTTAGATCATTTAGTGTGTTTAGTGTGTGGTCACGGATGAGTCCTTTGAATTGTGGTACACTGGGAGCATTTTGGATGTCACTGGGAATTGTCAGAGGGAATTTCCCTTTGATGAGTAGTCCGGATATCAATAAGACTAGTCTCCGAATTACACGGCATTGGCAAGCTTGAGGTTATAAATACATTAGTAGTCGCTAAAATTATAATGACGTTGAATGACGCCAAAAAACGCATGAACGAAACTAGACCTTGATGGACTCGTGGTTATTCAGCGTCTTATATTAACTCTCAAGAGCCTGAACCCGAACAAAGACCCAATTTACATGAATTTAAACACCCCCATGGTACTCTTCAGTGCGCTTGGACAGTCATTGTGTGCAAGATCTCCACACTCCACAGCAGCCGCGTGCGCTGTATACCACATTGAATCGGCAGGTGTTAGGAAGACGCCGTGGGCCGTGGCCTTGTGAGGTGCATGTGTGTCCTAGGCCTCCTATGGCCTACACTATAATACATGCTTTGGATTTATAATTATATGAGCATATTCGATCGGACACAGTGTCGTTGACGTTGGTTTGTTCAGAATTCAAAAAGGTTTGTGACTCTATTATAGCTTAACACTTGTATTAAACGTAGACCTATTTTAGGTTATTTAGATGAGGCAGAAAAAAGATTGAGTTTGGTAGTTTAACCAGTGGTTAGTTCGAAGACCAACGAACAATGGATCCAGACGGTTGAGGTCTGTTCTCAGACAGATCAATAATAATTTATTATGTCTACTCCATCAGTTTGGATTTATAGGCTGCAGTCATTGGATTGGCGACTGAAGAAAATTTTCGTGAGCAGCAACAATCACAAAAAGGCCACGTAAATGATGACAATGTTGTTGTTGTTCTGAATGATGACGACGACGCAATAAGGACACGATGATGATGATTCTGATGTGATGATGGGCGTGGCACATGGAAGGATGCGCGTTTTTTATTATTGATGCCACTTCAGCCAGGTGTTACAGTACTGTAGCCTTCTTGGTCATCTTCTTTATTGTTGTAGGATATCCCTATTCATTTAAAATTATTTCAGTATTTTATCCCAGTTAATCAATGCATAGAGTTTTCATTTAGAGACCGAAATTATTGCTTCTTCAAAAATCTGAAGTATAGAAAAAGATCCCTCTTTCTTTTACCTGGCTATAAGCCAGGTAAACGTACTAGGTTTACCGATTTGATCTACCTACGTCACGCTATTGATTGTTAGGGATTTTCCCTGCGCACTTTTTTGCTGCACTGTTGCACATTATTCAGGGAAATTCCCTAATAAATTATTACGAACTGTTTATCTGCATATTATGTCACCTTTACATCATTATCCATCGCATCTGTCCATTGGTTTACCTTTAACCACTCTTCTAGTTTTCTGCGCATTGTTTTGCTACATGTATAATTGTATAATTTATATGATGCAATAAAATGACAATAATCGCTGTCGTTGGTAGGCTATCTCACATCACATAGGATGACATTATTATAGCGAACCTACATGTAGCCTATAATGAGCAGGGTTGAAAGTGCGTACAGCGTTTAAAGGCTAAGAAATGAAAAAAATTGCATATGAAAAAGCGAAGTATTATTGAGTTATGAAATTTTGATTACTAACTTATCCTTTCAAACAATGCAGCATATAGCAAACAAGACCCGTTTAATTACATGTATAATGTAGCATGTAGGCCTATCTCATCATCTGCTGTACGATCAACAACCTGTAGGCTTACATGACGGATCCTTCAAGATTTAAGCATAGGCCTATAATAGCTTACGTGGCGTTATTACTGAAACATTTAAAAAGTTAAACTCAAAACTGTCCTTTTTGCCGTGCTAGAGTAGAAAGCGCATCTGAGTAGTCCCCTTAAAGAAGCGCTATATAAATTCTTGAATGAATGAATGAATGAATGAATGAATAGGGCCTACTTGTAACCACAGACATGTATGTTTTTGTGTCGGTCTGTGGAGTAGCCTATGTAACCTGCATAATTATTGTCGAACGAACGCCGTTGTGCATTTTGTTGTTTCTAAGTTGCACATGAAGATAATATGGTTCATTCGGATACACATTAGGGCATAGTGACCAGAAAGGATCATGTTTGGGATATATTAATTTGTTGCTCCTATGCATAGGATAGTGTCTGGTATAGATATTTTGCTTCTGACATGCTGCTTTACTTTGCCGCCAAGGCCCTGAAGTTATTCATGTATATCGTACTTTTGAGCATTGCATTAAAACTGTTGAAATTTGATTATTTTCTTAACTGAAGTAGTAATTAAGCTTAAAAGTAGGAATATTATGAGCCAGATTTATGGCATAGGTTAATAATATTTGTTTGGCCATTCCGACGAAGTATGAGCTACAAGCAAAGGGCCGTCCATAAATGACGTCACGCAATTTATGGCTATCCCCTTCGACACCCTCGTCACGCGTTAACACAAAGTCATAATTATGATATCTAGCAATGGACCGTTACAAATCGTTACAGATGTGTGACCCTCTCCCCTCCAGTTACGTGACGTCATTTATGGACGGTCCCCATTGCATTATTCTGTCTTAAAAAACGGAATAAATAATTAATGTTGAAAAACACTTGTGGTCCTTACGCTTCACAAACTGTTCATATGCCGACAATGCGTTTCACTCAAATTATATATTTCCACTCACTGTTTGCGGTAGCCTATATTTGACCATGTTTTTTGAGCGATTCGCTCTTTGTTCGAATGTGGCCCTCTATACTTTCTTGGCCACAAACTGACCTTGCTGCGCCTATAACAACTTTGAATGTATGCTTGTGGCAATGGTATTTTCAAGATCTAGCATACATCCAGTTTTAATGGCTTCTTTAATGTCATTTTTCTTAAACTTGCAAGTTATTGGAGGTTAAAGTGTGGAAAAATCCAACCAGTTAACTAGAACACAGTGGTCAGTGGCTTCTAAATTCAGTTTTGTCAATATGAATGTTCTAATATCACCAGAACTGCTAGGGTGACAATGATCAGTTTTCCTTGCTATTTTAATTCTTCTGGCTGCACGTTCTAGCATGTGCTTTTTCTCATCAATCATCATAATTCAGAAAAAAAGTTCTGGGTAACAATAGTAGCCATTGTTCTGAATAAACTTACATTTTTATCAAGGACCTTTCTCTCAACGTTGGCTAGGAAGCGTGATAAATGATGTGCAAATAAATGTCGTAATGTTAACTCATTGAAATGGAACATGCAGATGAACCAATGGAGAGGACGCATTGCATGTAACTCCAGCATTCTTATTACCCCATTATTCCAGCATCTTGTCTTCTTCTTTGGTTCTCTGCCGTCAGGTAGGTTCATAATGTATGTCCAATGACGCCACGCATATCTGTTCTGTGCATCCATCTTTAGCCTTCTGAAACCGTCCTTTGTCATCATCCAGTCCAGTAGCATTGCTCTTGGTCTTCCTCTTGTCTTTTTCCCCTCCAATCTTCCTTCGATGATATCTCGTACTATAGTGTCGCTCCTCATGATGTGGCCAATCCAGTTCCTCTGTCGCCTCCGTATTGTCTCCAGCATTGATCTTTCCTCTTCCACCATTTGCAGTATTTCTTCGTTCGTCTTGTGCTCCTTCCAGCATGCATTTCTGTATTTACCGCCGTTCCATCACAGCCAACAGCTGCTATTGAACTGAAAGAAGTATCATTAGGCCTATCAAAGAAGAATTCACGCATTGCATAAAAACGCCGAAGGTTAGTCCACTATTTGGTGGGGTATGCCCTAAATAAACTGATCCTAGTTCTCATCTAAAACATACATAGTCTTCCATTATTTGATATGTATGACTGAATGACTACAAACTAACCGTTATATCTTTCCTACCAACAAAATACAATGCTGTGGCTTCACACTTTTCTCATCATCCATCAGATAGCAGTTTACGAAAATTTTCTCTCTATGTCTATTCCGACAATCTGTCAGTAGCTGAACTCTGGTCGTCATCATTCACAATTCCATAGTCCACAAGTAGACCTATTAAGCAGCACCAACCGCATTGGAGAAACTACGTCTGTCAAATTCCTGAACAAAGCAGAGAGTGACTTGGTGTAGCGAGAGCATGTTTCTCTTTCAGATCGCATATAACTTAAACTCCATATAATGATTCTGACGCTGCATAATCGGAGTCAATTGCATCACAGCTAGA
>OX243814.1:49392779-49555279 GCA_945859605.1 Lumbricus rubellus
TGGAGGCAGCGTGAGAATGGGATGCAGCAGAGATGGGTCCAATAGTTCAGTTGACTGGGAATTTGCTCCAGCAGATACCAATGATACGTCGCTTATCTATACTGATGGCCAAATCGTGACCAATCTTAGTTCAAGGTACAAGATCGATACAGACAACAAAACAAGATACGACATCATCATAGATTCGGTCGATTCGTCTTACGCTGGAACATACATATGCACGCCTGTCACCCCAGAAGGATCAGCACCGCAATCGGGATCTGCTCAACTCATTGTTCTGGGTATCAGTTTTGACATTTACTCAGACCACTAAATTAAATGAACTGGTACAATAGTATGTTTCACAACTCTTTACTGTCTACTAGATTTCAATCAGCTTAATGTGAATGTGTGTGACAACCATATTTTTCGTAAAAGTTTGAATTATTGATGAAACCAGTGCATGGTTGGACACCTATCACTTTGAAAAGTTCTTCCACATGTTTGCCATAATTATATAGTATGTTATATATATAATTATATAAATTCTTATGCCTTAAGTACACTCCTTCAGTAGAGCCTATTAAAACGTAAAGCAATGTATTGACCTTGAACGTGGTATACAATTTCAGAATCGGATCCTGTTTGCAATACGAATGAAAGCGCCTCTGTCGGTGGCACTGTCGACGGTGACTACGTAAGACTGTGGTGCACAGTCAACTACACAGGAAACTGGATTCCAGTCGTGGAATGGGACAATACAGCTGCGAAACAAGAATACGTGGACACCTTCGAAAAGAACAGAGCAACGTCATCAATAACAATACCATTGTATTCAAAGGATGATGGAATTACAATCGAATGCGTGGCGATCTTCAATTCGGAAAATTATAAGAATGTTAGAAGTCCGAGACCGGAGGAAATTGTTGCAACTAATCAGCCTGACTACGAAAGCTGGGGGACTTTCAAGCTCAGGGTATTATGTAAGTGAACATCTTAAGTAGACCAACATAACTTGCAGCGCGTAATTCGACGTATTTGATTGTGTAAAATTAATACTCTATAAGCTTACCTAAAATAATGTTTTCACTTACATTAGCCTATTAAATTCACTTATTTTCTACGCATTGCAAAGCATTGCACATAAAAAATTTGCCCAATATAAGTTGCTAATTATTATTATAATATGCATTCTGAACAGGGCCCCCGGCGATCAGTGTCACTTTTTTACTTTCTGAATATTCAGAATGTAATCAAGTCTAGCCTACATGTTTGGCCTACATCCGCAAAACTTAAGTTAAAAATGTCATTGGCTTAAGCTTAAGCTCTAATTCAATTTTTCTCTGATAGACTGAATAAATGTAAAATGTTTTATAAATATAAATGGGAGAAAATAATACAAAATGCAATGAGCCAATTTTATATTAATTTCAAGTGCGAAATATGCAAATAGTGCATAGGCCTATAGCAAATGAGCCAGGCGTTTTGCGCAGCTTTTTTGTTTGAAATTGAGGGGTCCGACCGTCCGAGCATTAAAGGGCCCACCACCGAAATCCCTGCACAAGGGCCTCCAAACACATTGCTACGCCACTGTTTCTGCCGGTGTCATGCGAAAAACTATCCGGCAACAAAAACTATCCGGAAACTTCTGTCATTGGTTCACGTGACTTATGACGTCAGATAGCAACGGAGACGCTCTGAGCCTCGTTTTCGTTGACAAATATTATCCGGGCTGATTGTAGTTGACTATAATAGTTGATTGCGGAAAACAAAATGCGGGATCTTTATAAATAACATTGCATAATAATTACAAATCCCTCAATCTTTAGTCTATTTATTTATCATGAACGAGACATTATTGTAATCTTATTGCGTTGCAATGTCTCCGAAAATTTGGTCGGAACTTCTGAAGATTAGGCCTGTGTAACCTGTGATCCCAGATGTGTGTCAAGTTCGCAGGCATATTGAGATTCAGATAGGCTACGCCATACATGTTCGTTTCAGGTGTGACCTCCCAATAAGGCACAAAAGTCAGGCACGGCCGAAGTATTTGTGTGATCATATACTTCGCCCCCTTTCTGCCGCGTCGCTGCGCCCTCTTAGGTCCTCTGATCGCCTTGACCTATTTGTCCCCAGAGGCAGGACCGCCATGACTCAATCCGGATCATTTCCATGCATTGGTCCCTCCCTGTGAAATGGGCTTCCCCCATCAGTTCGCTCTGCCATCCTCTCTGGTAGTGTATCCTCGTCTTTCACTCGTCTAAAAACTTGCCTGTTTTCTAGGGGCTGAACGCACTGGGAGCGCTTCTGAAAGGCTCTTGCTGCGAGAAGCGCTTTATAAATGGTCAGATACAATACAATACAATTAATCATCATCAGAACTACCTAGACCAATAGTCGCTAGAGCGTTTAAAATCATTATTGTTCCTAGCGACTTGGTCTAGGTAGTAGGCCTACTTATGGTGTTTAATATGCCCTTTTAAGCGTTATGAAATGGATAGGGCTTGAGTATGACATTTCAAGTGGCAAACTTTGCTAATTTTATGCAGTGAAATACACGGTCAATAATATGGGAAGTTTGGAAGGCTACAATAGGAACAATAATGATTTAAGCCCAATCGCGACTATTGTTCTGGGTAGTGCTGATGGTGTTTAATATGCCCTATTAACCGCTATGGGATGGATAGAGTCCAAATATGTGAATTTACCAAGTGAAATTACCAGTTCTAGCGTGCCTGGTGTTTGTGCCTTCTTGGAAGGTCACCCGCGAATCGATATAGTAGGCGAATCTCAACCCCAATATGTTTGCGAACTTGACACACATTGATCCCTAGGTTTAAGCCTACAGAGGAATAATAGAGCAACCATAACGTGGTAAACAGTATTAAATAATTGCCAGATTTACAGGTTGATGAACAGGAACCGATCGAGAGGTTAAATTGTTTTGAGGATGGATGAACAAGGTGATTATAGTTAGCTGCAGCTGTTTCTATTCACAGCATCTGCAGAGATGTATTATTATAGCCTATATGGTAGGCCTAATATTTGCAGTTTAGCCTCAATTAATTGTGGTAACGAAGCTCACTAGCGACACCCTCCTACTTTATTCAGGTATGGGACTGGCATTTGCAGAGTGCAACCAGTGACGGAGTTATAGGCAGATGTATTTGAAAAAGCATTTTAAAAATGTTAAATGTTTATTGTTAAACACCCTATTTTCTTGTTTGAAGTTCCTTAATAAACAATCCAATTTCTAAAACGGATTTCCCATTCTAAAAATAGAAAACCAGTTTCTACTGACTCAACACCGCTTCGTTCATAAGAATCACGGTTTTTTCATGTTTACTTGCACACTCGCAATGACACTAGCCCATTATATCACTTACATGCATGTATTACAATAGTTCGTTGCATACCGAGTTATATGCGTCATGAAGCGAATTATTCCTAATAAACGTCGAAAAGCAACCCGGATAGTTTTTGTCAACGGATAGTTTTTCGCACGTATGTCGTGCGAAAATGTATCCTGACAACGAAGTGGGCGTGGCCGGATAGTTTTTGTTGCCGGATAGTTTTTCGCATGACACCGGCAGTCAAATGACCGCATAGGCATAGACACTTACAAATGCCAAGTGTGCTTAAACTTACCAAGTTCCTATTGTCTTTATTCTGATTCCCACACCTTTTGAATTCTGACAATACATCTTCAATGAAGTGCGATAATACTCACAGTGGTTACTCTTGAAACGACCACATTAGTTAGTAATGCACCTTGAAGCCGTTGCTATGGAAGCCGTTAAATTATAGGCTGTGACTTGTAGGCCTAATAACTGTTAGGCGGAATTATGCACAGCAAATAAAATAATGCTTATGCAGAAGTTTTTGTAGAAGTAGAAGGCTAACTTGGTGATTTAATCAAGTATATCTATAGAAGCTAAACTGTATTTGATAGATGTTTCGTGCAGTAGTGGATCGATCTAAATAACAATAATTATTGTCGGATCTGATACTACTTCCTCATAATGCTCAACTGCACTCACAGTCATGCAGATAGTGACCGTATTTCGCCGTCCAGATGAACATTGAGCAAACGAGAGTCGATTAGTTGTTATGTTTCGTGGGTGCAGTAACTGTTGTCCTAATATTATGGTTCCTAGAGCCCTATTGTGTTTATGGTAAGAGATAATGGTTTTCTTCTAAAAATGTTCATGACCATGAAACAGCAAAATAGGCATAATATTTATATGGCCGTCTTGTACTGATAGCAGTGATGCCTTTCAGTCACAAAATTTCTGCTCTTTAGCTATGATTTGGTTTTTTGTTGTATATGAGACTCTGAATATTGTTTTCATCAGATGGACCAAGAAATCTTACAATATATCCCAATAAAAGCTCATACGCAATTTACGATCGTCTCGTGTGTTCAGCAAGAGGAAATCCGACTCCGACCTACGAATGGATGGACGTGAAGACAAACAAAACCATCAACGGATCCGTTCTAATAATCAACGACGAAATGAAGTCAGTTCAGAGCCACGTCTTCATATGCACAGCGTACAACACGGTGAATGGCGCTGGGAAGCAGATTGCTGAAACGGTGACTTTCACTGTACCACTAAGTGTACCAGGTAGGCCAGTATTGCCAACATTCCTGCATAGAAAAACTGACCAATATAATTGGGCATTGTAATTGTAGTATATTTTAATGTAATAGGCCTATAATGCAACAATTTTTATTCCCCTAATTGATGGAGCTAGATGATAAGCCATAAAGCCAAATCAGATCAGCCGTAGTGTTTGGCAGAATCAGGCTCCGGCTCATCTGAACCTCCACATTCAAATTGTTCTCGGCCTAGAACGGCATCTACCTTAACAGCTATTCCGCATCCGCTGTCCAACTGGCAACCAGTCTCACACCTCTTTCCGACGACCGTTTTCACAACCTATCTGACTCGTCAATAAGCTGTTGCCCTGCGCTTGGCTATCGAGTGGTGCTCTAGAAGTTTTTAATGTACGGTTAGGTCTACGAAATCACGGCTTCAGATACACAGTGCGCAATAATTGAGATAGGACTGGTGTGCCGACAAATTTTGAATGTAGAAACATCTTCGTTCAAATTCACTTAGGCTATTTACATTGAACTTTTTCCACTTATTAATTTGTTTTGTTGTAATTATAGAATTTTGCAATCCTACTATTAATTTGACATTGGATTATTTTGCATCGAAATGCTAACCTACAATACCAAAGATTTACTGTATGCCTAGAAATATATTGCTACATACACTGAATAGGCTATATGCCAGTGTAGGCCTAGTTCAGAATTTAAACAGGACCTATTATAATAGGCTACTAGAAATTAACGATTTATAACTGAAGAGTCCAGTATTAGAAGCGCAGTAAGTAGCATTGCCAAGTATGCCACAGTCTGAGATAAAAAGATAAATAAGAAAATAGAGCGTATAATTTTCATGTGTAAAATTAAATCATCTATTTAATTATAAGCTATCGTAAGAGAAATTTAATGATCTAATTTTAATGTTTATCACAAATATATAATGTAGTTAATTGGAGGAATGTTTAGATTAATCGAATATACATGTTCTGCTAAATCTGTCTTTTGTATTAGCCTATGTTTATATTTTATCTGTTTTAATTGCACTCGATTTAATATGTTTCAGCTGCAACTGTGGCAGAACCTAAGTCCAAAGCGTCTTCAACTGCGTTTACCGCAACTCAAGTGAGCGCTGAAATTGCATTGGGATTCGCTGTGATGTTGTCTGTGAAAGCCAGAAACTAAAAGCACGGTATCCCGTTGGTGGTTTTGTAAGTGACAGGACAAGACATGTCATGTATAATAGGCCTACTTTAGAAGTGCCTATGATTTGCGCCGACAATAATAGCAACACTGACACTAGTCTGACGGCATACGAAATAGGAAAAATACCGACACTACATTTGAGGCATTAGTTATGCAGTTAAACTGTTAGATAATAAAATAATTTTTATTTCTAGCCAAGTGTCTTCTTCCTTACGGAATAATTATCTTCATATTCATTTTGGGAAAGGTTTTTAAAATGAAAAGCTTTTAACATTAACGGTAGAAACGGACATAAGTTTATTCGCAATAATTATGACTATTATAAGACAACGTGGGACGTACTTGACTGTCTTCACAAAACTTGCTTGGCTTGATGCATGCATTGATTATTTTTTAATGCACTAAACGCTAGAAAATAATGTGACCCGATTAGCCTATGCATGTTATATCGCTCATTCAAGGCCATCATTTTCTTGAATAAGGGCATCCACGATTCATCAAGAAATCATACCATAAATTTCAATAAAGCGTATTTATAGGCCTACTATTGGAGAATATCCATAATTATTCTTCTAAAGCTGTGTTTTATATAATTACATGTATGTGTGCAGCCAATGGAAATCCGACTGCGAGTGTCAAGTGGATGGACGTGGAGACAAACAGAACCATTCATCTTTTTGCGGATAGCGTCTTATGATAATTATTAGCTTTGTTGTGTTGGATTGTGGTGTATGTTGTAAACGGTTTTTATGTGTGTTTTTTTAATTCTGAAGTCTAATCAATTGGCCTATAAGCTTATGGCCGTAGTTACCGCACGGTAGCAGTATTATAGGGTACTAGTTCGTTTGTGATAGCCTCTAATTTCTTGTCTACTGTTATAATCTCTTATGAAGGTTTATTTTATATTTAATATAAAAAAATTGTTGTGTTTCCGGTAACCCGACCGACCCATTTTTACGGCCGCGACTCAAATATTTTTGTAAAAAAATTTATTAAAAAAAATATTTTTTTCCCAAAAATATTTTTTTCCCAAAAAAAATTTAATTTTTTTTCAAAAATATTTTTTTGACATTTGTATCGACATAACATAAGAGACGTCAACAAAATGAAATTAATAGGACTGTTTCTAGAGCAGTTTTAGGTGCAGACAGTCGGGAAATAGGCAGTTTATACTTGCTTAGAACACGTACTTTGTTTCAGCTTGCAAAAAAGACTAGTGGGGTATACTTTTTCGGAAAGTCACTGCATAAAAATATTTTCCAAAATAAAAATATTTTCCGACCTACCTACCCAATTTTTTTAGCTCTGTTACCGGAAACACAGCAATTTTTTTTAGGCCTTATGCTGAAATTGTTTGCTTGGTATAGAATCTAAAAAGGCCAGTATAATAGGTTATAGGGAGTAATAAGTCTGGGGAGGACATCCGATCGTGAATGTTGCTTATTTCAATGGATAGCACGTGACCACTCTTAATGATAATATAATTTATGTCATGACATTGTATTGGCGAGATCTAATATATAATTGAGACAACAGAACTGGAAGTTGACTGTCGAAGTATTAGGCTATAAGGGACGAATTGAAGGACATTGCGATTTGGCCTTTCCTGGTGAAAGGCCAAATTCGACAACTCTATGGTACGACCTTTGATCAATCTTCCTGTAGTAAGATTGAAATTTACTAATACCTGAAGATGTCTTCATATGTGGCTTCATCTCTTCATCGATTATTGTCGATTATGTGTTAGATCGAATATTATGATTACTGTCTTAAACATGGAATAGGTAGGCCTAATGGGTCTAAAGCCACATTTAAGCTAGGCTAATTATTTTTTTTGTACTGAGAGTGAGTGAATAGGAGAGCGACAGCGCAAGAGACAGATCGGGACAGGCAGTGAGAGAGACAGAGACAGACACACAGACAGACAGAGACAGACAGACAGACAGAGACATAGTGACGTAGAGACGAAGATATATATTTCTGTATTTATAAATGTTGAGTTGATGTTTATAGGATTGATAATGTGCAACTTTAAAAAATTAAACGTATTACATTTTGAAGGTTGGATGCCAATATTAGGCTATTATTTAATCAATAGCCTATTATAACCATCGACATTTCTGAAATTGAAGCCCACCACACAAGGTGGGCTTGAATAATAATTTCCCATGCCAGAAATCGGTCTAGAACCCAAAGCTAAGCATTAATTGAATCGACATACTTCTACTATTAAAGCAATACATTTTGTATAATACACGTAGGCTACCAAATCATTTTCAAGCTCTTGTTAACCCATTAGTGCCTAGCGTCCCCCAAAATGGGACACCACTTCAAAAATTCACAGAAAATTAAATATGCATTGAAGATGCAATTTAATGTAATAGCCGTCATGCCAACATGTTGATTAAGTGATTCTGGCAAAAAATGCGCACCAAAAATATTTTTTTCTACCGAAAATTTTGTTTTTAATCAGGCCATTGACCTATTTTAGAAAATGTAAACATTGTGGACATTCCGCTTCTTATTTAAAATTTTGTGTGTGCATTTCTACAAATCTGTCTTTGGTTTCACAAACGTTGGTATATACTAATACATAAATAATTATATAAAATTAATTTTAATAAAATATAACATATGCATTTTATCACTGAAGCGCTGTCCCATTTTTGAGGACGCAAGGCACGAATGGGTACGTGAAGTTCAGTACACGCAGTTTTGCATCTTGCAAGACATTTTATTCAGATATTGTTTGAAAAGAAGTATAAACGGCGGTTTGTAGGCAGGAGTATCACTCACAGTGAGAGTTAGCATTATAAAATGTTATTTGACACAAAAATTTATTGACAACTTCAACTGTAGGCTACATCAGGCCTATGTATATATGTATAGCCTACATGAATATTTCACATGGATAGAAATCGTCCAGAATCTACTAGGCCTATTCAATGTAGTGCAAAATAATAGTCAAAATGCACTCATTCTCTTGTATGCAATTGCTAGAAAATAAAATTTAGTAATTTAATTTATTATAATTTATTTCAAATAAATAAGAAAAAATCATTCGCGATGTAATTTTGTCATTCTTTTGTAAGGTGTCAGCCAAACTCAAGAAATGCCATTGTGCATTGTGCTCAATATAACATTCCTGTAACATTTCCAGTTAGGCCTAAAACAATTTCAGGTAGGCCTAATGAATAGTCAATGGTATGGTACTGTGTTGAATACACCACTCGGCTTTTGTTCTGATTCACATCCATGTCACCATATGGATGGGTTGGTACTTGGATCCAAAGCCTGGATTAGTCAGGAGGCATATTGGTTGTCAATTCAGTTGATTCCTACTAACAAATAGTGGTTCTTTCACCATTCTTTACCGTTCTCAGACTGCAACTAAGTCTTGTTGGCTACACAGACTGTCCGTTGAATACACTACATGGTTACTTTACTCAGTCAGACCTATAATGGAGTTGGGGTCATGAGTCCTCAACTTGGTGTGGGTGGTCATTGCAACAACTATGTTGTGTAGGCTACTATGACTACTTCTTTAACACTCTGAGACTGCTACAGCAGTTGAGCAAAATATACCACTATTGAGATGATACAGGCCAACAAATGTGGAGATTTTCACTTCCTTTGGTTGAGCTGTTCAATATAGAAAAGTGAGGGCCAGTTCATTGATCTAAATGCATACTGTGTCTATTAGGGAAATGAAAGCTGACTGTATGAACCAGAAAGTATGAAGTTCACTTAGTAGGCTACTTTAGCACTAGATTCCATCCATTGTAACTCAGATGCATTGTGCGAATGAAAGTTTGAGAAAAATGATAGGTCAGTCCACATGAAGAGGGTTAGGCCAACAATCTACTACACAAAACCAGTCAAAAGCACTTTAGCACTTGAAACAGCTTCATGTAACTGTCTTATAATCTCTCTGCAACAGTATTGGTTGCTATTGCTATAGGATGTTGATCTGAGACATGAATAGCATTATTACGATATGCTGCGTGTAAGCAATTCATTTCAAAATGTGAACAATTTTGCATAAAAATGCATTCAGGCATACCATTTTTGCAGAAATTTTGCTTATAAATTTGATTTTCAATGATTCTGAGTGCAAATTGTAAAATCTAATCTCTTAACTAGACTGTATCAACAGTCTTGAGTCATATAACATGTACATATCACCATGTAAATCTTCACGTACCCATTCGTGCCTAGCGTCCCCAAAAATGGGACGCTTCAAAAACTTGCTCCTAAAGCATCAAAAGCAAAATTTTTGCAGAATTTTTATTTTTTATTGTCCAAACTCGTCATTTGCAACAAAGTTTTTATATTTTGAGATGATTTTGAAAAATCAGGCACTAATGGGTTAAATTGTAGGCTAAATACACTGCGAAGTCTAATTACACACTTGACACTGTGGCTATTGGCGAAATAAAAAGTGCATGGTTATTAAAGAACACTGAGGAACATAATTATTGATCATGTACAATAAAAAGAAACAATGCCATTCTAGTCGTCGCCTTCGTCCGTAATAAAAAAAATGATGGTAGCGGATCGAATAAGCAGGATTTCAGGGTTTCCCCGTTTCACTTATCGGTTGAGGACCAATGGATTTCAGACTACCGGATGGAGTAAAACTGGTGTAGGCCTAATTGTAAGATAGATAAGCTGAGATAAAAAATTAAGACTCTCGATGATATTTTAAAGATAGACCTAAGCAATGCCAACAGAGAAATAATTTCATAAGAAGCACATCTTGCTGACCGATTTCTGGTGGTGCTCATAGGCGTAGGGGACATTTCAGCGTTGGGGGGGGCAAAAATGGGACTTTTGCCCGAAATTTTTTTTGTCATACGGTCGAAATCTTAAGAAAAATTTCCGTTACATTTGCCCGAAAATTCTGACGACCTTTTTTTTAGTCATCCGGCCGAAATCTTCTGAAATTTCCCGTTACTTGTTGCCCGAAAGGTTTGACGACCTTTTTTGTTCGGGCAAGTCTGATTTTTCGGGCAAAAAGACCCGGAAAATAAAAAAAGGAAATTATTTTATGCTCCTAGACCAATGTAATTACCACCCAGCAGAGGCGTAGCGACCGCCCTCCGTTCCCTCTGACCGAAGGGGGCCCCCGCAAGGAAGGGGCCCCTAAAAGTGCCAAAAAATGAAAGGTGTGACTATAGGTGATTGACAACTATTGAAGTCATTGCACAATCCGTGTGGGTTTTACTGACAAAAAACCGTGAAGTAAATACAGAATACGTAATACATGTACACTATAGCCTACATTGTATGTATATTTATGATATGAACCCTGTATGTTGCATAAAATAAGTGCTGCATCCCAGTGTCTGCATTGTAAGTGGCCCCGCCGGCCCGGACATTATGCTCGGAGGGGGCCACGTTCATTGTTGCTACGGCTCTGCGACCCAGACAACCACTGCATCATCTGCTTTGCATTTGCAAGCTTCAGTGCATAGCTAGGTCTACCTTTATTGCCATTACAGACGCTTAACTTCAAAGTAACACGGTAGCCTACGTTACCTACCGAGGCTACCGGAATAATGCACGTGTAGCCTACTGTTTAAATTAATTGTATTGTATTGTATCTGACTATCTGACCATTTATAAAGCGTCTCTAAGCTCTCGCAGCAAGAGCCTTTCAGAAGCGCTCCCAGTGCGTTCAACTCCGAGAAAAAAGGCAAGTTTTCAGACGAGAGAAAGACGAGGACACACTACCAGATCGAACTGATCGGGGAAAGCCCATTCCATAGGGAGGGACCAATGCAGGCAAATGATCTGGGTTGAGCCATGGCGGTCCTGACTCGGGGGGCAAAGAGGTCATGCCGACCAGAGGACCTTAGAGGACGCAGAGAAGTGGCAGAAAGGGGGCGAAGTATATGATCACACAGATACTTCGGGGCAAGACCCAATTGAGACTTGAGGACTAAAATCAGGACTTTAAATTGTATACGGGCCGAGAGTGGAAGCCAGTGAAGTTGTTCAGTCATAAATGCAGAAATGTGGGAGAATAGAGGAAGACGAGCAATGAGCCTAGCAACAGCATTGAGTACAGATTGCAGAGGAGCTAGCCGAACTTTAGGCAATCCAATAACTTATTATAAGTACCTACGCTATCCGGGTATCGAAAACTAACAATGTAGGCCCACGATTATGGAATGTAGGCCTAATAGTATTGCAGTTGCTGTGTTGCAGAATGAACAAAATACATTTATGAAAAAAATTGGTCCATGCATTGCATCCACGCAGATTTCACTCTCTTGGACAAAATAAATGATGCGGATAATCACGAGGCAGCTGTTAGAGGGAATATCATAATGAGTGCAGCATTTGCACGGATAGTAGGTATTTATTTCAATGACACCTAGTCCGTTACTGAACAGATGTGTGATTCACATGAGGATAAGAATTGATGTTAGCGTATTATAGGCCTATACCAATGTAGCCTACTGGACAGTAATTTTCGCCTATAATATAGGCCTACGTAGGAATACGTTAGAGATAATATATTATATATAGGCTAATAACGATCGTTCCGTACAGTAACTATAGGTACGGTCTGATATTGCTTAACTTAGACTGACCCTGAATGGAGACCCAATTTACATGTATTTAACCACCCCATCGTACTTCATGATAGTCTTCAGCAGTGCTTAATTATAGTGTAAAAAAAGAAGTGCCTGGACGCTCTTTAACTTCCAGTTATGTGCTGGTGAAATAAGTGGCAGGACGGTGTGTAGATTTGAAAATAAGTGCCTGGACGCCGTCCATGACCGTCCTGTCACACTTTAAGCCCTGGTCTTCAGTGTGCTAGGACAGTCATTGTGTGCAAGATCTTCACAGCAGCCGTATGCGTTGTGACACATTGAATCTGCCGGTGTTTTGAAGACGCCTTGGGCCGTAGCCTTGTGAGGAGCATTGTGTATTGCGACCTACAGTACTACATAGTGTGGCCTACACTATTATAATACAGGCTTTGGATATTTTATTATTAAGAGCATATTCGATCGGACACAGTGTCGTAGACGTTGGTTTGTTCTAAATTCAGAAAGGTTTGTGACGCTATTAGCTTAACATTTGTATTTAGGTTATTTGGATGAGGCAGAACATTTGTGTTTTTTAGTTTGACCAGTGGTTAGTTCGAAGACCAACGGACAATGAATCCAGACGGTTGATGTCTGTTGTCAGACAGATCAATAATAATTTATCATGTCTGCTCATCAGTTTGTATAATTATTATAGGCTGCAGTCATTGGATTGGCGATTGAAGGAAATTTTCGTGAGCAGCAACAATCGCAAAAAGGCCACGTAAATGATGATAATGTTGTTGTTGTTGCTCTGAATGATGACGACGACGCAATAAGGACAGCGATGATGATGACTCTGATAATGAATGTGATGATAGGCGTGGTCCATGTTGATGCCGCTTCAGCCAGGCGTGACCTTCTTGCCAAGTTCTTAGTCATCTTCTGTATTGCTGACTCCCCATTCGTCTAAATTTAATTTAGGTATTTTATCTCAGTTAGTCAACGTATCGAATTATTGCTACTTAAAAAATCTGAAGTATAGAATAGATCCCTCTTTCTTTTACCTGACTATAGCCAGCCTGGCGTATTAGGCCTAGGCCCTACCTGTTTTGATCTACCTGCGCCACGCTATTGATTGCCAGGGATTTTCCCTGCGCACGTTTTTCTGCGCAGTAACTGTTGCGTGTTACTCAGAGAAATTCCCTAATTAAGCCTATACGAACTGTCAATCTGCATCTCATGCCACCTTTACAAAGTCATCATTGTCCATCAGATGATTCTCATCTATCCATTTGTTTACCTTTAGCGACTCTTCTAGCTTTCTGTGCATTGTTTTGCTATAATTTAGGATGCAATAAAATAATAATCGTTGACTCACATCACATAGACTAACATTATAGAGACCCTGACATAAGCAGGGATGAAAGTGCGTACATCGTTGAGAGAGTAAGACATGAAAAAATTGCATATGAAGAAGCGAAGTATTATTGAGTTATGGAATTTTAATTAATAACCGTTTCATTGCATGTATAATATTGTATAATGTATATCTCATCATCTGCTGTACGTTACGGTTACTTCAAGATAAGTAAGCTTAAACATGGAACTACGGCATGTGTGTTTTGTGTCGCTCTATGTAACCTGCATACTGTCGAACGAACACCGTTGTGCGCTATGTTGCTTATGAGTTGCACATGAAGATATGGTTCATTCGGATACACATCAATCTAGATTCTAGAGTCAGTCTCATCCTGGCTGCTGACATTTTAATCCTTCAACTTGAGCGCTAAAATTCCTTATATAATAGGGGTCTAACAAGACATTATATCGCTACTGGCTATAGGAGTGGCCTAAGCGGCTAGGGCCTCGCATAGTCTTGCAGTTAATTATGACTGCTAGTTTTCAAATAAAGTGTCCCGTTTTGACGGCCAGAAAATGGTCACCCTATAAAGGGCCTATAGGCCCTATAACCTCTCATCTGTTGGCGCTAATAAAAAATAATGCGAAGTAGATGTACATTTATATTTTATGACTTCTGTTGTGCCAGTAGGCCCTATAGGCCTACAATATCATCCACTGACATAATTATGGTAGAAGTCTTAACTCGTGTCCTGACAGACAAAAAGGAAAATAGCGATTTGTTATAGATTTGTTTGTCTATGTGTTGCAGAAGAAATATCGAAAACATTGGTCGCAAAAACTGGAACAACAAATGCGATTACAATCTCAATGGGACTTACAGCAGCTTCAATGCATGGAATCAATGGCTTAGCATGCGCAACTGGAAGGATGGGTATGCTTCTGTGGTCTGGTTCATAAATATTATTCAAAGCATCACCAACTTTTCCAGCTTTTGAGTCATGCGCATTCGTGGTCTTCATAGAAACCGCCCTTCAAAACTGCATCTGCAATCTGTGGATTGCATCAGATTGTAGATGAAGTTCTGAAGTCAAGCACATACCAGTAGTTGACGCCAATTTAGATTACTGAAATGCTCTTTTACAAGACATAGACAATAATGCAAAAGAGATTACTTTTTATTTGGACTTTTTCAATTTGATCCAATTTGTGTTTGAGGAGGCCCCATAGTAGGCCTATAGCCAATGACAAAAGTAATTGTTCCTATACAGGGTGGCTCAACAAATGTTAGAACATACCTGCAGTCTTCAATGAGTCTGGGTAACCGAGTTCAACGGTAAGTTTGACATCTAGCCTACTGAATGGAATGAAGTGCAGTCTTCCCTTGCAGCCGTAACACATGCCAGCAGATTTGACGCCGAAACCATGATGTGCTTTGCAAACTTTACCTTTGCGACTACCAAGCGAATTTCGTGAACATCGCGCTTTTTTCCGTCAGACCAAACGACCACTGTCTTCCTGCTTGCTCAGACGGCAAGGTTAGCTATTGTCATCAACTGCAGAATTGCTTCCCAAACATGATTGACCAACAAACTTAATATACCTTAATCCTCTTGATTATCACATTTGTGGAGCTCTGCTAGACATTTCATCCTTGCAACTTGGAGAACATTGGCTGGCTGAAGAAAGTCTTGCTGCCGGAGGAGTCGATCAACAAGCCCATACCGAGTTTAACAAAAAGAATTCGAGCTCGTATTAAAGCAGAAAATGTACACTTCCATGATCCCATCATACTTTACGGTAAACTGTAAAACGGATTCCTGAGGTGGCAGTGAAAGGTGATAATTATTATTTGACATGGAAATCAACAAATGACGTTAATTTTTCCGCGGAAATTCGGAAAAACGGAATTGAAAGTTTAAACAGCTGTAACTTTTGCAAACTTGAAAATTTGAAAGTGAAACTTTCAGGGATTGTTGGAAACTCATTCCCCTACAAATTGGGAAATTTTCGTAGAAAAATGTCAATGGGTTGCGAAGATATTGCATTTTATCTGTTGGGGTATTTTTTCTTGAGCCACCCTGTAGATATTACGGAAAATCGTCAATCCGCATTCAATCCTTGGAATGATCTTGGAAATTAATCTTATTATGGAATGTTATGTTTATTCTTTCGCAATGAGCAGGACGCATGATGTACGCTTCTTAATCAAACGCTAAACAGGCCATACTAATACATGTAGTTATATTGCAATGTTTTATCAATAACACATTAAGTCACGGAGCGCGGTGGTGCTGGGGTGGGTTTGTCGCCCTGGAGCCGGAGGGTTCCAGGTTCGAATCCACCTCAAGCCCCTTCACTCGAAATTGCTCATGCGCATTGGCATGAAACTCCGATGCAGTGTCCGCGATGTTGTCAGGAGCGCCTCTGGGTAGCGAGATTGAAGGAACGCTAGACCAAATGCGATACATAATGTAGGCTACGTTTCAATGTTCTTTTTATGTCATTATTATTGTGGTATAAATGTAATTGCAATGAAATGTTTTTCGGCCTTACTTATCAAAAGTATCTGAACTGAAGGACATGGTATTTTGTAAAACATTGCTATTTTCATAGGTATCCGTTTCAAATGGGGATTTGTCATGACAGTGGCAATCTTCATCACGCAATATCCATTCACGCTTTCCTTGATTTTATCCGGACCGATGACTGCAGTGATCAAGGTTGGAGGCAGCGTGATGATGGGATGCAGCAGAGATGGGTTCAACAGTTCAGTTGACTGGGAATTTGCTCCAGCAGATACCAATATTACGTCGTTCATCTATACTAACAGACAAATCGCAACCGATGTGACTTCAAGGTACAAGATCGATACAGACAACAGAGCAAGATACGATATTGTCATAGATTTGGTCGATTCTTCTCACGCTGGAACATACATATGCAGTATGCACGCCTGTCAGCACAGGAGAGTCATCACCGCAATCGGGATCTGCTCAACTCGTAGTTTTGGGTATCAGATTTGAAATTTACTCAACTCACGAATGATCAGCTATAGAATACTTCACAACTCTTTACTGTCTACTAGATTCCAACTAACTTAATGTGAATGTGTGTGACAAACATAGGCATATTTTTCGTAAAAGTTTGACTAAGCTTACTGATGCTTAGTCGCGCACGTACATGTAGCCTATCACTTTGAAAGTTCTTCCACAATTTCACTATATATAATTATTTATAAATATCACATATTATAAAAATATATTCTTATGTCTTGAGTACTGCAACATTCCTTCAATAGAGCCTATTAAAACTTAAAGCCATATGCTTACCTTGAACTTGGTATAAAACTTCAGAATCGGATCCTGTTTGCAATACGAATGAAAGCTCCTCTGTCGGTGGCATTGTCGACGGTGACTACTTAAGACTGTGGTGCACAGTCAACTACACAGGAAACTGGATTCCTGTCATGGATTGGGAAAAGACAGCTGCGCACCTAGATTACGCGGAGACCTTCGAAAAGAACAGCGCAACGTCATCAATAATAATTCCATTGTATTCGAAGGACGATGGAGATGTAATCGCATGCAAGACGAGCTTCAATTCGAAAAATTATAAGAATGTTAGAAGTCCGAGACCGGAGGAAATTGTTGCAACTAATCAGCCTAGCTACCAAAGCTCGTGGACTTTCAAGCTGAGTGTATTGTGTAAGTAAACACAGTTAAGCTATGTCAGTTGCGGGCCTAATTATTGGACGCCTGTGATTGAGCAAAAATAAATGCACTAAAAATAAAATGTTTGACTTACAAGTCTTACATTCACCATTTCCATTCATCACTATTTGCCACGCAAAGCGAAGCATTGCATATTAATAATCGGGGATTGCCCGATAAACAATCTAGTATTGCCCCGATAATTTGCTAAAATTTAATCTATGCATTCCTGTCTTCTTCCGCCAGTCAAATGACCGCTCAGACACTTTGACATCGTCCATTAAGACTTACCACGGTATCCTACTAATTACAGTCATCAAGCACTGTGTAGAAAAAATATGTCAGCCAAGTGTGCTTCAATTTTGCAAATCGCCGCTGTCTTTATCCTGATACCCAGACCCATCGAATTTCGACATTGCATCTTTCATGAAGTGCGATATTCACAGTGGTTTCTCTCGCAACGACCATTATTATTAAATTTTAATTGGTAGCCTAGTGCACCTTGAAGCCATTGCTATGGATGCCTTTAAATCATATAGGCCCTAGGCTGTGATTAGACTGTTACGCGGATTTTCAGAAAATAATATTATTATGCCAATTCAGAAGTTTTGGTAAAAGGCTAACTTTGTAAATTTTAGTCAAGTATTTAGAAGTTATTCTGATATTTATATTATGAGGTACATGGGCGGAAACCTAGGGGGGCAGGAAACGGTCCCCCCAATAAAAGTGTGGGGGGACGACCCATGCATTGGTCCCTTCCCCCAATCATTGAGCGAGAAGACTAAAAAAGGCTTTAAAATATTTTTGGCCGGTGCAAATAGACATTTTTTGGACTTTGGCGGGGAAAATAAAAAATTCTTTGCTTTTTCGACCGGATGACTGAAAAAAGGTCATAAAGTTTTGGGGGGGGGGGGCAAAAATAGAAACATTTCTTGACTTTTTGGCCGGATGACTAAAAAAAATCATCAACTTTTTTGCGGCGAAAATTGAAAAATTTCTTTACTTTTCGGCCAGATGACTAAAAAAAAATCTCGGGTCTTTCCTTCGGCCACACTCGTTCGTCCCCCCTCCCAAGTCTCCGCCCAGGTTTCCGCCTATGATGAGGTAGCCTAATCAAGTGAATTTTGACATTGTGCAATAGGCCTAATAGATCAATCTAAAAAAAACAATTGTCCGGATCTGATACCACATAATCAACTGCACTCACCTGCAAATAGTGAGGGTCTTTCCCGTCCAAATTTACATTGAGCAAACCAGAGTCGATTGGTTGCTATGTTTCTTGACTTGCAGTTGCCGTAATATTATTTTTTCTTCTTATAGCCAGCCTGTGTTTTGAGCTAAACGATGTTGGTTTTCTTCTAAGAATGTTCATGCCCATGAAGCAGTAAACTAATATTCATACAGTTCTGTCAATAAGACCGTATTTCGGTCACACAATTTCTGATTTTCAGCTTTGATTTATTGTCCAAGACTCTGAAAATTGTTTTCATCAGATGGACCAAGAAATCTTACAATAAATCCCAGGAAAAGTGTCTACGCGGTTGGCGAACGTATCGTGTGTTCAGCCAATGGAAATCCGACTCCAACCTACGAATGGATGGATGTGAAGACAAACAAAACCATCAACGGATCAGTTCTAATAATCGACGACCAAATGAAGTCAGTTCAGAATCACGTCTTCAGATGCACAGCGTACAACACGGTGAAAGGCGCTGGGAAGAAGATTGCTGAAACGTTGACTTTCAATGTCACAGGTAGGGTCTACACTCTACACGTGTCACCAACATTGACAAGCTTATCAATATTGGGCATTGCAATTATTGTTGTATAATTATTTAATGTAATATAATGCAGCAACTTTTATTTCCATAATTGTTGAAGCTAAAATGACAAACCATAAGCCAAGTCAGATCAGCCGTCACGGTGGTGCTTTGACAGAATCATATTCCGGCTCATCCGAACCTCTCGGCCTAGTAGGCCTACAGCATACGTCTTAACAGCTACTCTGCATCCGCTGTCCAACTGGCAACCAGACTCGCACATTTTACAACCTTTCTGACTCGTAGCATCGGTCGTGAATAAACTGACGCCCTGCCCTTAGCTATCGAGTGGCGCTTTAGAAGTTTGGGGTGCACGATTAGGCCTACGATATCACAGCTTCGCATAGCCTATTTTATGCGCAAATGAGACAAGACTGGCGTACCGACAAATTGTGAAGGTAGAAATAACCAGGGCTGTTTTACGGAATTTTTAAAGCAGCACAACTTCTTTTCTTTCCCATCCCCCCCATGGTAAATTACTTTCAATCGGAGGAGAATGTTCTGTTTTGCTAGTTTTAGCTAAGCTTCTACAACTGCATAAGTACATTTAGAACTGCACATTTTGTGTACAACTGCACGATAAAAAAGCCCTGGGAGTATATTCGTTAAAATTCACTAAATTATATCTAACTCTCTTCCAGTTATTAATTTTTTCTTCTTTTATAAAATCTTTTGCAATCGTAATATTGATCTGATATTAGTTTATTTTGCATCAAATGCTAACCTAAAAAGACCAAAGATTTACAGTAACTGTAATAATATATATATTTTATTATATATATATATATATAATATTATAGCCTATTGTTATAGACTCTGAATATATTGCCAGTGTAGGCCTAGTTCAGAATTTAAACTAGATCTATATAATATAATAGTCTACTAGAAATTAACGGTTTATTACCGGAGAGTCCAACATTAGGCCTAAGAGTGCAGTAAGCAGAATTGCCAAGTATGCCACAGCCTGAGAAGGTTTGAGAAGCACTGATCTCGGTTAATATCAGGACGCCTTGGACCAAAGCAGCGTTGGAACTTCGAAGGAAAGCCAGACAATTCGGATAATAATTCCATACTATTATTGTTAACACATTTCTGCATTAGGTGTATAAGAAAATAGAGCTTATAATTTTCGTGTGTAAAATTAAATCATAGTTATTATATTCAGTCATGAGCTACTTTAAGACCAATTTAATGTTTACCACAAATAGGCTATAATTATGTAGGCCTAGTTATTTGAAGGAATGTTAATATTAATTGAACATCCATGTCCCTGCTAAATCTGTGTTTTGTACAGGGTGGGCCAAAAAAAGTAATCCCCTCCGGTTTTTCACCCATATCTTGGCCAGAAGTACGAATTTCAAAATGAAATTTTACAGGCTTAAAGACAATAATATTCATATTTACACATGATGGCCAGATTTAATCAACATATTTCAAACAGAACAGAAGTTATATCACTTTTAGTGAGGCCACCCACCGTTTTTTGACGATTCAAAAACGCGACGCAACAAAAAGTAACAAAAAATCAACTCAACTATTCTGGCCAAGTCTTGGCCAGAAGTACGAATATCGAAATGAAATTTTGCAGGCTTAAAGACAATTTATATCTGCACATGATGGTTAGATGTCATCAAAATATTTCAAACAGAACAAAACGTATGTCACTTTTACTGAGGCCACCCCCCATTTTTTGACGATTCAAAGACGTAACGCAGCAAAAAGCAGCAAAACACTATTTTATTAAGTCTCATCTCAAATATTTGTTATCAAAATAGCCTTGATATTGCCAGATGATCATTATTGTTACTACATGTATTTAAAAAAGAAACAGGGTACCAGCGCAGCTGCACGTCACTGAGAAGACACTCAGCAAGATGACAATGAAATTGGTAAATAAGGGATCTGTCAGGTTAATCAACAGGTTAATCATCAAGAACTTTGCAAAGAGACTCAAAAGAAGTTTTGACGCTGGTGGTGGGCACATTTAACACCAGTTGTGATGTACTATCAAGTTCATTTGACAACAGTTATTTGAAATTAGACTTAATAAAAATCGTGCTTTTGCTACTTTTTCTTGCGTTTCGTTTCTGAATTGTCAAAAACGGTGGGTGGCCTCACTAAAAGTGGTATAACTTTGTTGTGTTTAAAATATTCTGATGAAATCTGGCCACCATGATTGTGTAAATATAAATTGTCTCTAAACCTGTAAAGTTTCATTTTGAAATTCGTACTTCTGGCCAAGATATGGGCAAAAAACCTAATTTTTTGCGTTTCGTTTTTGAATCGTCAAAAAACGGGGGTGGCCTCACTAAAGGTGGTGAAACTTTTGTGCTGTTTGGCATAATAAAATTATGACAATGAAATTTGACTATTGTACGTAGATATGAATTTCCTTCAAGCCCGTGAAACTGGATTTGAAAAATTCCTATTTTTGGCCAAGATATTGACCAAAAATCGTAGGGGATTACTTTTTTTGGCCCACCCTGTATATATGTTTAATATGGTTCCACAACAACTGGTCCACCGACAACTCGTCCAACGACAACTCGTCCACGGACAACTGGTCCACCGACAACTGGTCCACCGAAATAGAAGCCGGATTAATGAGAAAACGATTGAGAAATGGAAGCTGGATGAAGGTTTTTACAGGGGAAATAGACGCTGGATTGATGAAAAACCGCTTAAGAAATGGAAGATGGATCAAGTTTTTTTAAATCTCAAATAGAAGATGGATGCATGTTGAGACACATGATGAAAATCGTCAATTCAGCTTCTATTTAAGCAAGAAAACCATTAGACTTTTTTGTCATAAACCCAGCTCCTATTTCGTAAATAAAGAACTTTCATCCAGCTTCCATTTCTCAAGCGCTCTATCGTTAATCCGACTTTTATTTCGGTGGACGAGTTGTCGGTGGACCAGTTGTCCGTGGACGAGTTGTCGTTGGACGAGTTGTCTATGGACGAGTTGTCGTGACACCGTTTAATATGTTTATAATAGTTTCTATGTTTTAATTGCATTCTATTTATGTTTCAGCTGCATCTGTGACAGATCAAAAGTCGAAAGCGTCTTCAACTGCGTTTACCGCAACTCAAGTGATCGCTGAAATTGCACTGGGATTCGCTGTGCTGTTGTCTGTGAAAGCCAGAAACTAAAAGCATGGTATTGTTGGTGGTTTTTTAAGTGCTAGGACGAGACATGTCATGTAGACTAAGTGTCTATGATTTGCACCGACAATAACAGCAACACTGACACTAGTCTGACAGCATACGAAATAAGACAAAGATTTAACACCGGCACTACATTTTGAGTTGTTATTTTTGCAGTTAAACAGTTAATAACCTATTTTGTCCTTTAACCTGGTTTCTTCTTCGGGGCCGTCCATAAAGTACGTCACGCTCGAGGGGGAGGGGGTGTAAGAAAGTGTGACAGTTTGTGACAGGGGGAGGGGGTCAGGCCATGTGTGACGTCACACATTTATTATTTTTAATGATGTGTATTATATAATTGTCTAGTCAAATTTTTGCGATTTTTTTTCAAATTCAATCTGCATTGAGTTACTGCTTCAATGAATAACTGTGACAACTGTTGACAATTAACTATTCTACTATTAAAGTTATTTTAATAATGTGATAGTTCTTTTAAGTGGAAACTTTACAGTTTAATAGTGAAGTGTGTTTTAGATTAACTTTGAATAAGGTGTTAATTTTTAAAAAAATCGAAAGTGTGATGTACTTTAAGGGGGGGGGGGGGTCCGAGACAGTGTGACGTACTTAGGGGGGGGTCCGAGACTTGTGACAGTTTGTGACAGGGGGAGGGGTATGGACGGCCCCTTCCTTACGGAATATCTTCATATTCATTTTGGGAAAGGTTTTTTTAATGAAAAGAATTTAACATTAACAGTAGAAACGGACAAAAGCGTGTTCGCAATTATGACTACTGTATATAGGCTAAGACAGTGTGGAACGTTCTTGACTTTCTTCACCAAATTTTCTTGGTTTGATGCATGCAATGCCATGCATGCATTGATTATATTATTTTAATGCATAGCAATGAAACGCTAGAAAATAATGTGACCCGATTAGCCTATGCATCTTACCATAATAATTATGTCGTTCATTCAAGGCCATTGTTTTATTGAATAAGAGCATCCACGATTCACAAAAAAATCTTACCATAAATCCCAATATAGCGTATAAACTATTGGAGAATATCCATAATATTCTTCTAAAGCTGTGTTTTATATTATATGTGTGCAGCCAATGGAAATCCGACTGCAAGTGACGAGTGGATGGACGTGGAGACAAACAGAGCCATTCTTCTTTTCGCGGATAGCGTCTTATGATAGTTATATTAGCTTAGTTATGTTGGATTGTGGTGTATGTTGTAAGCGGTTTTTATGGGTTTTTTAATTCTGAAGTCTAATCAATTAGCCTAAGGGCCGTGGTTGCCGTACGTTAGCAGTATACACAGGGGCGGATCCAGAGAAGGGGCAATCGGGCCATGGCCCCCCATCGAAAACTGCCATGGGACGTGGCCCCCCATTTGGTCTGAAACTAGCAATACGAGTATGGGTGTAATGGATATTGCCCCCCCCCCTATTCTGAAAACTGTATGAAACGTGGCCCCATTCGGTTTTCAAGTTGAGGACTAAAAAAGGTCATTAACTTTTTTGGCGGATGAAATGGTATGATTTGCCCGAAAAATTTGCCAGATGACTAAAAAAAGGTCATCAACTTTTTTGGCGGATGAAAAGTACTTTTTTCCTCAACAACCGATCACTATTTTTCGAACTGAGGAAAACATTTCCCTTTTTGCCGTCCAAGATCTAAAATTTTGGCCCCCCCTTGAAACAGTTCTGGATCCGCCACTGAGTATACATGTAGGCTAGGCTGCTAGTTAGTTTGTGATAGCCTCTAATTTCTTGTCTACTGTTATAATCTCTTCTGAAGGTTTATATTATATTATTATATTTTGCGATTATGCTGAAATTGTCTGTTTGGTAGAATCTAAAAAGGTCAGTATAATAGGTTATAGGGAGTAATAAGTCTGGGAAGGACATACGATCGTGAATGTTGTTTATTTCAATGGATAGCACGTGATCAGCGACCACGTCTTAATATTAATTTAATTTATGTCTGTGTTTGTATGTGCACTTGTTATAGCGCACCTTCAAGCTTTCTACTCAGAGGCGCTCCCGATGCAGAGCGGACACTGCATCGGAGTTTCACGCCGAAGCGCTGAGCAATTGTGAGTGAAGGACTTGCCCAAGGTCCTTACGCGGGGAGGTGGATTCGAACCTCGGACCTTCCGGCTCCAAGGCAACGACGCCACCACTTGACCACCGCGCCCCACATGACATTGTATTGGCGAGATCTAGTATAGGCCTATAATTGAGACAAGAGAACTGGACGTTGACTATCGAAGTATTATAAGGGTCGAATTGAAAGACATTGCAATATGCCCTTTCTGGTGAAAGGTCAAACACGACAACTTTATGGTACGACCTTTTATCAATCTTCCTGAAGGTCAGTACAAAACGACAAAACGAGAGTAGGTCGATGGAACGAATGAAGTAAGAATGACATTTATTAATACCTGAAGATGTCTTCATAGGTGGCTTCATCTCTTCATCGATTATTGTCGACTGTGTTAGATCGAATATTATGATTACTGTCTTAAACATGGAATAGGTAATGGGTCGAAAGCCACATTTAAGCTAATAATCTTTGTGGTGCTGAGAGTGAGTGAATGGGAGAGGCAGACAGTTAGGGAAAGGAAGCGAGAGAGACAGAGAGACAGACACACAGACAGACAGACAGAGACATAGACATAGGCATAGAGACACAGAGAGAGAACGCAAGATCGCTTAAAATCAGTTGTAGGACGAACGCCCGGTTGGCTAAAACGAACAGTTGAATTATTACTTGAATATCTTATTGGTTTGTGTGACTTCTTAAGACTTCTCCATTAGATTTCTGTATATCTATAAATGTTGAATTGATGTTAATTGGATTGATATTGTGTAACTTTTTAAAGATTAAATGTGTTACATTTTGAAGGTTGAATGCCAATTATTTAATCAATAGCCCATTATAACCATCGACAGTTCTGAAATACATGCCCGCCACAAACGCTAACCTTGAATAATAATTTCCCATGCCAGAAATCGTTCTAGAATCCAAAGCTAAACATTAATTGAATCGGCATATTTCTACTATTAAAGCAATACATTTTGTAAGCTTATATTACACGTACCAAATCATTTTCAAGCTCTTGTTAAAATGTAGGCTAAATACACTGCGAAGTCTAATTACAGACTTGACAATGTGGCTATTGGCGAAAAAAAATGCATGGTTATTGAAGAACATTGCGGAACATAAATGATTAGCCTATGTACAATAAAAAGAAACAATGCCATTCTAATTGTCACCTTCGTTCGTAATATAAAAAAAATGATGGAAGCGGATAGAATAAGCAGGATTTCAGGGTTTCCTCGTTTCACTTATCGGCTGAGGACCAATGGATTTCAGACTACCGGATGAAATAAAACTGGAGTAATTGTAATATAGTTAAGCTGAGATTTTAAAAAATTAAACTCTCTCAATGATATTTTAAAAAGAGAGACCTAAGCAATGTCGACAGAGAAATAATCTCTTAAAAACACATCTTGCTGACTTATTTCTGATGGTGCTCGTGCATAGGCCTATGTGGGCCTCGCATGGACCACTTCTGGTGGTGCTGGACACTCAAGGGCCTCGCAGAGTCGGCGCCCATGACTATATGTAGGCCCTAACGCAAACCATACCGGAAGTAGGCCTATGCGATACGGGCTGACATTCGACAAATTATATTTACTTTAATTTCTTTTTCAGTCTTTAGCGCAAATCAATCGCACCACTCTCGGTAGAGGGCGCAATTTTATCGTCAACCGCTCTTCTCACACAACTTACATTCTGTTAACCTTTATCCATGTATTGGTTTCGAGTCGAGTTCGCTAGAGGGCCACACATGAACGTCAAAACAATAATAATTTTATTGTGCATATTCGAAAACATTAATCATTGACCAATTCTTCTCATGTCTGAGAGATTCAAGCAAGTAGGCCTAGTTGTATTAGCCTATAAGTAGACTACATGTAGTTTCAGTTTAAATAACTCCGCCACTGGTCGTTCTCCGCCAGTGCCAGTCCCAAGCCTGGATAATGGAGGAGGGCGGCACTGATCATCTCTGAGTGCGTTTGCAGGCGGTTCAATAAATTATATAGGCGCCGCCTACTTACTTACTTACTTACTTATAATGCAGTGTCGATAAACATGTAACAAGTTAATTCAATGGTTGATGGCCAATACATGTAGGCCTAGCAGTAGCCTAACCATTAGTGTGGTTCTAAAAAATGAAAGTGGTTAAAAAAATTTCTTCAACCCGCCATTTGTTGACGCCAGGTGTCAGTAAGTCACAGGTAAAAAATTGTAAGAAAATATTAATATTTAGGACTGGCGCGGAGCTGACGAAATATTCATATTTTGCTACTGGTTTGCACAAAACTTATCTAGACATCGGTTAATGGCAATGTTGGTAATAATTGCATACAAGCTAAACACAAATTCTGAGATGTGCAATTTAATTAATTTTCTGAATAATATTACCAAAGTCATGCCGGAATGAGTAAATTTTATGTATTTTTAATATATTGACTGCAGAACTTAGAAGATAACAATGTCATAAAATTGTAGCCGAGAAAATCAACATTTGACGATGAATTTGTCGGTCATTCGACTTTTACCAAATAGATGGGTGCCGTTTTGGTTGGCTCATAGCATAGCCTCTTGTGTTTCCCTGCGACCTGTAGCAAGAACTACCTTTGTTCTGCACTTTGTGCTGGCAAAGAGTTCAATTTTTGCACTGAGGTGTCTACTCTACTTCTGCAATACAGTTAACCACTTTAACGGATTGGAGAATTATATGGCTTTTTGTTACGTTCGAGCTCCATTAATATCGGCTTGGATCATACTGTAGAAAGTCATCAGAGAGTTCCAAAGCGTTGAAAAATATTGTGAGTGATTTAACGACGGAAATATATTATATTTATTATGGTGGAGTCCTGTTTTCTTATAGGTTCATAGAATGATGGGATTCGTTTTAGTGATCTCACAGAACCTGAATATTCGTTTAGGGGGCATTGCCATGAGTCTCTGCTTATTTATTTAAAATGATCGTCAAAGAACGCAAGCCCAACCAGCAGCTCAGACAAGTCCTAGAAGAGAAAACTAAAGTGTATGACAAGTGGCATCCTTAGCAACATTGCTGTTCTTGTCGGTGGAGAGCACGGAGAGAAAATTCAGGTCATTATGGGGTTACTGTCGATGCTGCGCTCTGGAAACAGTAGGCCTACTTGGCATTATAGGATAGTCACAAAGAGTGATACTTGTTTCATATATGTATGGCATTGTAGGCTATGCTCCCAGATTGTTTGCCACACGAAAGACACGAGACTTCCGTGATTTCGTTGATACTGGCCGCAGACCGTGTCGAGGTTCATATTGTGAGAGGAATATCCAGATTTTAAATGTGTAAATAGCTCTGACCATCATAACACCCGACGCATAGCTGGTGGATACCGGAAACATAGTCATGTGGTTCAATGTCACCGAGAAAAATGGCAGGTAGCTCAAGAAGTTCATTAGTCATCACCGCAAACTCAATAACCTCGTCCTTCCATGGGATCTGGTCGTCATCTGCTCATCTTCTGTGGATGTGGAAAAGGATGCCTGATCTATAATGGGCCGGAAATCTTTAAAGTGACTTGATTGCTCCATATTGGAAAACTTGGAAACATCATACAGACCTAAGACCTTCTCCAACATAATTTAAGAATTGTTGTGGTGGCATGCCAAATTTAGGAGCTCTCAGCCTAATTCTTTTTACTGTCTCTGCTGTCTATGGTGACTCAAGATTCATAATAATAGGCCTACAGTAACTGACCTAATAACGCGAATCAATCTAGCCACTTCTCACCTACAGCTCAACCCTCCGTGTAGCTTAGACAATGCACGCAGTAACATAGACTGCGCGCAGGCTTTGTTAGTCATTATTTTTTCTAAAATGTCTAATGTGGCTTAGCCCAAACTTAAGCAACTGATACTAGAGGAGTTTTGCCTCTTCTGCACTTGCTATGTCATCTACCACCGAGGTGCATTCTTTGAGTATAAAATAACTTAGTAAAATTATGTCAAACAAATGTTGCTTATTATATTCACATTGTATAATACCTGCGACTACAACATGGCTAAATTGAATGAGCACCTTTAACGCCACACGGTTTCTATAGGCCTAAGCACTTTGTCTTGTTCAAAGTTCATGTTGCTCAATTATAGGCCTACATGTAAGTATTGATTCAACATCATGCTTATTACCAACGTGCAGCTACAACGCTGCGCGTTGCAAATGATCGAATGTGACATTGCGGTATAATAGAAGATCAAAGTGACTCATCGTCGCAAAACTTGATGCACGATGGATATCTCATTTTAAATTCCCGCCGAGCAAGGCCGTAAATAGGTGGTGTTTTGGATGATTGAAGACCCCCAAATGATACAATGTAAAAATGAAGTTTATTTGACGCAACCCTAGAACATAGCCTACAGGCTCTAGACCCTAATCAACCTCGGGGCGATATCTGAACAGCGCAAGTTTCTCGGCCGTTTGATCACCATCTCAAAGGTATCAGCGCCTGCGGGTAAACTGGTTCCCGCGACTTGACTTTCTGGACCATGTATACAGTGTATAGAAACATCGAGGTTATGGTTGCGATTAGGCCGATGAGTCTATAGTTAACGAACACAAGAGTGGGATCTAAATGACCCGCATGCACACAAAAGCATACCTGCACGCAGGCACACTGTTTATAAATATATCATGTAGGCATAACCGCCATCAATCTAGACACTGCTGGACCGCAGTTCAACCCTGCGTGTAGCTTGGACCCCTGCACGCAGTAACAGAGACCGCGCAGGATATGCCAGCAGCATATATAAATACTGGCAAGGCTTAGTGTTTTAAGTATGGTTTTTGAGTTTTACTGTGATTTGATGCATCCTTATGATCTCTGATCAGTGTGCAGCCAATGGTTCCAGGTGAGTACAATGACATATTGCTAGGCTATATTTCGATCAAACAATTTATTCATGCTCGAATTATACTGATGTTTTATGTGCATGCAGATTGCAGATTGCAGATGAATGAGTGGTTTCTAGTTCAGTAAGTACAAGAAGTGAAAATATTATGGCCTGCTTCTGGTTTCGCTAGAGCACCAAGCAGCTTCATTGCGTATGTTCAAGAATTTGTTTCGAAACAGAGTCTCTGGGGTCCGAGAGACTTTCACGGAGAGACTCTCTCACAGGATGCCGGCGTGCATGTGGAACGTAAACCCTACGATATTATTAGCCTAATGTTTAAGCTCAATTTCCATTCAATCTCGAAGTCGGGATCCAAAACTTTGCAAGATCAACATACAGATGCATGTATTCGAGTGTTCCTTTTCCACTCGTGCCTCTCCCGAATTCAGCTCTAAAGCCCATGCAAATAGGCCTAATCATCATTAAGATAACCTTCGCTACCTTCTTTACAAATCAATCCATGCCACTCTTTATTTCCTTATAATGTTCTTCAATCTGAATTTGTTGAAAGAATCCAATGATTCTAGAGGCATTTCTTATCCAATCTTGCCCTGAATCTATCTTTGTCTAGTCAATCAAATCCACGCCATGTCAATTCAGCCTTGCAGAAAATACATGTAGGCTACTTGCAAATCCTCTCAAGATCTGATGGAGCGTTTTCTGCATAATTTCGCCCTCGTTGTTCTGTTTTCACCAACAGATTTCTTGAAAAATAGATTGTCGAAAATTTGACATTCGATAACTCCAAGCTCATGTCATTGGAGCTTTTTGAAAGTTGCTTACGGGCAATTCCAAAGTCACTGACGTAACATTCGCACAGAAATGTTGCAACAGTTTTAATTCTAGCACACTATATATGATTTCACTGCTTATACAAAAATTTTATGCCAAATTATTTTACTATATTATCCTTCTTAAAAGTCAAAAAAGAGTTGGCAGAAAATGTATGTAGGTATTTTTAAAAACAGTTTTTGTGTGTTGTCACTGACGAACGCATTTTGGACATCGAAATTATTGCAATTCGAATACGCATTATAATCTTCTGAAACATCACTGCAAAAATTTTATTAAAGTTTTTAAAATTATTAGTACAAGTTGTGGCATACATAGAAAGTTAAAAATTCTTATCCAAAACTCACTTAGTCATAATTTCACTGTTGAATAGATGTCACTGACGTAACATTAAAATGTCACTGACGTAACGCTTCCGAAAAGACAAATACTACTTGCAGTAAATTTACTAGTTATGGTTCACAAGTATGTAGGAATACTTTATAAATCATCCAGTGTTGTTGGATACTGCAATGTGTTCACCTAGAGTGAAAAAGCCCCTTCTGTTTACCACAAGGCTGTTGGCTTCATATTCACTAATGTCTTTGCATTTCCACAAGTTTGAACACCGAAATAGCAGCTCATGGACTGATTTAATCGATATTTCATTGCTATCTCGTAGTGTAGAAGGCAAATTCTTCAAATCAACCTGACATTTTCGTGATACTTGTAGCAACAAACATTATGATACTTTACACTCACTGAAAAACAAGTTTTTGACACAGAATTTTGCAGAATTTTGTTTTGGTTTCTGTGTCCCATTTTCCGTGGAATTGCCCTTACATAATAGCCTATAAACAACTATTCACAGGGTTTGTCAGTTTTGTCAATTAATGGTGAGAAGGCTGAGTAGGTATTAAAGGAATTCTGCAATCTGGAAGTCTGATACAGAGGATGCGAGATGCCACAGGTAAGTCTGTAAACGGATAGCGATGGGAAATGAAGCGTTCACGAGGCGGAAAGAGCTGTTAAGAGGAGGAATGAGTAGAGACCTCAAGAAAAGGCTGATCAAGACGATGATATGGAGTGTGACTCTGTATGGATCTAATATATGGACCATGAGAAAGGAAGACATAAAGCGATTGGAGGCTTTTGAAATGTAGATATGGCGGAGGATGGAAAGGATTAGCTGGACGGAGCACATAACGAACGAGGAGGTGCTACGGATGGGGAGAGGGAGGAAAGAGCGATAATAACCAGATTAAGAAAAAGGCAAAATCTGGATTGGTCACAACCTGAGAGGAGACACCCTTATGAAGAAATAATAGAAAGAACAATGGAGGGACGGAAATGAAGAAGAAGACCTAGACAGAAGCTTCTGGGCTGGATGATGCGGGAGGGAAATCATGATGATGGAAGTCGTGGTCAAACTTGCATCAAATTAGGAATTCATCAAAATTATGCGCGAATCTAATGGTAATTAAAAATTGAAACTTGTATATCACCACTTCAATAAGACTGTAGTCGAAGCACTTCAGGCTGATCCAGAGTAGGCCAGACAGAGAAAATCAGTCATAGCGACAAAGTATGAGTTGCAATGAGCGAATGCGACACTTCACTGCTTAGATAGACAGACGCCCACTTTGCAACACGCTGCGTTATTAGTTGCGGGCGACAACGCATGGTTATCGGTAATAAAATGTGACGGCTTCTCCGACACCATTCTTAACGCTGCGCGTAGTGTTTTCAAAACGCGGTTATATGAAAAGCTTAGGCCTACTGTATTTAGAAATAAATCATTAAAAAAGTTATTTCCACTGAATCAAGAGCTCTTCCTTCATATTTGACCACAACCCATGCCAAGTAGGCCTAATGCATGGAATAGCAAACCTCCTTGATTAGGAACCTACTACACGCAGGCTATCTCTTAAATGATGAATTTCGATGATGTTAAACGCTGAAATAATGACTTTAGTTAGCTGAATCCTTGAGAGTTGGCGGAAAACATAAGAAAAATCAGAAAAATTAAAATTAAGGAAAATAATAACAGAACGTAAATGAATAAATAAAGTTAAAGAAAAAAGACAAACGATAAAAAAACGATGGGAAAATAAACAAACCCAAAAAACGAGGTTTTTTGGGAGAGAATAAAAAACGGGGAAAAGTTTTTTTACAACTATGGATAGAAAGATATTAATTCGTAGCTGTTAAAATAGTAGGCTACAAAATTACCAGACAAAGTCAAGAAAGCTTCAGGGTGTTGAAAATAACAATTTTTATGGATAATGTAGGCCTAGATCGACTCATAAAGAGAAGCTCAAGGCCTTTAGTTATCTTCACAACAGTTAGGATAGAGTGAAGAAGTGCAATAAGATCATAATAATTATATTCAACACCGTGTCTTAACTAAGTCGTAGTCATATTCCTACCTTTAATACAATATTGCAATACATTTATTTATTTTTCATCTTTAACACCTTACAGACAGTTAACATGCTTTATGACAATATTCTTTTTCTGATCAGTTTACATGATTTATCAGTAGAGTTTAGAGAACGGATACCTAAATGCCCAGGGTTCCATAATTTAGGACCAACAATTTTAATAGTGAAACCAGTAGCCTAATAATAGAAACTAAAAGAAGCTGGATGGCGACAAAAGGATTTTGAGTAGGTCTACAAGAAGAAGTTGATTTACGGCTGGAAATACTTTGTAGTAGAGAAGAAGTTGGATGAGCTACGAACAGATGGGTAAAATAAGTCTGAACTTAACGAAGCTTAGGCTATCTACACGCATATCGATCAATGGATCGATCGATGGATCAATCAATCAATCAATCAGAATTTATATAGTGCTCTTTCAAGGTATCTACTCAGACTCAGAGGCGCTCCCGGTCGAGGTGAAACAAAAAGGTTTTCAACGGTTTGTGAATTTGAGAACAGTTTGGGTGGTGTCGCAGAGTCAAGGGAAACCCATTCCAGGATGTTGGACCAACCATGCACAGACAACGAACGGCTCTGCATTGTCGCAAAGCGAGTGAAAGGAACAAATAAAACACCATGGAGGCATGGACAGCAGAGCGCAGTACGCGGCAGCCAAGAAACATAATTTTATAATTATCTTACAAATCCATCACACTCGGCTCCCCTCCCTTGTGATCAACGTTCATGCAGAACAAATTGTCGGCGGACTATCGCACAGAAAAAAGATAGGAGTTTTGGAAGGATAGGCCTACAGTCCTACACTGATTAAATTAAGATCAGTCCAATATTCGCCTAATAGCATTGACCCAATGTTTCTTTACACACCAATAGGCTATTCAACCGATCGCTAACATGACTGTGAGTGAAATTAGCCTAGGTCAGATCTCCCTATGAAATTTCAGAACCAGTACTCAAAAATAAAAATTTAAGAAATCAATGTTATCTCAAGGAGATCATTCTAAATGCATATTAAGGATAGTGAAAATCAAGAATTAGTAATACGGTATCCTGATTAATTATTATTGTAGAATCTGAAGTAGCTTCTGTGACGTGTTAATGCTGCGTGCAGAGTTATCCAGCGTGCAACCATAGGACAGTTTTAGGACATACCTTTTGGGTATAATATCAGATGACGTTTAGTTGCATTGATGCCGTATAATTATAGCCTACCGTATAACAGGATGACGTTTTGTTTGTGGGCAGCGGACTTCTATGTTACAGTTTGATTTGTGATCAACGAGAAAGTCGACGCTAATCATCTTCACTACAACAACGATCTACTAGGCTATACAGCAAACTACCAAAAACTAGTGAAGAGTTGCAAGCTAGCCTACTAGTCTTAGGAACTCACGTAAGTACAGCGATATACAAACATGTTCTTAAATACTGCACCACACATTGGCATGCGATGCTACATGTATGTGCAATACCTGTAATGTAATGTAAACATTGAAACAATTTCTCAGCGACCGCGAAAGCCACGCCGGAGAGACCAGCCTAAATATTATTAACTGGTGCTATAGCAAATCAAGTCCACAATAACCAAATTGCTCTGTTCATTCCAGTGTCAGGTAAACATCCAGGACGGTCAAGCCTAGTAGACAGCATGGTGCTGTATACGTTGGTTATCGGTGACAATGGTCGTGTGGTGTGCAGCAGTAAGATCAGGGTAGTATTGGTTCAAGAGTTCAACTTTAAGCCGTTGGTGGAAAATAGAAGAGAGGAGTGCATGACTTAGTTAAATTTTGTCTTTGAAGACCAAGACTTTGCAACTAACGATAGGTGTAGCCTATCTGTCAATGTCCCAAGCACCAGCCGATTTACATGTTCCTTATTTTGGGGAAACTATTTAAAAGTTGAGTGTTGAAGGAAAGCTAATATCTTTGGCTAAACGACTTACAGTTGATCAGGGAGAGGCTACCTGATGGTAGTTTCAATCAGGGTGGTAACAGTCATGGGCGTCCGCACATAGGGGCAAGGGGGCACTTGGCCCCCCTGAAAAATTAGAAATTATTTTTCTAACTACTATTTTTAGGTTTTTAACAAATTTCTTCGCATTAAAGCACTAATGATATGAACGATACACACAGTGAAAGTCATAAATCTATGTTTATAAATCTCTGTAGAAATAAACATGCTCTTAATTTTCTGCCTTGCATTATCAACATCTTGCTAAAAGCTGGAACAATGACCATTGGCTTTTAACTCTCCCTCGGATGCCCTTGAAAATAGTATGCCTAAAATAGCATGGCCTACTTGATTGGAATCTCACTGTCATGCAACCTTTCACAACTGCACAAAATTAAGTATTAATACCAATGCCAAAATTTAAAATTTCTCAACAGTGCACCGAATTCCATTAGGCCCTAAGTCAGGGAGATCTGCTTATTCACAAGTATTATATAAATCAAGTCTGCAAGAAGCCAGGCTGCAGTTTGTCCGTTTTGCATGCTGCCAGTACAGACTCTATAGGAGTATAGGGGTGTCAAACTGTAGAGAACCTTGGATTTTTAACAAATTTCTACGCACTAAATAAATTATTCCTATAAAAGCTGATACACGAAATGAAACTGAACAATTTGCATTAATAAACCACATTGAAAAATACTCGTGTTCTTAATTTCCAGCTTTGCTTTTTTCAAGCTCTTAATTGCCAGACTCAGGGCTGTTTTAAAGGAATTTTTCGAACTGCACAACACCTTCTTTCCTTTCCCATCCTCCATAGTAAATTACTTCCAATCAAAAGATAATGACCATTTTTTGTTAGTTTTAACTGTACAGAGGTGTTTTTACAACTGCACAAATTCATTTAGAACTGCCCATTTTGTGTACAACTGGTCGTTAAAAAAAGCCATGGCTAGGCTACTAAAACATTTAACCGCGATCATCAAATTTTTTGCTCCCCCTGCTAAACTTTCTGCGGGCGCCCATGGACACAACATAGCAAACCATTACATAGCAAAAATGTGTTGAATTGGTTCATAAACCGTGTGGTATGTTTTATAACCACTGCAAATAAATAAGTGGATGGAATAGCAAAGTCAAAGATTGGAAAGAGACCCAAAGTCATTCATTTCTGTCATGATCATCATTAATTTTCTCAGCGTAATAATGTTAGTGCAAGATTTCACATTTGAACTGACGATCGAAGCTACTTGCTGTCTATTCGCAATTCATTGAAGGTTTGGCTGGCCGGAGAAATCTTCGTTCCTCCGTTGGATGAACTGGTTTTCCATTGGCACTCGCCTCAGCAACAGTGCGCTTTTGAGAGCTGGTTGGGTCATGATGATATACCTGAAACAGACTGACCGTGGATTTGCGAGTTGTCCTGCAGGCTATGGATTCAGCTTTCAGTAGATGACGTTCGAAAGCTGTTCCTATCATGCTGGCTGGTTTTGTGTGCATGGAAGAGTAGTTATTATTATCTCAGAGAGGTGCTATATAAATGTACTGAATGAATACCTATGATAATTATATTCAATAGCACATGATCATCATCATAATCATCGCCCTCATCATGCTTAGGTGCATTGCAGGTTGGACCCAGTATTATGACTGATGACTTAGATTCCAATGCGTCGTCGTCGCTGAGCTAACTGTATTGTTGGCGTGAATAAAACACTGCTCTTCGTTTCCTTTCAATCTGTTTACAACGACGACGGCCGCTACGCTTGAGATCGGATGGGCGTAGGGTGTGTGCGTGCGTACGTGCGCATGTCGTTTAACGCCCATAGCGTGGAACCACGTCTAGGCTACATACACAACCGCAGATCTGTTACAATGACTGATCTCTAAGGCTGAAGTCCGCGAACGCATTATGCATTATATACACGACTATAGTGCATGCCCACGTACCGTTCAATTTCAAAGCTTACGAACAGTTGTTGTAGCCTACACCATGCGTGCAGATAAAGTAAGCGGACTGTGCAAAGTCGTTAGGCATCTGCTGCCACTCACTCCTTTCAAAGCGCTGACAATTTATTCGCTCATGCATAGTATTGCATATAATTATTGCTTGTCTTCTTTATGGTTTGCTGAGTAAAACTGCGAGTTAACACGAATCGACGAATAAAATCTAAGTCTGATTTTGCAATCACGAAGCCTAAGACCAACGAGTTAGATACTTCTATGAAAGGCTTGAAAGCGTACGTAACCGTATATAGGCCTAGGACCTGTGACCTGTGTAAGAGGAAGTCGGCTTGCACACCCATCGTGACTATTTATTGCATCTTTGTCTATCACGCAGCATGCAGCCTAGAGGAAGTTAAATGATTTTGCGACAATGCAATGAAGCGCATGGGAAGCAAAAGTATCTGACCATCTAAATACGAATGTAAGACATCTATCATATCTGCACTTCTTGGATCTCTGTTTTTTCTTTAGCCATCATCATTCCGACGGTTGGCTAAATCTTCCTTCTCAAATAATTTATCTCTCTCTGTTGTCTTCCACAAGTAGCACATCGCAAATTCCAAACTTATCTATCAATGCCGTTCATGATCTTTTGCATTCTTCCCGTCACTATAATATACACGTATTGCACAACATTTCCTCCGCCAGATCTCAACGCCTCTTCATTAAATTGGCCAAGTATGTCGTTACTGTCTTGATATCTCTGTGCAACTTCTCAGTCATGGCTGAGTTATTAACAGCTTCTCTCGGTATACATTGCACACATTGCCAATGTGTAAACTCAATGCTCTTTAGTTGCCATATTATTATGTGTCGCTATTGTGCATTGTGTAACGAGACCGTCAATAATAATTATTTCATTGGACCCATTGCATGTCGCCCATAATAGAGACATTTTATAAGCGCGTCACTGAGCTGCAGTGGTTTTTCAAAGCTTTCAAAGACTAAGCTTAGAATGAATCTTGCGCTACGTTGTGTGTACTTCATCAGATCCGAATGGAGTGGACCGTGTGGTACTGTATCTTTCCTATCTATTGACTGTCTCATGGGCGCCCGCACATGGGGGCAAGGGGGGGGGGGCACTTGCCCTCCCTAGAAAATTGAAACTTATTTTTCTAACTACTACTTTTGGGTTTTTAACAAATTTCTTCGCATTAAAGCCCTAGTGATATGAACGATACACACAGTGAAAGTCATAAATCTATGATTAAAAATCTCTGTAGAAATAAACATGCTCTTGAATTTTCTGCCTTGCATTATCAACATCTGGTTAAAAGAGCTCTGGAACAGTGGCCATTGGCTGTTAACCCTCCGGCAGGGGCCCTTGCAAATAATATTTTTCTATCGATTATGGGCTACTTGATTGGAATCTCGCTGTCATGTAACCTTTCACAACTGCACAAAATAAGTATCAATACCAATGCCAAAATTTTAGAAATTATTATTACAATATAGAAGTACCGGTAGCTAGATCGAGGAATAGGCTACTTGCACCTTGAAAACTGACACCTATATTTTTTTCATTTATTCATTCATTCAATGGACTTATAATATTACAGCGCGGCCTAAGGAACCCACTCTTAACATCTATTTTTTTAAAAAATTTTAACAAATTTCTTCGCACTAAAGAAACTAGGGTATTCATATTAAAGCTGATACGCAAAATGAAACTGAAAAATTTGCATTAATTTAAGAAACCTCATTGAAAAATACTCGTGCTCTTAATTTCCAGCTTTGCGTTTTTCAAGCTCTTGAGCACTGCTAAAAACATTTACGGTAACTGTGATCATCGAAAATTTTGCCCCCCCTGCAAACATTTATGCGGGCGCCCATGGTAACTGTAGAGGGATTGTGAGAGAAAGAGGCAGGGGCAGCAGGGCGTTGGATTGCTATTGAGTTGTAAATAATTATTATGGGCCTACATGTACATTATTTGGTGCACCAACAATAATTTTGTCCAACAGCGGGCTGTCACTTTGCATAGCTCAGCACGCTGGGTAAATCCCCAGTTATTATCAATACAAGCAACAGTAGGCTACGGCCAATATTGCTACAGATTATGAGGCTCACAGTTGATTTGATCACTCCATCATGAAAATCAATGACGACCATGAAAACCCATAATACTGCATTTGAGAGACAGGGGGTTAGAAATGCAGTGTGAATTAAGACCCACGTGTACAAAAGAAAGTTCGTCAGAGATTCATACGAAAACGTCAAGATGGCGCTCAACAGGATGACCTACTTGATCTGGTAAAAGCAAAACTCTGAAAACTGTCCACCAATCACCCATAGATCGTAACCCACAAAACATAATCCTAACAATTTGGGACCACTTTCAAACATTAATCGATTTGTGAGACAAACCTTTGAGAGGAAAAATAGAAAACTGCGACAAAATAAGACGAGAAAAATAACCTTTCAGTGCTTCTCACAGCATGCAGGCTGCGCACAGTGCACCACGTGATCACTAAAATGGGTATTTACTGACTTGGAGCTTATAGCTTCACGCTGAATAGACTGAAACGCCATACCACAATTATAATAGCCTATTAATGTACCCTGAGTTTTCAAGCCTAAACATTGAACGGAACATGGACATTTTTTGAATCCATGGTTGGGTTCAATGGAAGACTCCTCAAGGAAGGGATATATATATATAGCCTATGTACCGTAAGTGAATTGTATCACTATGGCATAAAATTCACAAGATCACAAGATCACAAGATCAGCATGGACACGGAACGCTTCCCACTACACCTCCATCAGCTTTTCAATTCACAAATACTAACCTGATTCCTTTACCGTTTTGTCCGGGGCCGTTTTGTTACGGCGCCACCTTTTTTTTAGTCATCCATCCCAAATTTGTAGAAAATGTCCACAATTTCCCGTCCGAAAATTCAGACGACTTTTTTTTATAGTCATTCGCTCGTCACAAAACTTTAAATTAAATTTTTTTAAATGAAAAATTACACTTTAACAGATCGTTGTTTAAAAATTGTCATTAAAATATGCAAAAAAACGTGTAAAAATGCGTCAAGATAAGGTGTGAAAAAAAAACAATCAGAAAACCCAAGTTCTTCCCGAAAAACCCCATTTCCCAAGGTCGGATCGAAAACCTAAGATCATGCGGAAAAACCCAAGGAGCGGCAACGCTATTTTAAAAGCATTTTTCAATCTTGGTCATGCATGACACGTCACCAACTCACCATCCGTGCAAGAAGACCGAAATGGCGTGGCGTCTAATCAAACGAGCAATTCAATTCAAGACTTTGTTGACACCAGCAACAACAAAGCATCACAGTATCAATAGATTAAAGCAGTTCAATTTATACAACTTAGTGTTTTTTAAACAGAAAAACAACAACAAACAAACACAGTGTCTACCCGCAAAAGTGGCGAAGGATCTCACGCAATCAATAGTCATTGCAAAATGAGCAAGATCGAGGTCATATACGCCTACGAATCTGCGGTCGCTAAATAACTTGAAATGATAGGCCTATAGTGTCCAAGTGGACGCTGTCACGGCTCTGAAGATAAAATTAAGAATGAATTCATGGTTTGATAAGCATCTGAGGCGAATTTTCAGTGGTTCTAGCTTTTAATAATCCATAAGCTAGGCTTTGTCTTCTGAATCTCATAAGACCCTCACTGGGTTATGTTATAGGCCTACAATTATTAGGGCCGTTCATAAAAAACGTCACGCAATTTAGGACGATTTTTTTACCTTTCCTCACACCTCGGCACAAATCGCCACAGATGTGTAGGCCTAAGCCTACCACTTAGTCTAGTCGATGCGTGATGTCATTTTTGGAAGTTCCCTTATGTGGAGTCTAATTCTACGGATATCAAGTAGGCCTGTGTGGCGTACGGATGGACAGACCAGAATGATGATGCTTTGGTTGATCAGTGAGTGCTGCCTCTAGTGAATGAAGAATACTTATTTGACTTCTGCTGTATTAGGTTTTTGTGCAATAATATTGCATAATTTTATTATGCCAAGAAGGTCAAGTTAGTAAGGTGATGTCGTGTGGAAACACAGAACCTTTACACTGACTAACAGTTTAATTTTTATATTGCATGAAAAGAGAACGCAGGAGAAATCATGTCTAACTGTTAGACAAAAGCATTTTCATTTTCTTAAAGACTTACAATTTGTAAAATGTTTGCTTTTTTAGAAACTAACTTTAAACCTACGTAGGCCTATACGGGCTGTGAAAATGGACACCAGGAATTTACCCGCTATTTTTCTGTTGACCACGATGTCGGCTTTCTACGGTACAGGTAAGTGAAATGATTGTCAGAGTTTCTATATTGCCAAATGGACACGAAATGTGACATGAAATGGGTAATGTCATTGATGTCAAGAAGTCTATTAGCCTATTGATAGGTTTGTTGAGTATAGACCCTAGATAATGCCTTTTCAGCCAAAGTTACTTTTTTTTATTGCGTTAGGTTTTTGAATCGTCAAAAAACGGGGTTGGCCTCACTAAAAGTGGTGTAACTTTTGTTATGTTTGAACAATTTTGATGAATTCTGGCCATCTCGTTCAAAATAATATGAACTATGAACACTATAAAATTTCATTTCGAAAAGCTTACTTTTGGCCAAGTTATTGGCAAAAACCTAGGGGTCTTTTTTGGCGCACCCTGTATATTCGTAGACCTATAATTATAATAGATAGCATATAGGCCTATGCGTGCAGTCGTTTAACTTAATTTAACAACGCACTGCATTTGAAAATCATAATGATGACAGTTTTAAGGAATTGGTGGAGCTGTTAAGAAAAACGGATTACTGTTTTATTTATGGCAACTGCCAAGTTGAACTGGGATTGGGTTGCTATAACTATCGTTGCGCTGACAATGATCACAATGATGCCCTTCTCATTTTTTAAACAAGTGCGATGAATGTTCATAAAACAGGTATACACGGAAAGCTTGTCGAAGTACCAATGAATCAGGTTCTGTCATCTGAAAACGAGACAGCTTTACTACAGTGCGTTTCCAATTACACAGAACGCAGACTTACCTGGTATGCTAAGGACGAAATATACAACGGATACTACCAGCAGAAAGACGCACCACCTTACTTATCCGTAGAACGTGTGACTAATGGAAACGTCAGCTTAAAAATTAGTCACAGTGATGATGGAGCGCAGACCTACTTGTGCAAGGAACCTGGAACCTTGATGGTAGCCAGTGCAGAAGTTATATGCATCAGTGAGTATTGTTATTGTTAAAATTATGATTGTAATTATTCGTATAATTAGGCCTATTGCATATGTAGGCCCCTAATTAGTAAGTTATTATTATTATTATTATTATTATTATTATTATTATTATAGAATAATTGAATTATTATTATTATTATTATTATTATTATTATTATTATTCCTATTATTACCACTATTGTCATGTTGTGTTATTGAAAGGCTACCCCTTTTCCAAATCGGGCAAAGTGTTAACGAAAGAGCCCGTGAAAGCCACAGCGTTAAAGCGCTGGATAGTAATTGAAAGTCTTTGAAAGAGAAAGGACGTCTCTCTCAGATCGTCCGACGCCTTTGACAAATGACGACCCAAGTCAGTTAAGAAGACAATTCCTCTAGAATTGATGGGTCCTAGCGTCTCCAAGGCCAGCGGAATGAAGTCGTGTGTAGCTGTAATTGGCACATATTTTTGTTCCTTTCTACTATCTGCTATTTCTGCTGCAGCTCCTGCAGTGACAGCGGTTGCCTGTAGATAGGAGGGCGCAAGGGTGTCGACCACTGTGGCATCCCATGCGAGACATCGGCCCGCTTTCCATGGGATAAGGGTGGTGCCGTCCGGTCTCTTCCCGTCCGAGCGTTATTATTATTATTATTATTATTATTATTATTATTATTATTATTATTATTATTATTATTATTATTATTATTATTATTATTATTATTATTATTTATTGTCATCTTCATAATTCATTACCATCATCATAAGACTTACTCATCATGTCCTAAGCTTATAGGTTTTTAGCGCCAATGTAAAAATAATAGTGAGCTTTATATAGCGTCTACATAATTTGAAAGACACCCATTAAAACTATAATTATTATCAACAGAAGATTAATTATAGGCCTATTGTATGGCTTTTAACTTTAAGATAGTGATTTTATATTGGCATTCAAGAATTCTAAGCCAGAAATATTGCCTGCACATTTGCTTCAACAGAGAGTGGCCTGATTTGCGAGGACACTTCAAGTAAGGACGCCGTCATTCTTACGTGCAGCATTGAATTCCGTGGAAACTGGGCGCCTACGGTGGAATGGAAGGAGCAAAGCGGCTACGACGAGAACGTGCTTTCGGTCAAGAGTACTATAATTCCTAATCTGCGTGTGACCAGCACACTAGTTATGGAAGTACAGAAAGGCAGCAGATCTATTTTTGCATGCACAGCAAAATTTTATATAAGTGGGAAGCCACTCAATACAACAGCGACAAACGTTCCTGAATTCAATCGTTCATGGACGTCACCAGTTTTCGCCAAGCCAGGTATATGATCACATTCTGTAACTCGCTTCTTGGTTCTTTGATTTTACGAATAGGCCTAAAGCTATGGGGGGCGCAGTGGTGTAGCTGTAAGTTCTGTGCCGCCCAGATTCGAATCAACCTCAAGCCAAGTCGTAGGAACATCGAGCAAGTCCTACACTCGCAATTGCTCGGGAAACTCCGATACAGTGTCCGCGCCTACTCTGGGTAGCGAGATTGAAGGGTCGCTATTGCAAATGCGAGAAATAAATAACATCTAAAGTTCTAAACGATTCAATGAAGAACATTGAACCAATACAACAGAATGCGCTGCTATGATCATTGATTAATTCATTCATTCATAGATTTCTATAGCGCCTCTGTAGGGGGACTGCGCATAGGCGTGCTCGACTAATACTAGGATAACAGACCTACATACTGAAGTGAAGAACATTACAATAAAACGTATATCCAATGTTCAGAGTCATTTTGTTGTGGCCACTAGCCAGAGGGATTGTGCTTATAAATTATTATCACGCTGTTGACGTGAGTTGGAGGAAAACACTTAAAATTGCCATAAGATTGTTGACGTGTGTTGTAGAAAAAATGGCACCAAACTCCGCTACTACAATTGGAACAACTGTTGCTATAGTAATATCCGTAACTACAGCATCTGCAGCGCTTGGTGCCGTTTGTGTCGTCCTCAAAAAACGAAAGAGAGGTATAACTTCAATAGCACGCAGTTTCAACAATACTATGAAAATAAAATCTTTTACATATAGTTTACAGCTCTGAGTCATTCTCTGCTTTTATGAACATGTGTGTAATGTGTATGTAGTAAGCCAAACTACTGTGTTCCAGAGTGGAACGTTGGATAGGCGCCCATTTCTTTCTCGTATGCCAAAGAAACTTTTAGTAGTTCTACGGGACTAACTCAAGAGCCAAAACACGAGACCTGTGTGTACAAATCGTAGGATTTAATCAATTAGGCCTACTTGTAGTTTTACTTCGCTAGTAGACCTGCAATAGGTTGTACTGCTTGATGATGGAGTCATTGTGTGCAAGTGACTTGCTTATGATTGGAAAATAGAGTCCAATAAATTTAACTTAGTCACTCAGTGCGAGCCTGCAATCGTATAACAGGACACACTTAATGGCTACTAAAAAAAGACCGCTGTAGCACACTTTAAGCCTGCATAGACTACACCTGGCGGTTATTGTCTTCTTTCTTTGCCTTTTGATAAGAAAATCGGTTGCTTATAAAATTATCGTATAGGCCTATTGTTGTCTACGACTATAAAACAGTTAGCCTAAGTAGTTTTTCGATCTAAATAATTATCATAATTAACTTTTTACAATTTCACTATATTTAAATATAATACTAACACAATAAATGATGCAGTAATTATTATTTATTTATTTATTAGAATTATGATATGCTTAAAATATGATGTCTAAGAAAATACGTAGACGTGGCTGATTGTGTTTTTGAAAGTGAAGAGTTTGAAATTATGTACAATGCTCAGCTAGTAGTCTGCTTAAAGGTGCTGTGAAGTATGAACTGATGACGTATTTCATCATTATTTTGCAGATTCTGTCAAGAACACGATCAAGGTGAGAATGTCGCTAATCGAGCCTGCTGAACCAACAGGTCCTCACGTGCAGCAGACCGCAGCGCTCGCCGACTTGATTAAGGATACAGGAAACGCCTCAACTGTGTAATCTAGGGTTGAACAGACTCCAATGCATGCAGGTTTTCTCGCACGTAGGTTGAAATTTGCGAGGATTTTGGCAGATTGGTCACTACTCAGGCAATGCCGTTGAAGTCAGGCTGGAGTATGTAGGCTACATACTTCTACCCTTGCAGACGTTCATGAGAGGAAGCCAAGCTCCTTAACGTGTAGAGCTACATGTTTGTGATAAAATCCTTCGAGCAATTCCGATATGGTGCAGGTGGGTCTGCAGAGACAACGTACGTGGTTGACCATTGAAACATCTCCTATTGCAGGAAGGCGTGTTGTGGATCATGTCGCTGCTCTTGTCTCCGAATCTTAGCCTGATTCAGTCGTAGCCTACTTAGATGACGGTGTCCATGCAGCGACCTGCGTCGCCACAACGTCTCGCATTTCAAACTCATACGGTAGTTGAGCGTTTGAAGCGTTGCATGACTTGTAGAACTGAACTTCATCAGAATAATAAGCTAGGTGCTGAAGATCGTGATAATCTTAGCAGACTTGGTTGTGTTCAAAATGTAGGCTACAGATGCGGACCAATAGCCAAACCCTGCTGAACTCCGACTGAAAAATGTCTATGAAGAACTAATCAACTGAAGGTCGACATCAGGAAACTGATATTTTAGTTTCTGCGATCGCCAATAATTGTAATTAGATATGACATTGTAGGCCTATCCTCATTCGCCGCTGTTTGCTTGTTCTTCATCGGTTGCCCTTTTGTGTTTCGAACTGATCTTCTCGATACTCACTTGATCAACAAGCATCGTGATGTTAAATCGGCGATGCTCTGCATTTTATTCACCAGCACAATAGAATGATAGGCTGTGTTACTTAGGCTTACAGTTACTACTTAGATGTTCTTGAGTTTTAAGTAATTATGCTGTCACTATACATGTAGATTTAATGAACAACAGTTTAATTAAAAATCTATTCTTCATATTTGCCTGCCATAAATTATTATCAAATTTCTGAACCTTTTTAAGCCTTAATTGCATATTAGGCTAATTAGCCTAAGTGAACTTGCCAGTCGATTTCCATGCAATCGATTAAACGCGTTCTGCTGCAAATCATTCAATGCATGCATAAACTCTATAGTGTCGTTGAGATTAACGGTTTGAGGATTCTTGGATTTAGGAATACATGTAGATGATTGTTTCAACTAGTCCATTCAGTCATTCACAGAAATGTAGCCTTTGTATAATCTGCGCTTTTTTGTATCTATGTCGTATAAGAACCTAACGTTTAGCAATAATTAGGTCCTATTATGTGAGCGTATAGGCTAAACTTGGACGCTAAGGGTGGAAGACAAAAGGAGAATATCAGCATTTGAGATGACAACATAATTATAGAAAGATGCTGAGAGTCAGCTGGGGAGAGTTTAGAACAAACGAATTTATACTGGAAGAGATACAGCCGGAACGGCGCCTGCTGGAGGTGGTGAGAGCAAGGAAGCTGAACTTACTTCGGACATATGATTCGAGCATTCATATGTCAGGGCTATGTGGATGGAAAAAGGGCACGTGGAAGGCCGAGAAAAGATGGATGGATGACGTGGAGGATTGGATGGGGATGGCGATGGTGGACTGTGTGAGGACCGCGAGGAGGATGACGTCGTCGACTCTGATCCCCGATCCGCAGCAATGAGGATGGGCACGACGACGACGACGACGACGACGACGATAGGCTACAACTAAAACTAAAACTAACCTATTAGAATTGCGTGGCATGTGGCTATATCAAGATTACCATGCATAATAGATAATAGGTCTATAGAGACGATTTTTGCCGTGTTCTTCGCCTATTTTTTCAAGTTTAATATGCGGAAATGTCGTGAACACTATCAATTTGCCAAGCTTGTCTCCGTAGGCCCTAATGTCTTCACACCGGGACGAAGCTCCATGGGCGCCCTCACATGGGGCAAAGGGGCTTGCTGCCTAAAAAGTTAACACCTATCTAAATATATAAGTGTTATTTTTTCAGGCAGCCTAATACTTTTTGGGTTTTTTTTTATCAAGTTTCTTCGGACTAAAGCACTTTTGATAGGAATGACAAATAAATAAAACCGAGGAACTTGCATTCAGAAATGTCTATAATTAAAAATACTCATATTTTCAATTTCCTGCTTTGCAGGCCTATTTATCAAAACTCTTGCTAAAATATTTAACCGTGACCATTGTGGTTTGATTTTCCTGCAGAAATATATGCGATCGTCCATGCGGAGTTCTTCATTTCATATAAGTAAACATACTTAGATTTGAACCTTAATCTGTGATGCTTCTTCTGCAGCATTATATGACACTGTTATGTTTTGTCTGGTCAAAAGGATAGGTTGCCTATTATAATAGGTCTGCAGTATATCGTGCGCGTTGTTGAATAGTAACTGCTATGTATTTGTTAATAAACTGTTTGCTATTGCGTTGATACATCAAAAGATTCTGATATTCAATTATTAAGCCACATAGGTTTGTGAATGTTGCAGCGTGTACAATGTAGGCTAACCTACATGTAGGCTAGTCATTGTACATGTAAATTATCCCTTGACAGAGACACCTAATAATTTTATGTGTCACCTATTATCTTTAATTTCGTTACGCGAGACCCAAAGCTGAAAATAGAGCCAATTATAATGACAGAATAATTATAAGCCAAGGGTGGTTATATATTTTTAGGCAGGCAGATACCGGAGTTGTGTTTTTCAGGAAGTTGGCTCGGTGTATACGAATGGACATACAGAGACTACAGTTATAGGTCTTTCTATTTCTTAGTCTTGTGAATCGGTGATTAGGCCTACGAGAGTTCAAGCATCGGCGACCTTTAGGAAAAAATTCTATCGTAATTGAAACAAATCAATGAAACAAAATGAGGTTTCTGAAAGACGATATTGCGACATCGGGATGGCTTCTAGGATGTAAGATTTTCTGAAGTCTGAGCTTGTACGAGTAAATTTTAATAATCTGTAGGCTGTCTTATTATTGTCAGTGTATCTAAGTGGAATTATAGATCTAACGCTTGTGCGAGGAAGACAATAACATCATTGTAGGATCCCGGTCCATAATTATGGTATCTAGGTCAAACGGACTATGCACGATTGCACGTGTGTGAAAGTTCATAAGCGGTTTCGAGTATCACCCTCGATTGGGTTCCTATAGAATGCGCTGTGAAATTTTAGCCCGTAATAGCCTATTATTAGTATTATTACTACGGCCTAGGTCCACGTTCACCAAATATTATATATACCGATTTTGCTTTATAATAGGAGTGATGGTGTTAGGATCACATAAATTTGGAAACACAGTGCTGAATTGTAGGCTACGTGTCTCTATTAGAACCCAGTTGCATTTTCTTTAATTAATTCCTTATATCATTATTAGCATTTATGCTCACATCCAAGTCATCCACTGCAGTCTAAGCGGTCAACAGTTACAGTTAATGTAGGCTAAGCTATCATGTCTCTCAAAACAGCAGCTCATCGCTAGAACAGCTTTTACTAGTCTACTTCCGCTTGAATGGTTGGCTCAAAGTTCCTATAGGCTAACACTACCCGTCCGAGAGAAGGCTCCAACTAGGCATACAGGATCACCTAATAAGATAAACTTAATATAATAGGCTATTGTATTATAAAACAAACAGACATATCAGACTGCTTTTACAGTTTTTCTATTGCTTCAACATGCAACGAGTTACATCGTAACGACACCGAAGAATACATTAGCGATGTCAGGAGAAAGTGTTACTCTCGAGTGCGCGACCAACCTTTCGACACCAGTCAGATGGAAATACGAATCGTTTGATGGGGCGAATCCAGAAATAATTTACTATAACGAAGTGATAACAGAATCTCTCAGATCCAGATACAAAATTGAAACAAGTGTTCGCGGAACATTCAATCTTGTCATTGAAAAAGTTGATCGTTCATACGCCGGAACATACAAATGTGGCCCGACTGTTTATCCTGATGAACGAGAATCTGCATTTTCTGCTCGCCTCATAGTCTTGGGTAAGTCTGCGTTTTCTTGCACGGGCCTAAATTTAACCAGTTCCTAAGTTGCGTTTTTGTAGACCTATCCTTTTAGCTGCATCTGCATAAATAACGCTGTTTTAAATTTTTATTGTTTGAAACTTTGATTGTCAGAACGAGTTTGCATTGAGAAATTGATAGAATAATTTGATTATGCTAGTAGGCCCTAATCTGATAGTAGCAGCCTATAGATTAATTATTACCGGCATTGATAAATTAACGATAGATTAACGTTAAACTGCTGCTGTTCTATCGGTTGATGCCGCGACCAAAATTATTTGAGAAGGACGCTATTGAAATAAATAATCCTGATCAATAACAATAGCGACAAGGATGATGGTAATGATGCCGATGATGACAACGACGATGCCGCTGCTGATAGTCTAATTGTAACAATAAGAATAATCATAGTATTATCACACAGGTGACAAAATATAACTTTTAGCGTCTGAACCAGTTTGCGACACAAATACAAGCAGCTTTTCAAGTGATGGCGTTGAAGGCGATACGATTAAGATGTCTTGCGGTGTCCGTGTTGCTGGATGCTGGAGACCAGTGATGCATTGGAGCAAGAACAATGGAAAGAACATTGGTGGCTCAGTCCTTCTCAACGAAACGACTGTTTCCATAATCTCCTCACTGATTATCCAGTTGAACAGCAGTGACAATGATGTCATCTACTCATGCAAGATATACTTCTTCCCGAACTCTACATGTCCTCAGAAAGCAGATGATATCTGGGCCATGAATAAACCAGAGTTTCAACGCATCTGGAACTACACAACTAATGTTTTGTGTGAGTATAAACCAAACAACATGATTGGGAATAAAAACCTGCATTTACTGTATATATGCGCTATATCTGCTGCGCAAAAACTTTCACAATTATTGCGCGGCTATTATTATAGAAAAATGATGAAACAGAAAGCGATTTAACGACTGGTTCATGTGCACTTGATTAATTAAGACACTCAACCGACGATAAGGTAAAATTTCCCAGCATGATTTAGGCCTACAAGTCCTTTTATAAGCTTACTCTTCTTAGTACACTGCATGTTTTAATCCTTAATTCACTCCTCAGCCTCTTAACTTTAATGAGTATTAGGCCCATTTTTCATTATCCTTAAGTTAAATTGAAGCTTTTGTACCTTGTTGCGTTCATGACCATAACTTCCATAAGTCTGCAATAAAAAAATTAATATTATTTTTTTTTATTTACTGAGAATTTGATATAGCGCTCCTTCAAGGTTACTACTCAGGAGCGCTCCCAGTCCAACCCCGGTCGAATAAGACAGTTTTTAGAAGAGAAAGAAATGAAGTAGAAGTAGAAAGGCTAATAGGTATTTGACGAAGGATAACAGGGAGCTCATTCCAGGTCGCAGGGCCAGCCACGGAGAAAGCACGGCGCTGCCTGATTGCAGTCCGAGAGCGTGGAACAATAAGTTCCGCTTGCGCAGCTGAGCGGAGAGAGCAGCGGCGTTGAACAAGCGTGGTAATAGTAGCCTAGTCCCTAGTAGCAGTTATACAGACTTAGCTTACATGTGTATTTTCACAGGTTTGTAATTTCCAATTAATGAAAATTAAATTAATCAAAAATAATTAGCTGCATGCAAAAGAGCGCACTATCTTAGTCTTAGATAGCCACTTATCATGTGAGTCTAACTACCAATAGTCAACCCTTAATTTTAGGCCTATAATATTAGGCCATAAATTTCACCCTTTTCAAGGAATCTTTGTGGGAATGATGATTTGGCCCACAATGTATAATTGCATAGACATAATTTTGTATGCCTGTAAATAGAATTTTATTTATTTGAGAGAAATTTGAACACTTGTAAGAGGGGCTTACATAGGCCTATTGTCCGAATGAAAATTGAACGTGCAGCTATATCATATTACTCAACTACGCTGAGTTGAAAGTCAATCAGAACTTAATAGGAACATTATAGGCTATTGTATAGGCTATCCAATAGTCCTGCGTAGTGCGAGTTGCTTTGTGCATTGGTAAATTACTTTGAACGAAATTCATGACGAAAAAGTTATGTTACATTGTTTAGATGGACCAAGAAACATCCGAATATATCCAACGCAGTCCACGTATCAAATTGATGATCGTATCTGGTGTTCAGCCGATGGTAACCCCACTCCAACTTACAAATGGACAGAGATTGGAAATAGAAGCAGAGACGTCCCCATTGATGGACGCATTCTGACAGTCGATGAAACTATGGCCTCAGATCATGAACTGTTCTTCCAATGCACAGCTACATATACTGTGGGTCGAAAGAGGAAAGATATCTCAGAAACGATCAAATTTAACGTCACAGGTGTCATTAAAAATTTTGCTTTTAAAGTCTGCATGTAGGCTAAATACTAATACCCGGTACCCGATATTGAAGTTCTATTAGTATAATGAAGTAATTTTAACCAGAAAAGTATTCGTGTGGCCTATACAGTATACACATTCAGGAGGTTAAAGGTCTTTATTTTAAAAATAGAGTTTAAGACGAAATATTAACTTTCTGCTTGATTTTTAGCATTTGCAAAGAGAGCAGACATTGTGCCTAAACATCATTGGGTAGTTTGCTACCAACGATGCAGATCTTGCAACTCGATTTAAATTACCACTCGTATAGCCTAAATATTGCAAAGGCTACTGTCACACTCACGCAGCGCTTAACATAGACAATTCAATAGAAGTATTGGGCCTATTATAGCTGTCAAATATAGGCCTATAGGTCTCGATCTCGGTTGACGTCCTCTTCGAATTAAAGTAGGCCTATCCTATGCACACCAGTGACACCATATAGCAGAGTTCAATGAAACCTCGGTCATGCAACAAGGACCCTGAGCTCTTAAATGGTCTTTATTCAACCTCATCAACACACCTTATTATGGTGATATTAGCCTATCTGTTGGCACAAACAGGACACCTTTATAGTTTGATTTTATTTCAAGCAGTAGCCTAATGGTGCATGGCGTACTTGCTAAGTTGTTATTACGGCTACTGAATAACCTTTTATGACAAAATAACGACACTTCAAACTGCAAATTAATCGTAATAGGCTACTGTTGTGTTACCTTTACAGGCAACCATCTGCGACGACGTGTATTACAGACCTACATCTTGAGTATTGCATTGCCCGTTGTATGCTCCATCGTGCTACTTGCGCTGGTTGTAGGCCTATATCAGATCATCCGTTTCTGCAATAAACGTAAGTGATAGGTTTAAACAGCAGCTCGGAACCTTAAAAGAAACTGCCTCAATCGAGAGCCAATTCAGTTTGCACAATGGACAATGCAGCACCAGATAAGTCGGAGGAGCTACGTCAGAGTTGCGCAGAGATGTAAAATTAAGTGGGCGGCCTATTTGCTAAGTAGGCCTAGCAACGTAATCTGTGCCAAATTGAAAAAAAAACAAAGTTTTGAATTGTTATAAAATAAAGGGTGAAAGCTATATCCCTGCAGAAGTCATTGCAGGGGCCTTTGATGGACCTTGCTCGCAATTAAATTTGCACTCCTTAGTAACTGTTAAGAGTCCAGTATGGTTCATGTATAATAGGCCCACACAGTAGGCCTAAGCTTAATTGCTGAACACAAAACATTTTTTGTAGAAATTTTATTTGGCTTAGAGGTTGCTACTATAGCAGCGCTCCCAGTCAAACCCCGGTCGAATAGGACAGTGAGAAATGAGACCCCAGAGATACCATATGCTGCAGCAGGCATTTGACGTAGAGTAATAAGGATAGTCCATTCCAGGTCGTAGGGATGCAGTCCGATATCGGGGGAAACATTAAGTTCCGGAGAGAGCAACGGCGCTGGACGCGCCTGGCGCAAGTAGGCCTAGCCTATATCTATAGAAGGTTAATCCCAGTGCCAGATAAAAATAAACTGAAATTCGCTAATGCGCTGTGGATAAGGAAGGGAGTCAGTGGAGTAGCCTACATCCCGCATGTACAATTGTACATGTAGCCTACTCAGAGTCTCGGCCGAATGTGTAAATGCGGCCTATGAGGCGAGCAGAGGCGATTTATCGGAGCATTGAAGGCAAATATAAATAATTATTAGACGATTTCAAAATAATGTTGATGATGGTAAGTTATCATTCACTTTGCATTTGATAATTACGCCGCTGAGCATAACATCAGAGGCCTAAATAGGCAATAACGAAACTAACCTCAATGATAGGCTGGATTGGCTGGATAGGCTACAGAGACTACAATCCTTGAAATCATGTTTCCAAGGTAACAATTCGAAAAAAAACAGAACACGAGCATTGAACTCTTTCACATCATGCTCGGCTCAGGGGTGGATACAGAACTTTTTGAAAGGGGGGGGGCAAAATATTTGGCCTTGGGTCTCGAAAATTTATCCTTCGCATCCGCCCAAAAAACTGACGACCTTTTTTTAGTCATCTGGTCGAAAGTTTGGAATAGATACCACTTTTCATCCGCTAAAAAGGCTGATGACCTTTTTTAGTCATCTGGTAGAAAAAGATTCCACATTTCATACGCCCAAAAGCTGATGACCTTTATTAGTCATCAGTCCAAATTCCTGAAAATATACCAAAAATATAATAGGCCTATGCATTGTTCCAAAGCTTGTTGAAACCAAATGGGAGGAGCCAAGATATATGGGCGTTTCTAAATGGGGGCATGGCCGGATTGCCCTCTGGATCCGCCCCTGAGTCCGCTCAGTCATCCTCTCTGCCATAATCTTTCCACATCTTTCTTTCGCATAAAAATCTGCCTTTTCTCTCGCAACCTCTGCACGCATTTGGAGCGCTTCTGAAAAGTTCTTGCAGCGATTAGCGCTATGTAATGGGTCACTATAGTGACTATAATACGCCTATTATTAGATTATATTATTACCGTAATATTTCAGCTAAAATGCAGAACCAGGATATCGCCAGTCGACACGAATACGAAACAGTTTCTGATTTGGACTTTCAGAATGAAGGATCGCGTCATTCGCGTGTAATAATGAGCGAATCAATTGAACGACAAGAGACAGGAACAGACGATGGATACATGGAACTCACAGAGAAACAAACTGTTGTTTACAGCCAACTACATGAATACGTTGATCAGAATGAAGACACACGATCACCAATGCGGCAGATCTTACATTAGGCCTAATAAATTTTTGCTAATGGTCCTTGTTCAATGTTCAGTTATTATTATTAGTATTGTAGGTCTTCAAATTCAATGCATTGCCATGGTGCGTGTAAAGAACCAAGTGCATAACCATTGCATTAGTCTTTGCTGTTTCATGCGTTTACGTATGATGTTTGTAGATGTGTAATAAATTATTGTGTAGGCTATGCAAAACTATGTATGCAACTATGCATGTGCAAGTGTTGTGTGTAGGGGATATTTTGTATGTAAATGTGAGGCGGTTTCACAAAATGAGACTTATTTCGCAAGCACACGAATCTGATATAGCTTACAGAGCCTATTCGATTTCGTCTCAAAAGGGGTCACTGGGCCAATTTTCACTTTTTTAATTCTCCTTTAATACGGCATTTCAACTTCATATTTTCTGAATTTTGTAAATAATTTATGACAGCAAATATTATTAATTACTTTTAATTTTAATTTGTTACAACAAATTTTGACCGAAAACTTAGGCCTAGGTTCATAGGCGTACGGGAGATTTCAGCAGTGGGGGGGGGGCAAAGGTTGAACTTCTGCCCGAAAAATATATCCATCAAAAAAGTTGACAACCTTTTTTAATCGTCCGGAGCTGTGTTTGCCCGAAAACCCAGACTTGCCCGAAAGCTGGGGCATTTGTCCCTCTGGACCCCCGCCTCGTACGCCTATGCCTAGGCTACATTTTAGCTTGGTTTCAGCGTCATTTTATGGAGGGTACCAACCTGACTACCCTAGTGAGGATGGTATCGCCTGAAAGTCAGGGCAAAAGCGCGCCAAAAAGCGCCCTGACAAAACCAACTTTCGCGAAATGACATTTTACAACTTCTCTTCATCTGGGGGAGATACGATTATTAGGGGCATAGATGTAAAAAAACGATGGAAACAGAATAAAAAACGGTAAAAACGTCGTTTTTTCAAAAAAATAAAAAACAACAAAAAACGGAAACGGAAAATAATTTGACTTTGCTACATCTAAAACCGCATTTTAACCTTGAAAACCTTGATTAGGAACATACTACACGCAGGCTATCTCTTAAATGAAGATGTTAAACGATGAAGTAATCTTCTTCGCGTATGCTACTGCTCCAGGTCTTGTCGGAGCGTGGACCGGGATTCGGATGAATTCGGTCAGCTGGTGGCATCCTTGGTTTCCCCGAAGGTACTCACAGGGAGGGCGCGCCTGGAATCTGGATTGACCCAGGCTTCGTGAACGCGGATGCCATCCTCCCCATGAAGTAATGACTTTAGTTAGCTGAATTCTTGAGTGTTGGCGGAAAACATAAGAAATAACAGAAGAAAAAAAATTAAGGAAAATAGCAACAGAAAGTAAATGAATAAATAAAGATAAAGAAATAATAAAAAACGATAAAAAACGATGGGAAAAATAAAAAAACGAAAAAAACACGTTTTTTGGGAGCGAATAAAAAACGGAAAGACGTTTTCTACAACTATGATTAGGGGTAAGCCTATAGCCTATACTCAATCTCGTGACACGGGCCACTCGACCTATTTATGTGAGGCTAAGATTGGAATTTTAAAAAACACCGCCACTGCTCGTACTTTGGCAGGACTCCCCGTTCCAAGCCCGCAGAAAGGAGGAGGACGACACTTAGGCCTATCAATCTTCATACGACACAGTGTCGTATAAAACCACAATAATAATTGCTGACTTTTTAAGTAATGGTCGTCTTTCATTGGTGGTTAAAATTAGGCATTATATAATTATTGCATCTCGGACCAGGCCTAGTAGGCTAGTAGGCATACGGTCTGTAGGCTACTGTCTGTGCACGCGGAGATCTTATAGGCCTATCTACATGGCCTACATTCATGGCTTTTTTAACGTGCAGTTGTACACAAAATGTGCAGTTCTAAATGGATGTGTGCAGACTTTGTGGAAGCACTTCTGCACAGGTAAACTTAAAACTAGCAAAAAAGTCATTGTCCTCTGATTGGAAGTAAATTATCATGGAGGATGGGAAAGGAAAGAAGGGGTTGTGCAGTTCTACAAATTCCTTAAAAACAGCCCCGACTACATTCACACGGGCAGTGGTGGTTAAGGATCTCACCCGGTCTAATGTTATGAGCTGGGTAGAGGTCTTAAGAGTCTCTAGAAATAGAAAAAAAATATAGTCTGGAGTCTGGAATAGCGTATGCTTTTTTCATTCTGTCACTGTCATAATACAACTGCACAAATCCATTTAGAACTGCACATTTTGTGTACAAATGCCTAATTGTAACCACCAATGGAAAATTGAAATTCGTTCCTTATGCTAGTCGTTAGGGAACGCTACTTACATGTACAATTGTAGCCTACATCACATGACATTGTGTAAAAATAGAATTCAAAGCGCCTGGCCTATAAACGGTGACCTGAGGAAGGTTGATCGACGCGCAATCACAAAGCCCTGTTCAAGTTCAATTTAGGCTACGCGTGGTCTAAAAGTCGCCTAAACTTTCTTTTTCTCAAGGTTGCGCAACCGACGAGGGCTTTCTTTGTCTGAGCTAACAGTCACATGAACTGTGCGTATAGGCGTATATATCCCTATAGGAAATTTTAGTGATAATAAGACGGCAAGAGTGCAGGTCTACTTCTGACCGTAGGCCTACGAAATAAATTCTTGAATAAATTGGCGTCAAGTATCGGCCTCGATCACGTCTACTTAGGCCTACTTGAAATTCGTTCCTTATGCTGGAAAGGCATAAGTTTTGGGGAGAGTCCCTCTGACCCCGCTTCCACGCTTATATTTTGTGCACGTATATTAAAGCCAGCAGCGGCGAAGTCCAAGGAACGTTAATTAGGCCTAGTCAGCCTACTGCTGTCTAAATAAGCCTAATGGCTCTTTTTCATAAACTAAACAAAGAAACGACTCATTCGCCGGATATTCGCTTTTGCGAAGACCTACATGATGCATCATTCGGTCAAAATCAATGCACACATTTCTAGAACCTTGAAGCTTGTGCTAAGACCTGCACAAGTGCACATGCACTCACCTTTGTGTGTCCCTTTATGCACGTTAGCTAGCCTATTTGTCTTTGCCTCAGCGTGTGAAGCCTACAAGCAAGATCAGTCCACAAAAGAACCTCGTTTATCAAGGCCTATCATATAACTGCGTGTAGGCCTACGTGCAATGGGCATGACAATAGCCTAAGTGATAGGCTATCTAGCCTATAGCGTAGACTTGTCCCTCGTTGTCCTGGTCCTCATAAGAGTCTGTATATAGAAAAGTCAGAGAAGGCGACAATTCGAACAGGTAACGTAACAAAGAGGCTTAAGACTAATTTATATTCTTTGTCCATTTTAAAAATCCCCTTTTCCTGATTGGCTGTTGATGCGAGTTGCTCCGCCCGCCGACTTTCAGAATTCGACATTAGTAGGTTTCGTGACGTGACACGTAGGCCTAGCCTACTCACATGAAATCGTGTGTACTAGGCCTATAGGCCTACTACTATGTGTACTGTGTAGGCTAGAATTTGAATGAGTGAACCGTTTCCAGTAGGCTATTTGCTGTTGAATGTGCTGCCGGAGATTTCCTGTTAAAATAATGTAAACGAGGATTAGGCTAGTGTAGTAGGCCTAGGCCTACCGGTAACTCACAGTTCTTGTAAAAACCGCCACTGACAGGAAGCCGTCGCCTGAGAATAATCTTCGCGTAGCCTATCTCAACTTTTGTATAGGCCTATTTCTAAGTAATAGGCCTACAAGTGACTGCAGTGACGCGTAAGTCGAAAGTGACAATTAACCGGCCTACACTATAGTAGGCTATAGGCATACGTAGGCTAAACTTCATAGGTCTACCAACCACGTTCGAAGAAGATTCGCAAGTAATTATTCAGCTTATTTTACTTCGTTATGCCTATTCACAGTTTTACATGACATTGTAGGCCTACCATCAATGAGAGACAGAAAATGTGGAAAATACAAAAGAGCGGATATATATATATATATATATATATATATATAGGCTTAGCATACCAATTATAGGATAATAGGCCTATCCAGAATATATTTTGACATCGATGGGCAATTATAGGCTATATGTAGGGCTTATATTATAGCCTAATAGATCTATAATACCGGTAGCCTACTTATATAATTTTATGGCCTATATAAATCAGAAGCGGTAGCCATGATTCACAGCGTCATAATATCAAAAATTGAACATAGCAATGCAATAGTCCCTATAACTCTCACAGTTTCTTCCGTTGTGCTTATTTACACTGCGCGATGAATATGGGCCTATAGGGCTATAGTCTAATAGGCCTATAGGGCCAATAAAAAGTGAGACGGTCTGCGACCCGGCATTGATTTTCGCGATCTGCCTTTGTCGGGTCAGAGCTGGGTCGCGTGCATTTTTTGTGGGGCTCGGTGGTGTAGTGGGTATGTTCGTCGCCTTGAAGCCGAAGGGTTGCAGGTTCGTATCCATTTCAAGTCGCCGCGTAAGGACCTTGGGCAAGTCCTTAACTCGCAATTGCTCGGCTCTTCGATCGGCGTGAAACTCCAATACAGTGTCCGCTCTGCAGTCCGGAGCGTCTCTGAGTAATGAGCTTGAACGGGGCTATAACAAGTGCACATGCAGTACATACATACATGATACATACATACATACATACATACATACACCTACTTACATACATACATACATACATACATACATACATACATACATACATACATACATACATACATACATACATACATACATACATACATACATACATACATACATACATACATACATACATACATACATACATACATACATACATAATAATAATAATAATAATAATTACGACGATTTATATGGCGCAGTAACACAGCCATGCCGTTACAAGGGCGCCTTACAGAAAACCAGCTACACCGGATAAGCCCTAGCGAACAAGTGTGATTTTAGCCTGGCTTTAAAAGAGTCCACTGAGCCTGCTGATCGGATAGCGAGAGGAAGACTGTTCCAGCAACGAGGACCAGCGACCGATAAGGCACGATCGCCGAAGCACGATCTCATTCTCCGCACACGCAAATCAGACCTCTCGGATGATCTGAGCCGAAGCCCAGCCGCGGAGGAATGAGTCTCTATGCAGCAATCGCGCAGGTACTCGGGCGCAGCTCCGTGAAGCGATTTGAACACGAGCAAACAGAGCTTGAATTCGATGCGAGATGGAACAGGCAGCCAGTGGAGGACATCACGGAGGAGCGGCGTGACGTGGTCGTATTTTCTCCTGTTGCAGACTAGCCTCGCCGCGGCATTAAGCACTGACTGGAGTCCGTCCAAGAGGCACGCAGGCGCGCCGGCAAGCAAGCTGTTGCAGCGATCCACCTTGGAAGTGACGAAAGCGGCGACGGCCGCCCTCGCGGCCTCAAAGGGCAAGGACTTGATGCAGCTCCTGATGAGACGGAGCTGCCGGAAGCAACAACCTACTGTCCAGGCGATATGGCGCCTCATGGACAGATCTGACTCCAGCAGGACGCCGAGATCGCGCACGGAAGTCGAAGGCCGTATCAGGGCCCCACAGACACTCAGCGCGCCGGTGTCGAGATGGAGACACCGTCTTCTGGTCGCACACCACAGGAAGTCGGTCTTCTCGGGGGTTAAGCCGCAGTCGATACATACATACATACATACATACATACATACATACATACATACATACATACATACATACATACATACATACATACATACATACATACATACATACATACATACATACATACATACATACATACATACATACATACATACATACATACATACATACATACATACATACATACATACATACATACATACATACATACATACATACATACATACATACATACATACATACATACATACATACATACATACATACATACATGCATGTATGTATGTATGTAATACATACATACATACATACACACATACACACATACACACATGCATACATACATTCATTCATACATACATACATACATACATACATACATACATACATACATACATACATACATACATACATACATACATACATACATGCATACATACATACATACATACGTACATACATACATACATACATACATACACACATACATACATGCATGCATGCATACATACATACATACATACATACATACATACATACATACATACATACATACATACATACATACATACATACACACATACATACATACATACATACATACATACATACATACATACATACATACATACATACATACATACATACATACATACATACATACATACATACATACATACATACATTGCGCTACGATTTTTTGGAAAATTTTTCGCCAAGGCTGTTTTTAAGGAATTTTTTAACTGCACAACTTCTCCTGTCCTTTCCCATCCATGGTCCTCCATGGTAAATTACTCCAAATCGGAGGGAAATGACCTTTTTCAACAGTCTGGTTACTATTTTTAACTGCACATAAGTGCTTCTACAACTGCACAAACCCATTTAGAACTGCACATTTTGTGTACAACTGCACGTTAAAAAAGCCCTGATTTGCGCTCTTTAATTTTAATACTTTAGGTATCTAGGCCTATATAATACTATAGGCTCTCACAGTAGGCCCAGGGACTCTTTTCTAGGACTAGTAATTATTATTGTGAACAATTTTGTCTCTATCCATTTCGCTCTCAACAATAGATGTCGCCAACCTAAAAGTACGTTTTATGGTTAAAGATTATGTTTTGAATCCCAAAAGGCATTCTTTTATTTGTATTTCGCAAACAAAACTATTCATCAATCTGCCTTCATAAAATGTAAATGAATGACTTCTTTTCTTTTGTATAAGCTTACAAGATGTGAAATTTCCGGAACTCCGATTATCGCCCAAAAACTCAAACAAGGCGCTTAAAGATGAATATTCTGGTCCTATCTAGAAACGGTCCTTGCAGTATTTATTTAGGCTATAATTATCAGGGTTGCCACTCATAGCTTTTTCCACCTAGATCTAGTTTTTTTGCCTTATCTACATTTCTAGGTTTTTTTGGTGAAGATCTAGCCTTTTTTCTCACGGCGGTTTTTCCACTTTTTACGCATAAAAATTGGCTTTGCTAGGTGAAAATGCACAAAAGACGTGAAAAAAGTCGAAAATTTTGTAAATATGGACCCCAAAAGTTATGGATTTATTTCGAAGCGAAAAATTAAAAAGTCATCAGAATTTTTTCGGGAAAGGAAGCAAATTTCGGTCGAATGACAAAAAAAGTTTCTAAAAATTTGACTTTCATGTGCGAAAAATCGAAAAATCCACGTATTTTCTCAAAAATTCTCGATCTAGCCTTTTCTAGCCTTTTTTGGCCCGGTATGACCTTTTTTAAAATTCAGAGTGGCATCCCTGATAATTATATTAAGCGTAACAGATGTTTTACAGTAGCCTAGAAGTTTTCAGCAAATTCTAAAAAAATCTGTTTCAGTTTCCCGAATGCGACTATAGGCTATGTACACGAATCACTCTTCGCATTTTACCGTTGCGGCAGTGTAATTATTATTGAAAATTTACTTCTTATCGGCTTACTGTTTATTTCATTCATTCATTCATTCATTTCGTTAATTTATATAGCGATTCTTCAAGAAAACTACTCAGAGGCGCTCCTAGTCCAGCCACAGATAAAATAGTAGGTTTTGAGTATGAGTTTTCGAGGCAAGTAAAAAAACTTCCAGTGTGTCAATTTTGGGCAATCCTGGGAACGGCGGTCGTAAATTATAAACGGCGGTCGTAAATTCTAAAATTACAGAAATCGATAGGCTATCATCCTGAGAAGTCTTTAAACATGATGTGTGGCGAAATAGAAGCTGGATAAACGGCATTCCAGATGAAATGGAAGCTGGATGCATGGGGAAATACATCACTGAAATCATCAATCCAGTTTCCATTTCTCAAGTTTTATTTTCGTCAATCCAGTTTCTATTTCACATATACCATAGGAACCTTCATCCAGCTTCTATTTCAGATCTAAAAATACCTTCGTCCAGCTTCTATTTCAGATCTAAAAATACCTTCATCCAGCTTCTATTTCAGATCTAAAAATACTTCAATCCAGCTTATATTTCAATTGCTTTTCGTCAATCCACCTTCATTTCACCTGTAAAAGGTCTTCATCCAGCTTCCATTTCTCAAGTGCTTTCTCATTATTCTGGCTTCTATTTCGGTGGACCAGCTGGTCGTTTTATAAGTGTGGAGTGCAAAAGAAACCGTTTCTATGCGCCCATCCAATACACCACACTAAAAACAGTGTTTCGGAAATTACGACCGCCGTTCCCAGGATTGCCCAATTTTGTTTTTGGAGTGCAAGATTTTTATATGCACTCCGAATTGTCTGGGTCCGAATTGTCCGGCTCCGAATTGTCCATCCCCCGAATTGTTCATCTCCAAATTGTCCGGTCCAAATTGTCTATCTCCGAATTGTCCGGCAATGAATTGTCGGGCTCCGAATTCATCCAGACACATCTCGAATGGATCTTTGTCAGTTAGAATGTGAAATCTACAATTTCTCAGCTCACTGAAGAATTTGTGTAAATGATCATTTTTATCTTGCGTTGTTTGACTCTTGATTGTTTTTTTAAATAGGTTTTTTTGAGAAATTTTCCATTGTGCAGAAGAAAATTATGTTTGTCCAAGACACAATATCTATTTGTGTCGTATTGCACTTCAGTCAAAGCTTTTATAAGTGTAAGTAATAAAGAAATTTATGTCTTTCGAATATTGAATGTTTGATAATCCATATTAACCACAGTTTTTATTGCATAAAGTGACGCAATTAACAAATATAGAAGCTAATAAAGGCCAAACGAAAGAACCTTTAGGGACTACTGTCCTGCTGTGAGCGGGTGTGGTGGGTGTATGTACAGGTGAGAAGAAACAGCAACAGGTTATGTTATATGTAAATTAGAGAAAATAATATGTCTCAACTAATTAACTAGGCCTGCATACAAGGAAAAAGTCTGAAGGTGATGTCGTGTGTGCCCAGATCATCCATTTTAGAAAGGTAGTTTAAAAAAATAAAAGAATGATGGCCGATTCAGATATGGTGTTTAGCAGCTTAACAGGAGGCAATGTTTAACAAATTATTTTAAAGTTTACATTTGAACTAAGTGAAACAGACGGATTTCCAAATAATCAAGGGTAAGTTGTTCTAGGTCCTAGCTCGTAGGTTTGCATGATTCTTATCTGTTCAATGTTTAGTGTTTTTAATTTAGATCACAAGAGTTGAGAAATTTAATAATAACATTATATTAAGATTATTTGTCCTAACTTAGCTGTAATTTTAATTGTGATTTTTTTAACATTGCACATCTAATCTAAGCTTAAAATTCATCTGTTTTCATCTTGTTAAGGCTCCATAACTTGATATTTTGTTTTCTGTTATGTATTATATATTGTGTTTTTAACCCTAATCATACCGGGATATTAGACAACTTAAACGTACCGGGTGGGGTCCGAACGGACCCCAAACATATATACATAACAACTTGAATAATAACGCACGTACATGCATGTTTTATGTATATCTATGTATGTTTATATGTAGCCTAAGCAAGGATGTATGCATCTTTGTATCTATGCATGTATGTATGTATGTTTGTATGTATGTATGTATTAATGTATATATGCATGCATGCAGTGGTGGGTGTATGTATAATACGTATGTATATTATAAATATACATATTTGTTTGTGAATCTATGTATTGTATGCATGTATATTTGCATGCATGTATGTATTAATGCATGCATGTTTGTATGTATGCAGTATGTATGCATGAATGTCTGCATGTATACATGTACACGTAAGTATATGTGAATACACATATGTGTCTTTATAAGTACGTATATAATCTATGTAAGCATACATACATACATACACACATACATGCATGCACACATACATACATACATACATACATGCATGCACACATACATACATATATACATACATATACATACGTATGCACATTCTCGCATATGTACTTACATTCATATTTGCACATGCATACATACATATATCCACACATATTTATATATACACATGCATACATACATACATACTTGCATACATACTCACATACATACACACATACATACATACATACATGCATGCATGCATACGTAAATACATACATACATACATACATACATACATACATACATACATACATACATACATACATACATACATACATACATACATACATGCATACACATACACATATACATACAAACATTTGCATACACACACATGCATACATACGTACCTACATGCATGCATGCATACATGCATAGATACATACATACATACAAATATACAAATATACATAATACATACATACATACATACATACAATGTCTTACATACATACATACAAACTTCAATATAATTATATACACGATGAACAAATAATTGTCAAATATGTGTGTATTCATGCATGAATGTTTGTGTGTATGTTTTGCATGTATGTAAGTATGTATGTATGTATGTATGTATGTATGTATGTATGCATGTATGCTTGCATATGTATGTGCATGTTTTCATGTATACGTGTCTGAATAATATAATATGTTGGTATTCAGTTTGCATGTATGTGCATGCTGTTTTGCTTTTATGTGCATACGTTTGTGATAATTATATGAATGTATACATATATGTTTGTATGTTTGTTTGTGTATGTTTGTATGTATGCATGCATGTGTGCATGTAGGTACATACATACATACAATCCCTTACATAACAGCATGCTGCTTTGCTCTTATGTCCATACGTTTGTGATAATTATATGAATGTATACATATATGTTTGTATGTTTGTTTGCGTGTATGTTTGCATGCATGTATGCATGTGTGTATGTAGGTACATACATACATAACAGTCCTTTGACGAATTGTCCTTGAAAAATAGTCCTAGACCCAAATCTTGCAGTGCAAAGTTGTCGAAATCCAGCTCAACATTGGCTAAAATGGCATTTTTACGTTGGGGTCCGAACGGACCCCCAACAGAATTTTTTTAATTAAAAATTAAAAATTATTTTTTCCTAAAAAGTAGCTACAGCGTATCAAGTAGGACAAACTTATTGACAAATTCATGAAATGCCGACTCTTAATCATTTATAGCACAAAAGTTGCACAGCACTTTATGTGCTTGGGGTCCGAAAAGACCCCACCTGGTATGATTAGGGTTAGTTGACTTATCGAATGGCTTATGTTTTTTTTTCCTGCAGCAAGCTTCCAATGCCAACTATTTATCCATGATGCATGATTATGATAATGGTTCTATGCAAGTCAGAAAAGTTGGTCTTTTTTACAAATAGAGAATCAACTTTATAACGAAGAACTTGAAATGTGTCTTGTCCAAACTTGTGTACAGGAAAACAGTGCTGTTGACTATTGTTATGTAACTTTGAATAAGCAACAGAGAAATTATTTTGCTATAGGTGACATCATCATTCACCATGAGCAGTGTGCTCGTAGGTGTCCAGTGTCAGCTTCATCTTCTTTTCCCTTCCATACTTGTTCTGTGCTAGGTGGAACAGTTCCTGTAGTTGGCCTATGTACCAATCAGTTGTACAAACCCTCATGTTGTTCATCCATTCCCTATAACAGCGGTTCTCAACCGGGGGTCCGCGGACCCCTGGGGGTCCGCGGCGACGTGCTTGGGGGTCCGCGAGCAAGTCCTGAAAATTATATATTTCTTAGTTAAAAACGTAGAAACAGTCAAACAGATAAATTGTTGGTCAATTTTTAGATATTTCCTCTTTTCAATGGCGACATGAAACTAATAACACGCTGATTAATGACAAATTCATCTGTTTTAGATGGGTGGGTTTGTTTCAGTCTCTATATTAATATATAGGATAATAGAGTCGCACAGTTGCGATAATGCGCCAAAGGCGCACAATTTTATTGGGGGTCCGTGACCGTGGCCCAAATTAAAAAGGGGTCCGTGAGTCTGAAAACGTTGAGAACCGCTGCCCTATAAGGTCTGCCTCTCTTGTTGTCTCCCTCAATTATTCGTGACAATCTTTGAGTATTAGTACTGTCATCTCAAATTACACGAACAGCACAAGATTTTAAGATGCTTGTTTTTAACCAGTTTGATTGTGTTTTTACTTGAGCACCTTTGATAAGATTTTCTTGATTAAAAAAAACACACTTCATTTAGAAGAGATAGAGACTCAGACAGCCAAGGAGAAAGGTTGCGAAGGGTAGTAAGTTGGGAATGTGACCTGAGATAGGGCTGTGCAAATGAAGAAATTTGCATGCAGAAGGAAATGTAGTAGGTGTGTCCAGTGTTTATTCGGAATGTTTAACTAAAAAGTTTTTTTAAAGCTAAACTAAACTGGATTGTTGAAGCTGGAATTTAACTATGAACAAAAGTGTTGTTAAAACAAAAGTTTAACTTATTTGTGTTATTAGCTAAAAAGTGTAAGTAATATTTTTTAATTTTTAGTTAAGTAAAATGACAGCTACAAAATCAGCAACTCCGCAAGCCATCTTCCAGAATGAACAGTGAACACTGTCAGCAACTTAACGCGTTGTTTACTTACTTATTAACACTTGCATTGCCATTGGTATTGAGTATGTATTAAGGTGCACAGTAACTGTAAACAGGAATAATGCTTTTTGTTATTATTTTAATTGAGTTGAATTGATGGTAGACTTTTCAGAACAGCAGTTCCACTCTTCCAAGTTCAGCTGCTGTTGGAAGGTTGTTCAGTGCTACATCACAAATATTGAAAACTGCTGATGCCAAAATGTCTGACAATACCATCGGTCACCTTTTTCATGATCCAGATACAAATTTGACAGTAGTCTTGCTCATGCGGGTCATCATTGTCATGAGTAATCAGAGCAACTTGTTTATTACTGAACTATAAGTTCGTGAACGATTTTGCTTGCAGATAGCAGAAAATTTGTGCAACAAACATTAATAATGCTTATGTCATTTGAAAGAGCTTTAGCCTATGTCCCGAAACCAAAAAGTGTAAAAAGTGTTAGTTTTTTGCAACGAGGAAATGACGTCATCAATTTATACGTAAGGGCTATTTTTAGCGAATTTTATGCAGTTCGCGATCGTTTTTCGTAAACAAACTTGGGGAAATGGGGAAAATAGCAGACGTTCAGTTACGCTCGAAAGCTGCTATTCTTGATGAAGAAGGACATTCATATTCCGTTATATATGCGATAAATTAGGATGATCGGAAGGTTGGGTAGCAAAATGGGTTGAAAGAAGCATGCAAGGCGAGTTAGGCGATCATGCGCGATGGGGTCGACCAAAGATTTTGACACAGGCTGCTATTAAAATAATCAAAAAGGCAAAATACAGACGAGAATTTGGATTGAGACAGATAAAAAAATCTCTCAAAATAGGTGGACTTAAGGACAACAAAGAAACAATCAGAAATAACATGAAAGGGGAGTTAAAGTGGAGAAGTTGGAAACGCAGAAAGGCGCCATTGCTAACAGACGCTCAGAGGAAAAAACGGTTGTTATTCGCGAGCACATACATCTGCTGTTTCGCGAGCATGGCTGAACGAAAATATTCCTAACTACATTGAGAAATGGCCTCCAAACTCTGCTGATCTCTCACCGATTGAAAATCTCTGGAGTATACTCTCAGGCAGTGTCCACAAAGATCCTGAACCAAATACTCCTGCTCAGCTAAAACGTCGTTTGCGAAAACCTGGAATTCGATATCGGTTGAAACTTTGTACAACCTCATCGAATTTTTACCCAGACGAATGAAAGCTGTTATAGCCAGCAAAGGCAACACTATTGCCTATTAAATGGTAAAATAATTATTGATTTTTGTTGTGTATATTTTTGTAACAAGCTAGCAAAATCGTTCAAGAACTTATTGGACACCCTGTACATTGAATTGCATGATGTTTTGTTGTTTGCATTACCAAATGTCTTCACTATTTCCTGGTATAATTGTAGTTGGACTTATTACTCTAGTTAACCTCGCATCACATAGTGTGACAGTGAAACCATCATTGACCCTCTCTGCATTGTTGCAGGACAATTTGACTTCCGTTTTGGTGAATATGTTTCAAGTTTGTCAAGAAAGTTGGATAAAGTTTCTCTAAATATTTTGATGTACCATAGTCAACATATTTAAAAATCAATTGGAATTTTTAGTGAAAATTATTTTATTTTTTATTGAAAAATAGCTTAGAGTTAAACTAAACAAAATTGGTTAGCAACCATCATTGCATACCAGGGTATTTACACGTTCTGTCTGTATATCGGTTTTTGCCCATCTTCTAAATAATTTCATTGCATATGTATTTCAACAGCATTTATTTATTAAGTGTTCTGAATTATTTTGCAGGTGTTGATTGTGCACTCATTGTAATGCCACAAAACGTTGCTGTGCTTAGTAGAGAAAGTGTTACTCTACAATGTGCTTCAGGTCGCAACTCTAAAGGCAACATAGCATGGAATACCATTAACCCGTTAACATCTCTAAGCGAATTGATTTTTAATGACAAGATCTTGGCTCCAAGTGTTTCATCATATATTTCTGTTTTGGATAGAGATGATGGAAGCTGTAGTTTGCATATTGATGCTACAGTTCCAGCTGCCAAGAGATACGTTTGCATAGATCGTGAAACTGGAGAAGAAGCCAGTGCGGAATTGATAGTTATTGGCAAGTGTTTCATCTTTATTTGCCTGTTCTAACTTATGTAAGTAAGTATCAACTTTAATTCAGTTTTGCTAAGGCCTAAAAAAATGTTGTGTTTCCGGTAACAGAGCAAAAAAAAATTGGGTAGGTAGGTCGAAAAATATTTTTATTTTGGTAAAATATTTTTATGCAGTGACTATTCGAAAAAGTATACCCCACTAGTCTTTTTTGCACAAAGGTGCACGTTGCAACAAATTACGTGTTCTGAGCAAGTAGAAACTGCCTATTTCCCGACTGTCTGCACCTGAAACTGCTCTAGAAACAATCCTATTAATTTCATTTTGTTGACGTCTTTTCTGTTATGTCACTACAAATGTTAAAAAAATATTTTTAAAATTTTTGTAATTTAAAAAAAAATAATAATAATTTTAAAAAATTATTTAAAAAAAAAAAAAAATTAATTGAGTCGAGGCAATAAAAGAGGGTCGGTCGGGTTACCGGAAACACAACATTTTTTTAGGCCTAACCACAATCTGAGCAGCAAGCAACATTATACATAGAGCATGTACCAGTACATTCAAAGACAGAATAAAGCATGCGATTAAGAAAACTTAAATAATCTAGTTTAGCTGATCTCTAATAATAGCTGTAGTAAAATTAGAATTACTATTTTGTTTTCTTATAATGCAAAACGGTTTAATGATGAGCTTCAGGAATGATGCTACGCAATTGTGACCTACTGTTACAAAGTGACTTATTATATTTCAATTTTATTAAGGAGAAACCACATTAGTAGGTGGCTTGCCAAAATGTCCAGATTTTTTTATTTGTTTAAGTTGCAGATCTGTAGTTTGAGTTCTTTTTATGATATTGTTTCATTTAAATGTCAATATTTTTTTGTCATGGGTGAACAAAATTAAAGAAAATGTTCAATTTAAGTATTGTCCTTCTCGTAACCAGTTGTCACTCATCTACAGAGATCATGTTATACGCAATTTCTATTCTATCAATAAAAAATTGTTATGTCCTTGTATAGCTGAACTATCAGCCTTTTTTATTTGTTTTTGCCATTGGTAAACTATAAATTAATTTAGGGTAGGAGTGAGTCTGAGTTAACCTATGTAAAATGACATTTGTCGGCTTAAAAGAGAGTTTTCTGCAAGCTTTTGTTTAATCATAATTATGTCCAGTTCTGCTTTTCTGTTTTTCTGTTTACAGAGAGCATAAAGTGTGATTCATCGACAGTTAATAACAAAAATTCAGTTGATGTAAGCTGTGCTATCGCATATGCTGGTAACTGGGCTCCGATTGTGGTGTGTAGAGAATTCGATAAAGATGGAGAAAACGTCTTGAATGGAAATCTGAATGAAAGTTTAACTGAAAATCAATTGGCAAAGCGTATCTGGAGTTTTAGTGGTAAGAATGCGTCGCGCAATATTGAGTGTTGGGCAAAGTTCGAGCAGTCTGACATGCCTAAAGGGACAAGTGCGACAAATATTCCAGAAACTCTTAATCGGACATATGGTAAGAATTAAGTTTTGTGCATTGTTTTATTATATGTTTTTGGTAGCATGCCATTTTGTCATGTAAAAAATACAATAGTAAATGTAAGTAAATGTCTTCAAGTTTAAATGTGCTTTGTGCCATAGTACTGGCAATTGACTTTATGAAGCAACATAAAAGTTTGTGCTCGTGCTACTTACAATACTACATAGATTTGAATAATTGCATTGCATAACATTACTTCCTTGCACTTGCATAGCAAGTGTATATTCATGATAATTCTGGTCAGCATTTTAATGGGCATAATTTCTCAGAATGCTGTCTCTAATGGTTTTTCTGTTTGTGTGAATGTGTGCACACAAATTTGGAAAACCAAATTAGTTAATTAGACTTGTTTTTAGTTTAAAACTTCTTTAAATTGTTTTCCACTGTCCAAAATTCTGTGCTGCTTGTAAACCACCGAATTAGAGCTTTTCTAATCTACACATTGCCATAGATACATCATAAGAAATACAGAAGCTGTGATACAATAATTTTAACGTGAAGTATTTAGTGAATGGTCAGTACATGGTACATTCAAAATTGCAAAACGATAACTACCGGTAGTTGTCTTGTAGTGTAGTCTGCAAATTGGTTTGGTAGTGTGTTCAGATGATGTGGATTGTGGAACTTGCACATTTGATCATTTTATTGAGAATTAATTTCTTCACCTTTGTGCCCCATACTTCTGAATGTTAGTTTTAATTTTTGAATTCCTTTTATGACCTTTTATGACAGTGGAAAACAATTTAAAGAAGTTTTAAACTAAAAACAAGTCTAATTAACTAATTTGGTTTTCCAAATTTGTGTGCACGCATTCACACAAACAGAAAAACCATTAGAGACAGCATTCTGAGAAATTATGCCCATTAAAGTGCGACCTGGTGGCGGACCGGTAACGCGTCCGCTCACGGAGCGGCAGGTTGCGGGTTCGACTCCGGGTAACGACCTTGGGCAAGTTGTTTACGCACACTTGCCTCTGTCACCAAGCAGTATAATTTGGTACCAGCGTAAGCTGGGAAGTAAACAGCAAGTCCTGCGATACACTGGCCTCGTGTCCGGGACCTTGGGATTCGTCAATTGCTGGCTCAGGTCCATGGAAAAGGAGATGAGCGCCTCCCTGTGTTCCTCATGGAACGGGATGGGGGACTTTTTATGACCTGCATACTTAATAAATTAATAGTAGCAAGTAATTGAAACTTTATTTATTTGTCAAAGCCTATACAGCTCCAGAGTCGGAAAAGAGCTGCTGGAACGACGTTGTGACTACTGCCTGCATAACAGTCTTTTTAATTCTTCTGGTTGAACTCCTTTTAATGAGTCTTCGTTGGGTCTATAAAAAAAGAAAAAGGTTAGACTATTTACTTACTTATGCAATAGCATTGTGTAGCCCCTATGAAAGTTTATTTCTAACCGACATGTAGCTCTTCACAGTAATACTGTAATTCGAATGTTAAACGTCGATGTTATAGTAATTCTAATTGGTGTCATTATCCAGTTAGTGAATTAGTTTCCTTTGACCACCTTTTGTGCAGGACCTTGGTATTATTCTGAACCAAGAACTAACTCATACTCTGCACATAAACCTGCTGTGTTGTGATTATTCTTACCAGTTGTGCCAGCTCAAAGTGGTATCGCACTTTCTGACTTTTGGTTCTGCCTCTACCCTTGTTCAGTTTTTCATAGTTTTGCTTCACTACTTTTGAACCTTCTGTGATGGACGACCGGCTGATCGAATTTGCTGGCTGGAACAGGCCTGCGCTCTATTATTGCCATATTCCAAAATTTGGTCATTTCTCATGTTATAAGTGGGATGTCTTGCATTGACTCCATTTCTTGCAGCGGATTTCCTACAAGGTCTGTGCATTGGTTTGGCCAGTGTTTCCTAAAGTGGGTTCCGCGGAACCCAGGGGTTCCACGGGATGGGTGCAGGGGTTCCGCGAAAAGATGGTCAAATACTTTCTTACTATGAATGATGATAATAATTGAATACGGAACTATTCAAAGTAGGCGAGAAACCAGATAACTTTTCTAATGATAACTACTAACATCTTATTTTAACAAATGAAGCAGAATTCCAATCAACCTTCACTGATCACAGTGATCAGCAGTGTTATTTTAGTTCCTGAGAATAGAATAAGAATAAGAATTATTTTAATTTCGTTCCATGGAACGAAAACTGGAATAAAAAATAATTCTGGAACGAGAATAGAATAGGAATAAAAATTTCAATATTTTTCTGGAACGAGAACGGAATAGAAATAGAAACTTTACAAAAAATTTAATAGTTTTTCGGACTGAAGACGGCTCCTGATTTGTCACTTTTATTATAGTCTGACTTCTGCTGCCTGATGGTTTTTTCTTTCCAATTTCCGAACTATTGTAGACTATTATTAATATTACATTATATTAAAATTTCAGTGCTGTTAAAAGACTCGAGGCACTGTTTTGTGTGTTACTGTAATCATTCATGTTAGACATAACTATGAGAAGTGGAATTGGAAGTGGAACTAAAAATATAAATTTTCTGGAACTGGAACTGGAATAAAAATTATTTATAAATAGGAAGTGGAACTAGAATAAGAACGAAATTTATTTATAAAGAAGAACTAAAACTAGATTAAAAGTTACAACAATGGAATAGAATAAGAATAGGAATAAAAATTAATGCTGGAACTAAAATAACACTGGTGATCAGTGTCTGAAATGAGTTAGTTAAAGAATGCCTCTCCCCATTAACTGCAGTAGCATGCTTTTGCATTTGCACATAAAACATTTAGAAACTGCATTCACATAATTATTTTACTGGAACAGAAGCAAAATATAGAAATTGACGAAATGATGCAGAGCAATAAGAATGCAGCTTTCTAGCATCAAGCAAGTTATAGACAAAATGCATGAGAAGAAACAAGCACGGTTCACATTCTAATTTCATGTACTCCCAGTAGACCTATTGTGATCACCCAGTCGTGGTTTTCAAAACAGTGCAATTTAATTCTTCCTATAGGAAAATAAACTTTAGAACTACAATAGTGGGTGTTTAGTAGGTCTATGCTTCTTAGGAACTTTGCATGTTTTAATGCATTTAGTTGAGATTGGGGTTCCGCGAGAAAATATTAGGACGCGAAAAAGTTTGGGAAACGCTGGGTTAGGCGATGCATTGTTGCTTGATTAATGCACGAGTCATTATTTGTGAATTTGTTACAGGGAAAGGAGTTATGCAGAAACACAGAACATGTGCATAAGGCCACGTGGCGATTTGGGTAGTTTGTAAGAATATACCAGTAAGTATGTATCGGAAAATTCTTTTAGCTTTTGTAAAACTTCTCAAAACTTTAAACCAGGGTTACATGTTACTGGTAATAATAATAATAATAGTATGAATAATAATAAGATGATTAATAATAATAATAATAATTTATATATGTCTATTACAGCCTGACATGACTTCATTCCGCTGGCCCTGGAGACGCATCTATTAATTATAGAGGAATTTCTTTGTTAATTGGTTTAGGTCATCACTTGTTACAGGCGTCTGACGTTCTGAGGGAGACGTCCTTCCTCTTCCAAAGGCTTTCAATTAATTATTATTCAGCGTTTAATGCTGTGGCCTTTGTGAATTATTTTGCTAACCCTTTATCCGATTTGAAAAAGGGGCAACCTTTCAATAAAAATAGCGTTATAATAATTTATAGTAATAATATTTTTTTACTCGAGTTACGTTTTATTTCTCAGAATGCAAAAAATTATTATGATTACTTTTGTTGCCTTGCACTAGACTTAAAGGTGTAATTGTACAGATGTTTAAATAACACAGTCACTATATAATAGTACCTAGCAGTGTATGAACGAGCATGAAAACTGCCAGTATTTGTGGTGACCGGACAATTCGGAGCGGAGAATTCAGACCGGATGGACAAATTTTTTGGCTTAAATAGAAGGTAGTGTTGACGAAAATGTTGTTGCTTCAATAGAAGTTGAATTTACAGAAGCAATTAGCGTTCAAATAGAAGTTGGATTGATGAAAATACTTCTTGGCAAGTGCTTGCTAAGCTAATATAGAGGTTGATGACACTACAATCACTTAAATAGAAGTTGGTTGAATGGAAGTTGGATTTATGGAAGCAATTGTTGCTCAATTGGAAGTTGACTGAAGAAAATAATTCTTGCTTCAGCAGAAGTTGGATTGACGAGTATAATTCTAGGCTGCTCTGAATTGACCGCTCTGAATTGTTCGGGAAGCGTACTTGTGAGCCAGTGGAGTAATAATCAAGTGTTCATTTGCAGCACTTGCTTGTGGATAGGTTTATTTCTGAAAGAATTCTTTCATCAGATGTTCTTCTTTTTGAACATTTCATTAATCCAACTTCATCAATGTTTATCAACGGTTCTTTTGATTGTTCGAATTTCCATTTCAGAGGAAATTAATTTCATCTATCCACTTTCCATTTTAGAATGATTTTACTTGGCATTATTTTCATCACTACAGCTTCTGATTCAGAAAAGTTTTGTCATCAAATCTGCCTTCCATTTATCAACAGTTCTTTCATCATATCCAGCTTCTATTTAACGAGGAATTTTAATTGTCAATCCAACTTTGATTTTAGTCAAAGTTATTTTTATCACTGCAGCTTATTTTTACCTGGTACTATGATTTCTTTTCATTCATCTAACTTTTAGTATCACGTGAATTTGTATCCATTAATCCAATTTCTACTTCCGGAAAGATTTCTTGTCTTCAATCCAACTTTTGTTTGAGCAAGAATTTTTCTTCTGTCCCTCTTTTATTTGAAAGAGAATTCCTTTCATCAGTCCAATTTCTATTTAAACCAGAATTCAACTTCTATTTAGGCAGGAAGGATGAACAACTGATTTTCATAATTTTAGGTGTTGAATTTTTAGCGACCCTTATTATGACGGACTAGCTCCACCATATCTTCGAGAACTGTGTTGTTCCACCTTGGGAGTTCAGCGTCGATCCACCTTCGATCAGCGATCCAAGTGGAACTTCTGGTTCCCCGCTCGCGAACTGCTATCCGACAGCGTCGCTCATTCTCTGTTGCTGGTCCTACAACCTGGAATGGTCTCTCTGTTAGACTGCGCTTAATTCCCAGGGGTCACTCTGCTCTGTTCCTTAATAACCTAAAAACTGTCTTATTTAGCCGTGGTTTGGCCTGGAGCGCTTCTGAGTAGCCTACCTTGAAGAAGCACTATATAAATTTCTTAAATAAAATAAATAAGATAAATACCAATTGATCTGCTTCAACTAAGTGGCCAGCATTGTTCCCAAACAGCTATAAGGAACAGTACCAGAATTTATCAAAACAGTGTTCAATACAGTGTAAGTGAATAAAGAACTCTAATATATACCTGATAGATTTGTTACTTTCTGATTTGAGTCACTTTGCAAATTGTTCATTGTATTTTTAGGCCAATTACTGTTATTACTCTTACACATAATTTGTTAAGTGCAACTACAAGCTGTGGCTATGTATGCATAATATGTCAGAACACTTAATATAGCACTTTTTAAGTCCTGCAAATCCATTTTCTCTGTGCTGGATTGTGTGATGTTAACTGTCATTTATAACTAGACAATTACATCAACTGACAAAATAATGCAGGAAAACTAAAAACAGTGTCAACATTGGTGGACACACATGCACACATGGAGCCAACGGATTCCTGTTTACATTAGTCAACGTTACCAAGCATGTAGAGTTTTGTAGACGGTCATTGGGTCTGAGGTGCAGATGGATGTTGACTCAGAGTGAAATGCATTGTTCACAGTTCTAAGCTTTTGTTAATGTAATTTAGTGATGATGATTATGATGATGATGATGGTTCTCTGCCCGAAGGCAGGTCCTATGACTTGCGCCACCTGGGGATGAGATGAGTGAGGTGGTTTCCCTGTTGCCTTCCCCACAGACAATGATGGGTAAGCAACTTGCCCAAAGTCGCTCCGCAGCAGCTTGCGCCACCGCGTTCCATGTGTGCTAGCCCAAGATATCTAAATCTCTGAATGTCAACTCCCAGCCCGGGGCTTGAACCGCAGTTCGTTGTAACTAACAGACATTGCCGCTCTCGCTTGCCGGTGTAGCTACTAGGCCAATTTAGTGATATAAATTCCTAAGTGCAGTTCTTCTAAATTTTAGAACATCATAATAATGAAAGTCTCTAGTCTAGAATGTGACGTTTTTGATTGTTCACAACTATTTGTTATTTTTTGAGTATCAAAATTTACCAGATTGCCTTTTAATCACTAATTGATCAATGCCATGTGCTGCTGTTATTTCAGGTTCGTGTGTATTTCCATCCAGTCACCAGGACCTCGTCACATATACTAGTCTAACACAAAGTAGCCTATTATTCAGTTGCAATGGATATTTCTTTATTTATTAATAGTCATAACATTTATTCAATCATCTTTTTGGCTCATTCATGAACTGAGCCATATGAATTCCAAGTTTGTGAAAGAGCCAAATATGCTGCCTAACTTAAGTTTTGCATTTTCATTTGTGTGCTCTAGTCCTTATAGACCTTCATATTTTAGTCAAACATTTCTGCCTCCACAAAAACTTAACACTTTAACATAATATGTGCTAACACGAATCTCTTGTGAAACTATGTTTTGTCGTAATTGCAGGTTTCTCTGGTGATAGGCTCAGATGATGATAGGTGCATCTATTGCTTTTCTGTATGTTGTGAGTTATGGTTTTTCACTTTTCTGGTCTCAAGGTTTTTGAATGCACTTGTATTCGTCCAGTCTTCCAGATGTAAGTGAAGAACATTATTGTGGCTATACTTCATTTTGCTGTAAGATGTACAGTTGTACACCTGGCAGAGGAATTTGTGAATTTGTTCAGACCTGAGGTCAATATCTATTGCTTTTCTGTATTGCTTTTCTGTATGTTGTGAGTTATGGTTTTTCACTTTTCTGGTCTCAAGTTTTTTGAATGCACTTGTATTCGTCCAGTCTTCCAGATGCAAGTGAAGAACATTATTGTGGCTATACTTTAATTTTTCTGTAAGATGTACAGTTGCACACCTGGCAGAGGAATTTGTGAATTTGTTCAGACGTGAGGTCAATATATTGATAGAGGTTTTTAAAATAGTTGCGTTAAATTTTTCTTCGCTCCTATGCCAATAATCTTTCCTAATTTTGTCAACATTTGTTTCAATTTTTTAAAATTTATTCATTATCAGAGCTCGTACTTATTTCTTCTCCCAAATAGACGAGATCCTAACATGCCTTGGCAAATTAGAACAGCTCTGAAGTAATGATGAGAGGTGCTTGCAACATCTTGAGTTCAAAGGACAGTCAGTGGGGTATATTCAAAGAGGTTAGATTGTTCCATCATGGAATAGACACAACATTGCCTTTGCAATGATTGACCAAAAGTAGCAACTCTCAATAAATTAAAAAAAATAATTATGGTTTGTGGACCGTGTGAAGAATCGTTTTGATCTGAAGTGCCTTGTAGGTGTGTGTGACATTTTTGGCATTCATATCCAAGTTTCTTGCTTTGGCTTTAATATCTAATAATTATGTATTCAGTTTAAATAAAATCTCACAGTCTGAGCATTGCTTATAGTCTTATACCAGTACGTGTTAGTTAAAAATAAGCTTCTAGTACTGCTTCTGTGTTTTTTGAAAGTGTGATTGAATAGCTTTGTATCAAGAACAGCATTAATATGAGGCACTGTCTGCTCTAGCCTTTGAGATGTTAAATGTAATTTAGAACTAGCTACATTGCATCAATAAGCAGAAGAATGCACAGTGAACTAGAAAAGCCATCAGATGTGGGTCAAGTTGACAGCAACGCATGTGTCTTGAAACAACTAATAAATTCCCTATAGATGATTTGTTGAATAATTGATTGATTCTTTTTAATTTTTGACATCGTGTCATGTTTAGACTTTAGAATCATTGTACCTAATTCAGAATCTCCGGACCAAATTGAGTCGGTTGGTTGGTTTGATGATCGAAAAGGTGATAGTGCTCACCCATGGGCAAAGTTTATCAGGGGCTGGGGGCTAAGCCCCCCCCCCCAGAAGGTCTAGAGTACTTTTTACCATGGAAATGGTATCTTTTTCCGGGGTTAGCCCCCCCCCCCCCTTCAAGAAGGCCCAGACTTGAAATTATATAACCCTTTGTAAAAGGTCGTGGCCTATGTATTCGGCCATATTTTATAGCTGTGAACTGTTGTCAAAGTAGGCCACACGCCGTTACACGCTGAATTGTTAGTTGATGGAATAAAGTTATCGTCATAGGCCTATTGATCTATCTATATGCAAGGGCGGATCCATGGGGGGGGGGGGCAATCCGGCCTTGGCCTCCCATTTAGAATTGCCCATGTATCGTGCTCCCCCACCATTTGGTTTCGACAAGCTTTCGAACAATGTTAATGAGGATGTTTAGACTGGATGACTAAAAAAGGTCATCAACTCTTTGGCGGACAAGACGATATACTTTTCCAGAAATTTCAACCAGATGACTAAAAAAAGGGTCATCAACTTTTTTGGCACAGATACAATTTTTTTTTCCAAAACCCAAGGCCAAGAATGTTTCTGTAGCCTATCCGCCCCTGTAACGTTGCAACGTGAATGGCTTTTGAATCTGTAGGCGCTTATCGCGTGAAATAAAATGTCCATAACTCGAGATTTAAAGTGAATTGAGAACTGAAAATAGTCATTTTGACCTAAAAATTTGTGTAAGAATCAATTGCAAAAATTTTGGTAAACCGACACTCTGTCATTTAAGAGGAGTTCTTGTTGCAAAATTAAAAATGCATCCGGACAAACAAACAGAAGGACAAGCTTTAAGAATTATAATAGCCTATGCCTAGGCCTATTAGATAACCTTCAGTTGTAGCCTACCACGTAGGCTACCTCGGCCTAATTCAAACGTTATGTTTCCGAACGGTAGATTTCGTTTCTATTGGTTCAGAGTTTTCTTTCAGGTTGATCGCAATCCCACGTCTAGAATCACGCGTGGAAGGCCAGTGACTATAATAGGCCTAGGTCTGATAGGTAAAAAAGATAGATAAAAAATAGGTAAAAAAGATAATTCGAGATCTAGGCTAACTTTATCTCTAGAGTAGGCCTACTATTCAAAAACATTTTTTTACCTAAATCAAATCAGATCAAAATCAGTTTATTCTGAGAAAGAACAACAGACAAACAAACAAATAGGCTAACCAAGGTAGACGGCAAAGTAAAATAGTAGGCCTACACAAAAATAAAAATCAATGATTATTTAGGACACCTTGATTGTATGAACGGTGAATACTCAGAAAGGGTCATCCAGAAAGGGACAGGTCCCGCTAACCTGGATAACCCCAGAACGAAAAATGTAAATCAAGACGGTGAGGCTAGAGATAGGCCTATAAACAGAAATTAGTAGAAACAAATTAGACAATAGGCCTACCAGTGAAGAAATCACTGGCATGAGATCACACATTAACACAAACAAAACACGCAAAAAACCTTCGGCAACAAGCCAAAAAACAAAGCAAAAACAACAAACATAAGTCAGTAGGCCTAATGGCAACCTGAATCATTAGGCACATCTAGCTATAGCTAGGCTAATATTATAAAAGTAGGCTACACAGATCAAAACAAAGGAACCAGAAGAAAAACACTATAAGCACCTTGGTAACTATATATTTAAATAGGCTTAGCCTATTACTGAGCAGACCTATTACTAGACGGAATAACCAGCAAACCTAGATCAATTTTGATCAATTTTGTTTTTGTTTTAACCTAACAAACACAGATTAATTAATAATTCTGTAACGATCGTGGAAATTCCGATCGTTAATTATAAATTTGCGGCCTAAAACGATTTGCGGCCTAGATTCGCGGCCTTGCTAAATTGCGAGCGGTCCTCGGAGTTTAACCCCTTTTTGGAACTGACCGCCGGAGCAGTAACCCTTTTTAGCGGAGAATATTGCATTGCGACACTCTATTTTTAGATCGGCGGCAACGCAACCGTTTTGATTGGACCTCCTCGGTCACGGGACTCTCACGAGTCACGTGACGTCGTCTCTGGTTGGCTGGAAACAGCTAGATCGGCAGACGGAGGAAAGGTTTCGAGGGTGCAACATCTCCGTGCTCGTGCCGACGAAATCGTTGATAAAAATAAGAAGAACTCTGACAGAAATTTCATTGAAATAATCCGTTTAATAATTCAACGGACGAACGAGATATTGAAGATACTTCTGGTTAAGACCGTAGAGTCTGGAGGAAGTTTTTACGCTAAATTGTCGACGAAATAGAACCGAAATTCTTCCGTGGTAAATTCTCTGGTAGACGATTCTTTGTGACCGCCATTGTCGTCATTGCCGATCGCTGCGATAACAATTACTGGAGGGGTAGAGAAGTATCACTGTGGTTTTTATCTGATTCCTTAACCGAGAAAATTGAATAAGTGTAATCTGTGAATAATACTTTGGCTGTGTGCAGTGTTGATAGATAATTAGCAACGAATGGATCGTGTGCAATAATTAATTAGATAATTGATTGAGTATAAATTGATTAGATAATAATGAACAATTCTCTCAGAAGAGAAACGCGCCTGTAAAACTGATATAAGATTTAACCTTAATAAGCCTAAAGTGTTTTACTTAAATAATCAGAGTAAAGTTAGAACATGTATTAGAAACGTGTAATAATTAAGTCGTGTAGTTAAATCTTACTGAACAGACTCTGAATAGTGAATATTGTACATTGTACGAGAACATTGCTTTTAATTTCAACTATTGTTAAACATTGACAAAGTTTGTCAACTGCAGTTAAGAAACGTTTGCTTAATTAAATAATCTAAACGAGTATTGAATAACTTTGACTTAAGATAACCCTGAAATGTCCGAGGTATCTTATGAAGACGAGGTGGAGGAGAATAGGGAAGAGAATGAGGAAGGAGAAACCCCGGATGATAATGACCCCGAGGGGATGAGTAAAACAGGAGTCGTTGAACTTCTACAGTCCTTCACAGGCACACTAGCAGAATTTATGGAGCGCCATGATTCTCAAATAGAGCACCTAAATAACGAGATAAGTCAATTGCATGAACGCCCGGGTCAGTTTATCCCTTCTTCGAAGGAAGGTGAGGTAGTTTCGGAACGGCTAAGGGAAGTGGTAACACCACTAAAGGAAAGGGGGATCCAAAAACCTGTTGGAGCGGATTCGAACCCTGACGACCTTTATGCAAATGAAGTCGTTGCTCTCAGACCGAGAGCCGCTGAGCTGTATGTCCCTTCCACTCGAGCTATCCTTGGTACCTGTGTAAGACAACCCCGGCCTGAAGTGGTGGAAGCTACCCTCCCTTACGGCCAATCAGGAATTGACTCTGCCCTGGCGCATACCGTAGAAACTGCTGACCCTGCTTATTTCGCATTATCTTCGGTTCCCCTCAATTCACGGACGCCGCTCCAACAGCGTGGCACCTCGTTTGGAAACACCTGGCAGTTTCCGAAAATGGGGGTCGCGACAAGTGGTACCATTAGTGGGATGAAGCTAAGGGCTGGTATAACAAGTGATACCAGAGTAAGCGGGGTTGAATTGAGTTCGGATACCGAGGGTCCTGCTAAGATAAGCTCAGGTGTAGCAAGTGACATCAGAATTAGTACAGGTGCTGATGGAAAGAGAATTTTTCTTGGAGGAATAAATGAACTAAATGATCCAGAAAATTTCTATGGCGCCCGACCAAGAGTGATATTTAGCACTCGAGTTACAACTGATGATGCTAATGTAGACACTCAAAGGATATATGATCATGATATGAAAACTGCATATGAAGGTTTTGATTTTGACTATTACATGCGAAGTAAACAAATGCAATTAAGAAATCGATTAACTGAAAAATGTCTATCTGATAGCGAGCATTCTGAAATAAAAGATATGCGGCCTTTGCATAATCTTGTACTCGATTCCCATGCGGTAGCTTTAGGGCAAAATGATGTTAAAGCATGTACTAACTCACGACTGTTAGTTTCAGATAATGGGGATCCATCATCGCTGAGGGAAAATCATCTGGTGCTTCGAGGTGCACATCCCGGTCAGACAACGACAACCATCTCGTGGGCTACCACCTTTTCCCCGTCGTCGCTCAACGTCATGGCTTCCGAAAAACCTTTCCTGCCCTCTGGCGTCGCTCCACGAATATCTACGCTCACCCTTCCTTCCGGTCAGCCGCTCATGTCGACACCGAACCTGTCGTCGGAAACCCACGTGACACAAAGCTGCGAATATCAACGGTGGAAGGCAAGTCAACCTTCGTACATGCCTTACACGCCATATCAGCATCTGGTCGCTGATCCAACCGCTCATGGTGAACAGATTTCGACGCTGAATAAATCTGTGCAATCGTCAGCGACACAAACAGTTCCGATAAATTCTGTGGTGAAATCGAACAGTGCTACTGCTGTGAAACTGAACAGTGCAAGCGAAATAAGATCCGATGAGCATCGTAAGAATTTCAATCAAGAAGAACTGCTCCGCCTCCTGCTGCAGACACTCAGAGAACCTCCACAGAATTCATCTACGACAATCGACAATACAGTCCAGGAAATTGCTAGTGAAAAGAAAGAACCTGCTGGGAAACTACAACCTGAATCTTCAAATTTTCCAGATAGAAGAATGAAATCGCAAATGAAGCTGGACCGCTACAATGGTAAGACGTCGGTGGAAGTATTCCTCAAGAAATTCGAGGTATGCTCGAAGAACAATAGATGGACTGAGGAAGAGAAGCTGGCCCAACTGACCTGTGCCTTGGTTGAACCTGTCGATCAACTGCTACACGAATTTGACTCTGAAGCTTTGGTGACCAGTGCTGATCTGGTCAGTAGGTTGAAACTGCGATACGGAAGCACCGATCAAGCTGCTCTGTATCAAACTAAATTGAACACTCGTCGCCAGAAGGTGGGCGAGGACCTTGGTTCACTGGCTCAAGATATCCGGAAACTGATGATCCTCGCATTTCCGGGACCAACATCAACGCACAGCGAGACCATCGCTATCAGAGCATTCCTGGATGCTCTACGAGATAAAGATCTGGCCCTGAAGGTACGAGAAAGAGAACCAGCCACCTTAGACAACGCCTACAAAATCGCCATGAGACTGGAAGGCTATCGCTGGTCGGATGAAGACGCTGCCGATCGTCGTGATCGTCGTCCTAGGCGCATTTCGAATGTGAAGGAAACCGAACTTGACCTTGACGAAAAGTTGAACCGACTTCAAGAACAGATGACCCGGAAGATGGAAGAAATGCTTCAGAAGTGGTCCCCGCAACCTAATACTACCTCTGCTGATGGACAATTTCGACAGTGGCAACCGCGACGACCGTTTCAACCAAAGGAGAACAATGGCTTCAGAAATCAACCGGGGGATCGCCGTCCAAATAACCGTTTCCAAGGAGAAGCCCGAGACAACAGACGCTGCTACGAGTGTAATCAACCCGGGCACCTTTCTCGAGTTTGCCCTAGCAGGACAGACATCACATGGCAGAGAGAACAAGAACAAGAACCAGAATCGAACACGGTGAACAATGCGAGACATGTGAAGGGACGAAATGACGCTTACCTTTCAGTAACCATAAAAGGTAAACATTTGCTGGGGCTGCTGGACTCGGGGTGTGAAATGACTCTGTGCCCTGCTTCGTTGGTAGACCCTGCCGAAATCCAACACTCTAAGCAATCCCTGTTAGCAGCAAACGGTTCAGCCATCCGTGTACTCGGCGAAACGAAACTGAAGTTGCAGATTGAAGGCCGACCATTCGAGATACCCTGTTTGGTGACTGAACAGGTTTCCGAACTAATTCTGGGCCTCTCGTGGATGAAGGACGAAAACGTTTTATGGCATGTGGGTCATAACTGGGTTCTGGTGGGGGAGCACAAGTTCTCAGTTCATTGCAAACCTCGCTCCAGACTGTGCAGAAGAATCGTGGTAACTCGTGACCCTCTGGCTGCATCAGATGGTGAGAAGGAGAAAAGAAACTTCGAACGAATTCATCGCCTGGAAGGAATCCATCTTCAGGAAGATGTGGAGAAACAACCGGAATCTGCGACGCCAGAAACTTCCTCTACGGAATCTTCGCTCCGAGTCTCTGCTGCCAAGGTGGTAGCCCGGAATCAACAGGATTGGGATGTGCATCCTCCACTCGTCCTCTCCGCTCATCGAGCCGGCGAGAGCGAAAGCACCGGAGTCACCCAGAATCATCTGTCAATTAGTCTAGATTTAGGAGATATGCAGATTGCTGATGCTTTGTTGAATAAAGATGATTTCGTGGCTGTACCGATTAAACATGTGCAAAATATTTGTGAATTTGCAAGAAGGTTTATACAGCGCTCGAGTCCCACGAGGAACCATGGGAATGGGCCCGGGTATAGGAGGTAATGTGATGTAATGTGATGGGCTGTTAGTTAAGTTGTTTGTGTTTATTTTGTGTATTTGAATTTTTATGTAGCGCTCACATTAGTAGTTATTGTAAATGAAGTATGATTGTGGAAATGCTGATGTGAGTCGCATAATGGCGACGGGGTAATAGCTCAGAGGGTAGAGCCCCCTCTTCCTTAGTTGTTGTATGATGATACACTGTGGTTCAGTATTATTTATGTTCATTGATATGCATATGACAGTCGTGCTTAGGGATAAGATTGCTTACCTGTGTGTTTCATTGCATTTTGTTGTTGTTGCCACAGAAAGAAAGGCAACTGCTTTCTATGTATTTTAAAGTTGAATTTGCATAATCATAAAAGTTAGGAAGGTATTATTTAGCATATTGAATTATGAGTAGCTTGACCTTTGTAGCAGTTGGTGAAAGTAGTCTTTGGATGTTGACTAGGAGTTGTATGGGTTGACTGTCTGAAAGGAACTAGTATGTCTGTGTGATGTGTAAGCTCTGACTAGTTTGTGTGTAAGACAGATTGTAGACTTGTAAGTAGTCTAATGTCCCCGCAGTCAGTTTAGATTATATGAGAGGTGAGACAGATGACCTGGTGTTTAGAGTTGTGAGCTGTAGACGGCCTAGTTCTTAGGTATGCTTTACTAAGCAGTAAATCCTTTTGTTTACTAGTTAGCGTTACTGTTCTGCTCTGTTGTACTCCGTCTTGTAAGGTAGACGTGGAGAGGTCATAGCTTAGGTCAGGGAGAAACCCGTTAGTTTCTTGGGTATGTTTTACTAAACAGTAAATCCCTTTGTTTAACTTGTCTCGGGTGGTCTGCTCTGTTATACTCCGTCTTGGAAGGGGGACGTGGAGAAACTATTGCATAGGTCGAAGATAATGCCGCCCTAGTGCGTATTGATAATGCTTAGCTAAACAGAAAGCCTTTGTTTAGTAGTCTCAGCCTAAGTGTAATGTGTTCTGTCTGTGATGATGTACTGACTGCCCATGTTTATGAATGCTCAGAAAGGAGTTCGTTGCAATCGTTGGTGGTTGTATGTAGTAGCTGTAAGGGTGGTGTAAATGGAATACAGCATTAGTTAAAAGTGTTGTTGATTTCTAGCCCTGAGTAATACGTGAGCAGTAGTGTGGTCTGACTGGTTAGGAACAGGATTTGGTGATGCTGTGTGCAAATGAATTGTCAGAGTGATGGGATGAATGTTCGCTTTGACATTTAAGATGTCTTGTGCTGTAGTTATATATATGCTTTGGTATGTTGTGCTGTTTAATTGATAATATTACTGAATGTGGTGCCGGGACATGACCTTTTAGTGTTTAGGAAGACATTTATTTATCCTTGTAAGTGGTCCCGAGCAAGTGATGGTATTGGATGAAAAGTAGTGATTATAGTAAAATGAGTGTTCGTTTAACCTGTCGTGCTGTGCTATTACCCTTGATCAGTTGCTGCTGTCATCACGTACCGCTCAAGATGTAACTGATAGTAGAATCACTCGCTGCAATTGTGATAGGAACCGTTGTGTGTTCATACGCTTCGTTTTGGAGTCATGCCTTTTGAGAACTTTAAGTTTTGCAATGACCTGCAAAGTTTTGTGATATATGCTTGAGATGTGGTACATCTCTAGCCATATTGTAATCGCAGTTGATGTGATTCAGCGAACTCTCTTTAGTTGATTGTGGTGATGTTCGGTTATTGTTTACATTATGGTATCCTCTACGGTACCGTTGCATAATGTTTCTCGGTTATAATCAGCAGGAGCTGATAAATTTTCCTCTATGGTGGAAAATTTCGGACTAAGTGGGGGGAAGTGTAACGATCGTGGAAATTCCGATCGTTAATTATAAATTTGCGGCCTAAAACGATTTGCGGCCTAGATTCGCGGCCTTGCTAAATTGCGAGCGGTCCTCGGAGTTTAACCCCTTTTTGGAACTGACAGCCGGAGCAGTAACCCTTTTTAGCGGAGAATATTGCATTGCGACACTCTATTTTTAGATCGGCGGCAACGCAACCGTTTTGATTGGACCTCCTCGGTCACGGGACTCTCACGAGTCACGTGACGTCGTCTCTGGTTGGCTGGAAACAGCTAGATCGGCAGACGGAGGAAAGGTTTCGAGGGTGCAACATCTCCGTGCTCGTGCCGACGAAATCGTTGATAAAAATAAGAAGAATTCTGACAGAAATTTCATTGAAATAATTCGTTTAATAATTCAACGGACGAACGAGATATTGAAGATACTTCTGGTTAAGACCGTAGAGTCTGGAGGAAGTTTTTACGCTAAATTGTCGACGAAATAGAACCGAAATTCTTCCGTGGTAAATTCTCTGGTAGACGATTCCTTGTGACCGCCATTGTCGTCATTGCCGATCGCTGCGATAACAATTACTGGAGGGGTAGAGAAGTATCACTGTGGTTTTTTATCTGATTCCTTAACCGAGAAAATTGAATAAGTGTAATCTGTGAATAATACTTTGGCTGTGTGCAGTGTTGATAGATAATTAGCAACGAATGGATCGTGTGCAATAATTAATTAGATAATTGATTGAGTATAAATTGATTAGATAATAATGAACAATTCTCTCAGAAGAGAAACGCGCCTGTAAAACTGATATAAGATTTAACCTTAATAAGCCTAAAGTGTTTTACTTAAATAATCAGAGTAAAGTTAGAACATGTATTAGAAACGTGTAATAATTAAGTCGTGTAGTTAAATCTTACTGAACAGACTCTGAATAGTGAATATTGTACATTGTACGAGAACATTGCTTTTAATTTCAACTATTGTTAAACATTGACAAAGTTTGTCAACTGCAGTTAAGAAACGTTTGCTTAATTAAATAATCTAAACGAGTATTGAATAACTTTGACTTAAGATAACCCTGAAATGTCCGAGGTATCTTATGAAGACGAGGTGGAGGAGAATAGGGAAGAGAATGAGGAAGGAGAAACCCCGGATGATAATGACCCCGAGGGGATGAGTAAAACAGGAGTCGTTGAACTTCTACAGTCCTTCACAGGCACACTAGCAGAATTTATGGAGCGCCATGATTCTCAAATAGAGCACCTAAATAACGAGATAAGTCAATTGCATGAACGCCCGGGTCAGTTTATCCCTTCTTCGAAGGAAGGTGAGGTAGTTTCGGAACGGCTAAGGGAAGTGGTAACACCACTAAAGGAAAGGGGGATCCAAAAACCTGTTGGAGCGGATTCGAACCCTGACGACCTTTATGCAAATGAAGTCGTTGCTCTCAGACCGAGAGCCGCTGAGCTGTATGTCCCTTCCACTCGAGCTATCCTTGGTACCTGTGTAAGACAACCCCGGCCTGAAGTGGTGGAAGCTACCCTCCCTTACGGCCAATCAGGAATTGACTCTGCCCTGGCGCATACCGTAGAAACTGCTGACCCTGCTTATTTCGCATTATCTTCGGTTCCCCTCAATTCACGGACGCCGCTCCAACAGCGTGGCACCTCGTTTGGAAACACCTGGCAGTTTCCGAAAATGGGGGTCGCGACAATTCAAGCAAAATAGGCCTATTTATTTATGTTGCTATTGTTGCTTATATATAAACTGAACTTATGCTATATATAAAACCTTTGTAAAATTAGTTGTAGGCCTATGTAACATGCTGCGTTCTGCCAGCCTGAAGTTTTTATTAAACGAAATTTGATTGATTGATTGATTGATTGACCCTGGCATAACTTTGAACTGCAAGAAATCAGTTTTCTAAGTGTTCAGGCTCGACGGTCAAACCATGTTTAGGCCTATTATAGGGGAAGTAGGGGCGAGATGGACCCCGTAACGGATTTCTGGTTTTTAAGACACCATAAACGTGCTTCACGGGCAACATTTTTTTGTTACTCGTAGCTTATACAGTGCCCTAGCTAAGGGCAGCACAAATTTAATTGCATCTCTTTTCGATAATAAGATTTTAAAATTTTAAAAATGTAGTATAGTCCATCTTGCCCCTACTATGGGGCAAGATGGACCAGTCTAATAAATCATGCCCCACGCATTAGGCTTTCATCATAGCATGTTCTGATCACATGTAGAATACTATTTTATGCACAAATGTGATCGTCTATAAAGTAAAACACTAAGAATAACGCAGAAGTTACATTGGAGTACATTTTTACAATTTCATATGATTTTAGTGGTCCATCTTGCCCCCACGGTGGAACAAGATTGACCACTACAATCGTGTATTTCGCGCTAATTGTTATTATTATTGTATCCAGCAATAATTGTTACAGTAATAACATAATAATTAATTAACCCGTTATGGACCAAAACTTTATTAGGCAAAATTTTTATAAACTGCGATGATATTTTGGACCATAAAAATATTGTTTGAACGTATGCATTGTGTTTTTGGATAAATCTCAAATAACATATGCAAAACGGCATATGTTCGTTTTACGAACATTGGGCTAATAGGTTACTGACAACATGCGGCATATCGACCTTGCAGGAAATGACATCACACCACAATAAAGTGCTAAAAATAGAAAATACAATTCATGCATGCATACATACATACATACATACATACATACATACATACTAGGGTGACAATGTCAACCACAGGCAAAAATAAATTTTAGAAATTTTAAAGTCTCACCCCTCAAAAGTGTTCTCTATAACATCAGTACCACAGGTGAAAATTTTTAGGGAAATACGAAAACGTTTACAGGTGGTCCAAGGACCTTGAACTTTCAATAGATATGCCTACAAACAACGTTGAGTATGAAATGATAAACAACGTTGAATATGAAATGTGCTAAATATTTTTATGCTCTACCAATTACATTTCTAGTGCTTATTTCAAGGTCCTCTGTTATCATGAATGACATGCATAGGGTACAGCTATTATTTTAATTAAAAACCAATAAGTCAATTTGAAAATTATACAAGAAAGTCGTGGGGAGTTAGTTATTTTAAATCGACTTTTGCGCCTGCTGAAAAGAAGTTGAGGAGGTCTAATGTTATTTGGAATACAATAGGCCTACATGGGTTACTGCAGCATTTGACAGTGAAAAAATTAGTAACATAGGCCTACATCCCAGCAGCCAACGGACAATTACTGGGCCGTGAACCTGCTGAAATTGTTATCTGTTCGAATTCCATCAGACATTCTCGGCTCCATTATCATAAGGCTATTGTCAAATAAATCCATGCATCATTAGGTCTTGAAGTTCAGCGTAAAGTTCATTGGGATGACAGGTTGTTGAAGGCTTTTACCTCGAAGGAACGTTGCCCTGCTGTGCTGGCATCAGATAAAGAAACAATGAAAATTTAGGGTTCCTTTACTGCCTAATGGAAGGGGTGAGGCACAAGCTTCAGCCGTTTTAACTTGCTTTAAAGAGTGGAATATAGCTGGCCGCAAACGATCTATATATTTTCACACAACTTCTATCCTCTACAGCAATGCTGGTCTTCAATCAAGAGCATGTGTTCTGTTGGAACACAAGTCTCATATACGGTAGATATCCTCAGCTTGGTGATAGTGGGGATAGCCTTTGAATCTCTGATGACATACTCTCGCAGACCTACGAAAACACTGTTTGAGAAATTTGGATAGGGAAATTGATACATTACAATCTACCTCTTCCATCTCGCTGGCAGCTGACTGCATTTGAGCTGCAGCCTCCGTGGGCACAATGTATTTGTTCTTCAGGTGCATCTCAAGGCATTGGTACACATGCCAATGTCCAACGTCAGCTCCCTGGAATGACTTGCAACTGTTGAAGCAGCTCATTGCTTACAAGGCAATACGTTTGACCGCCGTTACAGCAGAAATACACGTCCTTTCAAACAGTTTGAGGTACCTGAGTGAAATGTTGGTTGGCATGGTGCTGTTTTATTCCGCTGTTTGCGACGGCAGCGTGATGGCAATTGTGGAATTTTGTCCGGGATACGACGAACCTTTTCGACATCTCAAAGTATAATATGTGAAGCCACTATACCACTGCAAGAGCTGATTTTTGTAGCTATAAACACTAAGACACTCTTCATTGCACTGGTCTGCACTAGATATTCTTGTAAATTTCCTTCAACTACACCCAAGCACATAGAGAGATAAACGACAGCGTTCTCTTGGTCGTCGCCGAGCTGTGAGCTTATCTCAGCTTAAAGGCAGGAAATGATACAGCACTGATCCATTCATTCCTTGAAGTAGCCTACTTACATGTACAAACCAAGAAGAACCAAGTATAGTGCAGGGGGTTATAAAATACAGGAAGGAATGGCCAGACTTAAAAAACAAACAGCCATCAATGGACTTGATAAACAGTACTTGTATCAAATACAACTTTCGAGATACGTGTGTATTTGCATTGAGTTAAACAGTGACCATCAAGTAAAACTTCTGATGCGTTGGACCACCTCTAAACATTAATGAATTAATTTTTAAAAAATCATGCATAGTTATTGCATGGTACATAACCATTGAAAAGGGTGAGACCTGTGAAATTCAAGAATTTTTTTTTTATTGTCACCCTAATACATACGTACATACATACATACATACATACATACATACATGATACATACATACATACATACACACATACATACATACATACATATATATATATTATATATGCATACATACGTACGTACATACACACATACATATATACATACGCACGTATACATACATACATACATACATATATACATACATACATACATACATACATACATACATACATACATACATACATACATACATACATACATACATACATACATACACACAGGCGCCGAGTTGACCCGAAGAGTGGGGGTGCCCCAAAAGATGAAAAAATATGCGCGCGCGAGCGCGCGAAATTTTTTTTGACCCTTTTTTTATAGGAAACGTATTGAAATCACCACTGTTCATAGGCGGAGACTTGGTCCTGGTTTGAAGGGACGAGCTCGCGGCCAAAGTATGATCGCCGAGAAGCACAGCGCCGAGCAGGGAAGGGGTTTGGGAAGAGGGATGTGCTCCTCTTCATTTTCGATTTTTTCTATTACCACACTGCGATGGCAGAACCTTAAGCTGTCATTTTAACGTCATGACATCCTTGTCAAAATTTCTTATTATCTCATTGCTTACAGACATGATTTGAAACTTCAATAAAATAATGTTCTTCCCAATTTAAATTTTTTTTATCATTCTTTGTATTTCATGTAGCCTAGGCCTACTTCTCTTGGAATCCACACAGAAGAAAAACACAATCTTCGTTTTCATGGGCGTCTTGGAGCACTCTTCCCCAATTAGGTCAACAGACTCAAATTTTGCACAAGAAATCAAACAATTAGCCACTGTTTATAACCCATATTAACACTGTGGAATAGTTTTTCAAATAGTATTTCAAGTAGTTTTTAAAGACAAAACAATATCCCGCTTTTATGATGCTGGGAGGTGACTCTCGAGCACTGAAGAACATTATTGAGCATGTATAGAATATAGGCCTAAAGAAACAATGTCTTTCAAATCGTCGCCTTCGTCCGTAATTTTAAAAAAATTACGGAAGCGGATCGAATAAGCAGGATTTCGGAGTTTCCTCGTATTCGCTGATCGGCTGAGGACCAATATAATGGAGTTCAGACTACCAGATGGGATAAAACTGGAGTAATTGTAAGGTAAACTAGCTGAGATTTAAAAAAGTATATTAAAGATGGAATGATTTTTATAGATAAGCAATCCAAACAGAGAAAAATATCTTAAAAGCACATCTTGCCGGCTGATTTCAGGTGGTGCCCATGCATAGGCGGGCCTCGCATGGCCAATTTCTGGTGGTGCTGAGCACTCACGGGCCTCGCAGAGTCGGCGCCCATGTACATACATATATACACACTACATGCAAAATATATACCGGCATTATATATATGCATACATGAATGCATGAATGCATGCAAACATATATGCATGTAGGCATGCATGCATTTACACTAACACATCTATTATACTATATGCATACTTGCGTGCATACATCCATACATGGATACATACATGTACATACATACATGCGTACAAACATACTTACATACATACATATATACACATAAAAATGCGCATATGGATACATGCATACATATATGCAGGCATGCATGCCTACATACCGTACTTGCATACATATATATGCATATATATACATATACATATTCACACATAGACACACGCTCATACATACTATACATGCATACATACATACATACATGCATACATACATACATATATACATACATATATATACATACATACATACATACATACATACGGTACATGCACATATGCACATGCACCAATGTATCCATACGTGCATGTGTACATGCATACGTATATTCCTGTATGCATACATACATGCACGCATAAGTGCACGTATGCATACATGTATACTGTACATACATGCGTACATGTACATGCATATGCCTACAAGCATAGGTCTACAATTTGAGCTGGTTTATACATGTAACTCAGACTTAGATAATAGATATTCATGTAGGCATCTGTAAATCAACGTGGACTTGACATGACGCATCAGTAGCCTATTGGACCATTGTTCGTAAAACGAACATGACCCAGATATGAATTTTTTACAACTTCGTTTTTTACAGGAAAATTATACAAATGCCATGTGCTTTGTGACAAATATGTGCACTTTTAAAATGCATATCAGTTTGAGTGTTCTCGCACATCACACCAAAATAACAACTTTGCTAACAAAAGACGGCGATTATACGTAGTTTTGCAGTTTTTGCATTAGCTAAAAACAGTTCAAAACTTTAAAAAACTATAATTTTTTCATTCTATCTGACAAATCAATCTTCCTGCTGACATAAAAACATCGGTACAGGAGATTAAAATCATCGCGTCAGCCAAATTGACGTCTTCAAAAAATATGTTCGTAAAACGAACGATGGTCCTTAACGGGTTAACAGTTGAAAGCAGATAAAAAAAAAGTGGAATTACACAAAAAAAATCACACTAACGGGGCAAGATGGATCACAAGGTCCGTCTTGCCCCGTCGGTGACTGATCCAACTCGCCCCCATGGGTAAGGTATAAACTTTTCATCAATAAAAAATTTAATCTACTGGGTATCCTGCCAATATTGGATTCGTTAATACAGCAGAAAAGGGTGTTTAACAAAATATATTTTTTTCAAAAGCCTGTCACAATGTGCAGTTGAATACTTAGCAAATAACTGTTTCCTGAAAATAAGATCGGACAGGTCGAAAATGAACTTTTCATCATAAAACACGCAAAAATGTCGTTTCGGTCGATTACTTTGGACAAAACACCAAAGCGCCAACAGTAGCCTATTACAGTAATTAAAGTTCATTCGGAAGGTAGCGATATCATAGATACCTTATATGGTCGGGATCCATCATACCCCCAGGGTCCATCTCACTCCGACTTCCCCCTATAGGCCTATCAATTTTGACTTGCGGCTCTTGCCTCGTAGGCCTATTTATCGCCTATCTCACAGAAAGAAGCAGTGTTTCAGATTTTTGAATTGGCATACCGCCATCTAGCGTTAGTGGTGAAAAGTATTTTTATATACAGGGTGCGCCAAAACTAGACCACATCCCTAGGTTTTTTGCCGATATTTTGGTCAGAAGAAAGAATTTCGAGAAAAAAAATTTCAGTCTTAAAGACAATTAATATTTACAGATTTAATTAAAATAATTCAAGCGCAACAAAAGTTAGGCCTATACCACTTTTAGTGAAGCCACCCACCGTTTTTTGACGATTCAAAAAGGCGACGCACCAAAAAGTAACAAAGAAACAATATGATTATTCTGGTCAATATCTTGGCCAGAAGTAAGAATATCAAAATGAAATTTTACAGGCTTAAAGACAATTCATTTTTACACATGATGACTAGATTTCATCAAAATATTTAAAACAGAACAAAAGTTATACCACTTTTAGGGAGGCCACCCACCGTTTTTTGACGATTCAAAAACGAAACGCAACAAAAGTACCAAACCCCCAATATCATTAGGTCTCATCTCAAATTACTTTTGCAAATGAACTTGGTAGTGCTTCACAACTTGTGCTCAATGTGCCCATCACCAACACTTCTTTTGAGTCTCTTTGCAAAGTTCTTGATGGACCTGTTGACGCGTTCCAAAGGCAAATCTTTCCATATCAACTCCAATGCGCCAATCAACTATCTTACTGCTCTTGGTTTTGGTTGCATATTGTGATAGCATAGCTCTCAGCAATTGATTATCAATCCATCGGGATCATCTGGCAATATCAAAACTATTTGAGAACAATTAGGCCTATTTGAAATGAGACTTAATAAAATCGTGTTACCTTTTGTTGCGTTACGTTTTTGAAATGTCGAAAAACGGTGAGTGCCCTCACTAAAAGTGGTATAGCTTAACTTTTGTTGCGCTTGAAATATTTTGATGAAATCTGGCCATCATGTGTAAATAATATTATGAATTGTCTTTTAAGACCGTCTTTTTTGGCGCACCCTGTAGATGCATGGTTGAGGCAAATAATAGGGCATATATGGGGAACCTATAACACCGTGACACGCTTCCATAGTCTTTGCGGCTTCTTCCCAAACTTCTGAGCGTTCCGCGTCTTTTGTAGACCAATCTTTCATATTAGTCCAAATCCACACGCTCAAACTTGTTAAACTACATTCGATATGTCACATTCTGAATTTAGACACGTAGATCTATGCCTGGGCCTAAAACAGGAAAGCGTGAGAGATTTTTTCAATTAGCATATTTACAGTCAACATGGTTACCACACAATCTAGCAAAAACAGTAAGATGTGGTAGGCCCAGTGTAAGAATTGTGAGGAAAAAACTGGGTGTTGGACCATAATCCACTTGAAATTGAGGTGTGAAAACAGATTTTACTATGGGGCTCTAAGAAAGACTGGGGGTTGAAACAATGAAACCCAACCCCCTGGAAATTCTCGCCCTGGTTAGGCCTGTCGTTGGTAGCCTAACAACACGGGAGGTAGGCCTAAACATGGGCCATAATTTACGAACATAAACAAAGTAGGCCTACAATTTATTTTACGCCGGCGGAATTCTTGCCTCCGCTTGCGGTCGCTTTATTGAGTCCTTAATCGTGTCTCTAAGCAGGCCATGTTGCCAGCGGTAGACCCCAATTAAAAGGAGACCACTAGACTATTATAATAGCCTATGGGATTGGGCCGGGATGAGGAGGGGAGTGGGAGCGGGGTGAGATGTGGCGGGGACAAAGAAACGACATTTTTGGGAAACGCCGGGTACTCCATCTAGTGTTTCTCTAATTGAGTTAGGCCATTCTCTTGAAAGTTGCACTATGAACAAATTATTACTGACTTCGCTTAACGTTCGAGGTCTATCATTGGCTGGTTTTGCTGATACTGAAGCCAACGATCTATTCTTAGTAGCATATCAACAACATCCCGTTGAACACTGCACGGGACAAGCGATGAATGTCATGCAGACACTAAAGTCTTACAGAACCACAGCTAGCCTATAGCCTAATAGATGTGTTGCGTAAAATAGAAAAGTCGTATTGCAAGTCTATTTGACTACTAGCAGCTTTCTTCTCATTGCAGTTGAAAATGCTATTGGTCTGTGTTTTGCGTTTTGCACATTTATTTGTCATTGGTGAGTTTAGTAGGCTATTTCAGATTTTTAAGATTTTTAAATAATAAAATGATTACGAGAATTTACGACTGACTGAAACAATTTAAATGACTGGTTTAGCCTATTGTTCACTTGATTGAAAGTAACCTTTTTTCGAAAAAAATATATGAAATAGTTTATGCCCATCTGGTGACAAGGAATTTTGTCCATAAACCAATAATTTATTATTACAATAATGCACTAGTAGGCTTAATGGAAATCGGCACAACGTTTAGATCCAGATAAGCAAACGGATATGGTGAGGGGTGTTAGAATTTAGGCTAAATGGCGAAGGAGGTAGGCTATAGGCTTAGCGAAGAGGATGACTTAGGATGGACTTTGTGGAAGAGCAGTGTTTTCATGTTGGATTGAAGTAGCCTACTTTTGAAGAAATAGCAAGAGGCACGATTTTGATGATTTGGTGGAATGGGTCAGATATTTAGCGTAGGCTAATAGGCCTGGCCTACTGTAACAGTTACTAGGCTACTGCATGGGCAGCATGGCTGAATTTGTTCCAAAGAGGCGGGAGTCACGCTGTGGAGCGACTTGCAAATTTTAACGATGATGTGACGGACTTTTGTGTCGAGCAGAGTTATGCTATGGTAGAGGAGAACTGGTTTGAACAAAGTGGTTGTGCGGCTTGTACCGGGATGATCTTATCGAGGGGCTTGGAGTTGGATGAGAATTGCCGGATGGTTGAGGGACTTCAACTCCTAGTCTTTCTTAGGATCCAAAGTGAGATCTTTATTGCGCACTCCAACTCCACATAAATCACCGTCTGACTCCATATTTATTTTTTATGTTAATATTCTCATACTCTCAGGGCCTAAAAGATGCTCGTTGAAAGCACAGTTCTGCGTTTCTAAAAAAAGGTCACCAGAAATTTGATCACGAAAATGGAACATTTTCTCCGCGAATTAAGCCCCCTCCCCAATGAAATCCTGGCACCGCCACTGTGATGCATGAATGACTATTATTTTACTATTCACTGCTGTGCTTCATCAGGCATTATTTTGATGGGGCAGGCAAAGAGGGTGGTGACCAATGGAGCACCAATAGTTGAACTGCTACATATGTAATAGCCTGCACCCTATGTTCTACCTTTTTTTATGTAATACCGTAGGCTACATGTATTAGTAATCTTGAAAACCTATGTAGGTAACAGGTAGCCCTAATAATCTTTGAGACCCATGCAGAACCTCATAACTAGGCTATTGAGTCCCGCGGGCCGAAAACTAGAAGTGGTTTGACTCTCTTCAAACAAAATATTAATACAAACATAATATGAGAATGCCATGTAAATGTCTATACATGGGCACATTATTCATTGTAAAAAGCAGCAGGAACACCCATTTTAAAAACAAATCTTCTTTTTCAGTTGTCTCTGCAAACATTGCAACTGTTCTGAGCATCTCAGTCGCAGTAAGTGGAACTCGAATACAATTGAACTGCAGTATACAAGAAAACGATTCTGTGCAGTGGATATACACTTCATGGAATACGTCTACAGAGGCAAGACTTTATTTTGGTATTGACATTGTTATTTCGATGAGATCAAGGTACAGGATTGAGAAGATGATCACCGGAGAACATAACCTGATCATCGACGCTGTTGACTTGGCTCATGCTGGAAGATACAGATGCATTTCAGCAAAACAACCGCTTATAAGCGACACACAGTTGACCGTTCTAGGTAACTATGAAAAACTATACTAAAGGCCTATTCTAGATTATGCAAAAGTTAACAAAAACGCTTGCTGTGTTTAAGTGGTGTTAGAGTTACCACACGATGAATAATTGGTCTTCTTTGCGATGTTCACTTAGTAATTATTAGCTGGAGAGAGAAGGCCTACTCTCTGGCTAGTATAATAAAGTTATGACATTGTATTTATGACGTTTTAATTATGTATGTATGCATGTATGCATTGTATGTGTATAATGTATGCATGGATGTATGGTGTAGGTATATATATATGTATGTATTCATTCATTCATTCGGACAATATTTTTATATAGCGCTTGTTCAAGCAACACCTACTCAGGAGCGCTCCCGACTCCAGCGCGCCCAAAAAGAACAGTTTTAAGTTTAGTAAGGAAGATCCTGGTAGAGTCCCAGGATGTAGGCGTAGCTCAAAAGGAAGGCCATTCCAGACCACCGGACCAACCACAGAAAAGGCTCGATTCTTCATGGTAGCAGTACGAGCATGCAAGAGGAACCAATAGGACTCCCTTATCAGCAGAGCGTAGCTGACGACGTCCTTGGATACCCAATGTAAGGGTGCATAGGTCTCGGAGATAAATTGGGGCGACGCCCTGACAACATCCCGATACCAATGCAGTATACCATGAAATCAATACGCTGGCGAATAGGGAGCCAGTGAAGTACCTCAAGCATGTAGTTTGAGACATGACCATATTTTAGGGATTAGCGTCATTAGCCCAATTAGGCGCGCAGCACAATGTATGTATTCATTCATTCATTCATTATTAGAATTTATATAGCGCCTCTTCAAGAAACTACTCAGAGGCGCTCCCAGCCCAGCCACGACCAAAGAAAAAAGACTTAAGAGACTTGAGAAATAAAGATTGACTAGACAGGACTGGTGGAGGAAATGGAGGTTTGGAGGAGGTCATTCCAGATTGACGGTTCCACAACCGAGAAGGCTCGGCGCTGTCTGGTAGCTAAGCGAGCCCGTGGAACAAGCAGTTGTCCCTTCGCAGCGGAGCGAAGGGCCCGACGCGCTTCAATGTCAGAGACAGAGGACGCGCAGATAAGATGGAGCACAACCAAGAATACAGCGAGAAACAAGGGCAGCAATGCGGTAATTGATGCGTTGGGCTATTGGCAGCCAATGCAGCACATCACGCATGTCAGCAGAGACAGGCGAAAATTTAGGAATTCGTCCGATGAGTCGGGCAGCAGAGCGTAGAACCCGATCTAACCGTCCCAGAACCCCAAGGGGAAGGCCAACAAGGATTGAGCAGCAATGGTCAATACGACTAGTTACAAAGGCGTGAACAAGCTATCCATTCCAGGTAGTAGATTCCTTCGCTCTACTACGTATGGTGTCCTGGTTGTCCCATCAGGTTGTCCTTCTGGCTCGAACTTCCACAGTGCTGCATAAAAACTTTGCTATGGTCGGTCCATCTCTCTTAAATAAGCTATTCAATAGTCTCCGTGATGAACTTCTTTGTCTTTCTTTGTCCCATTTCCGCAAACGTTTGAAAATCAACCTCTTTGATTGTGGTTTGGTGTCAGTTGGGGAGCGCCTCTGGAGGTGGATCTATGTAAATACACAATTACGACTTTGAGTAATAAACCTTTTTTCTGTGTGAAATTGTTTGGTAAAATGTGATGGTAGTACGAAAGCCTATAGATAGGATCATAGGCCTATGAAGTACTTTTAAGCCATTTCAACTTTAATTCTTACTTCTGACCAAGATATTGGCGAAGAACCTTGGGGTACTTTTTTACTCACTCTGTATTTTGTATCTATAGGCCTATATGCCTGAGTAGGCTGCAACTAATCAGTGCACAGCCTGTTGCCGTCCACGCACCGCGTCGATATCTGTAACAGCATTCCTCTCCGACATAATAATTTATGTCATGGATTGACTTTCTGAATCAGAAATTGACATTGATCATCTTGTGTGTTATGTTACAGGCCCACTTCAGAGTCGAATCTAATCTCTGTATCCTGTCTTTGCGTGCATGTCTCTCTTAGTAAGATGTATCTTTCTATCTGTTTCTCTGCCTGTCTCTCTGGTCAATCTGTTTGGAAATAAAATATTGTATGAAATGCCGACAAAGTCATAACTACGGCTGGCATAGATTTAGGGCCAGCAATTATTGTTCGACATAAAATAAAGTTATAAACCAATCAACAATAATTGACGTAAATTAACACAATGTCCTCGAAGTTGAACAAATGAGAAAATGTACATTAAAATGTTTATTGTTCATAGGCGGGGCCCTGACGATGGGGGCTGCCGCCATGGTTCACTTGACATATCTTAGCTACTGGTTAATCCCGTCCTGGTTATTGTATGTTAACAATTTGCCAGCATTTGCTTGTTTATTTCTTCAAAGCAAATGAATTTGTCTCGCTGATACCAAATGCAAGTTTGACAGTTTAAATTACTGTTTCATCGATGGTCTGTAATACAATTTTTAGGTTCTGATCCTATTTGTGCTTCAAATAAAAGCGAAACACATGTCGACGGAAGACGGCAAACGAACCTAAGCATATGGTGTAGCATCAATTTTACAGGAAACGTGTCTCCAGTTTTCAGTTGGAGTAAGAACAACGGAACAGATTATATAGATGCACAAGCAGTCACCTCCGACAGAGATGGAGTACCGTTGACCATAACGTCCTCAATTACAGAGTATCTGTACGCTAATGACAATGGAGTCACATACCAGTGCCAGATTACATTTCAGATGCCAAACAATTCTCAAGGAAATGGTTACGAATATATGTGGACTTATACACTGTGTAAGTAGTCTACTGCACAGTACCTGACTAGGCAAGGCCGTAGCCAAGAATTGATTTCGGGGGGTGTTTCTTCGGCCGTGAATTTCTGACGACATTTTTAGGCATCGAAATTTCGGACGCCCTTTTTTAGTCATCAGAAAATGCTTTTAAATCATTTTGCTGCCTAATTTCAAGTTTTTTCATTATGTGCCAGTGAATGCATTCAATTCTTTTTTACATTTTTCATTTCGGGGAGTGTTTTCATTGTTCTATTTCATGGTTTTTCTCATCATGTGCTAGTAAATGCATTATATAATTTTTTACATTTTTCATTTTTGGGGAGGGGTGTTCAAACACCCAAAACATTACCTAGCTACGGCCTTGTGACTTATGCGAATATAGACATAATTATAGTCTATATAACGCTGCTATACATAATTCTTTTTAAGCAAATTTTGTCTCGTCGCTTTAACGATTGACATTTCTTCAATTTGATTGAGAATAAAAATTGCTCAAGAATAGCAAAATTAAAACTGTGAAAATGATTAATAGGCTATTGCTACTATGACATTTTCTAAAAGGACTGAAGATTCACTTAAACAATTACGAGACATGCTCGATTTGCTGAAGTTCTTAGTGTATTCCACTGGCATTAGATAGGCCTAAAACTGATAGATCTGTCCGTACTTTTGAGCCATAGACCGATATGACGGCTGCACACACAGATAATTTAAACAAATCGCGCAAGGCTATCACTAAACGGACGGGGTTTCGTGCAAGATCTGGTTGCTCTGCCGCTTTGTATCAATAAACGTTTTTATGTAGGCTACCGTTAGTCTACTTTCTCTTTGTAAAACTTATGCTTTTAGGTAGGCCTAATCGAGTTTTATAAGTAGGCACAATCCTACATTTTAAAATAAAAATGATGGCTTTAGCCTAGTTGTGTCCCTTTGAAATAGGCTACTGTAACCCGCCTGAGAGAGCAAACGTACAATATAATGTCAAAAATTATTGCTTGTCATGCATTGCATAGAGGCCTAGCTATTGTCTTAGTTGAATATATTATGTGTATTCAACTCGCAAATAATGCAGACGATATTGATAGGCCTATATACCACAACAAAATTCATGTACAATTTATTGAAGAGTTCATTTTCAGATGGGCCGAGAAACCTTAGCATCGTTAGGCAGGAGGATCGTCTCGTGTGCTCAGCTGATGGTAATCCAACTCCAATCTACAGATGGACTATCGTTGAGACAAATATTTCCGTAGAGGAATCTGTTTACATACTGAATCTCACGAAGGACCAAGAACTCGTTCTCGACTGCAATGCTACAAATATATTTGCCACCGAGAAAATAAATTACACAATCAAAGGTTGATAAGCTTCAGTACGGCGTTTCTATTTTATCAGCTTTGTTTCACAGCGCAACGTGTTTGACTTTTCTCGAAAACACAGACAAGCTTATATCCTTAATATTTATTGGGGTCAACCATCGACGTAGGATAATAAGCCTATTGAGTGGAGTTAACACAATCAGTCTACGTAGATACTCAATAAGCTTGGTCGGGTGGAGGGCATACTTAGAGTGGGTGGGACCACGTTGCAGGAGACAAGTGGACAAACGAACTGGTTGACAGGTAGACAACCATTATGGTAGGCCTATTCCAAAGAAATGGTGTGACCCTGTTAATGACTTAAAGAACCAATTAGGCCTATTATTTTGCGGGATATTTGTCGAGAGGTTTCTGGCACATGGCGTTAAAGACCTAATCAGTTTCGTGTACGTTCACATCACAACACGTTTGGAGTGGATGATTATGAAATGTAAATTGAGCGTCTTTTTTCTGCGTTTGACTTTACATTTAATGGCAAACCTTAGTTCGTTGTTTTTTAGGTACCGGTAGGCCTACTGCTAAAGATTCTGGTGGAGCACAAGGCGCCTCGGACTTTCCCGTTACGGCTCTTGCGATCGGAGCATCACTCGTATTTCTCCTGATAATAGCTGCTATCGTTGTTTCGTGTGTTGTTCGCAGGAGCAGACTGAAAGGTAGCACTTTGATGCAGAATTTTGAATGGATAGAACAGATATTTATACATTATTTTCATCATCGTTAATGGTCCGTTATATAATTATCATTAGCTATTTTCGTCTTACGGTAAATTGGCAATGATCATTCTTGAAGTCGTTACGTGGCAAATCTCAAACTCAACTTCTAAGTGATTCTATTTCTCTTCGATCAAAATTCTTATTAGTCTCTAATTAATTAATTATCTTATGGCTGCGCTTTACGCTTAGGCTCAGATATATCATACAGCCTACAAAGCCCTACATGTGAGCCTACGAAATAAATGTTGATAGCTCCTAGAACTTTGTTTTGGCCTGTGGTGTGCGTTGGATCTTACATTACTTTATCGAAGGTAAAATTTAATTGACAATCGTCAATCTGTCAATGATTGAATCTAAAGTCTTTTCGATCGGATTTTCTTAGAGACACGTAGGCCTAAAAACTCGGTTGTTGTTACAAAGTCGACCACCACAGTGGCTGTCCACCACGACCACCAGTCAGTCATTTTTCTTATATTTTAACCATTGCTTGCCTACATTAGGCAATTGGGCCTGCAATATGTCGAATTGTAGGCCTAATTGACAGGGTTGGCTATATGCATTATATACAATACATGTATTATGCATATTATATATATTTAAAATAACCTACAATCCTACATTGTGTAGTATCAGATCAATTATAGCGTTTGCCAAAGTAAACTCTGCCAGTGTGTCTATTTTCAGACGATGCAAGCGATCGACCTGATGTTGCATTGAATACGGATAGCAGCCCATACGGTTGGTAGCCTATACAACTATACAATGTATTTTTAGACTACTATCAATATTTATTGCATTTTGTTTTGTTTCTTTGAAACATCCGTGTTTAGTGTCACTTTATTAGTGATCAGTTCGCTTTCACACTTAGTCAACAGTGGTGACACTCTTGCGTTTTTGTTGTTTATCTTTATTATCTGACTAATAATCCATCTAATTAAATAACTAATAACTTAATAGGCCTATATGAAATAACTGTTCATTTCTACATCTTCTATGGACCTTGTGGTCAGAAGTACGTCAGGAAAGTCTAGTAATCGGATACAGTAGGGGAGTAGGCTAATATTATGCCACAATTATTTCAACAATCAGAAGGGCCCGTGCGTAGCCCACACCATCTTTTAGATATTAATCGACTGTTTCCGACATAAATGCTATTATGATAATGCTGGTATACGTCAAATTAATTATCTGTCAATAAGGCCTACACCACTGAGCTCATGTAATTGGCCTACACCACGATTCTCCGCTGTTTCAACGCTTAATTGCCCAAGCACTAAGCCGCAAGGCTTCCGTAATACACCAGTATAATAATTATTAAGGTCCGGTAAGGCTCTATTAGGCGTAGGTAATTACAACAGTAGGCCTATGCTCCAGTAAAACACCATTGTGTTTCAATTATGCACCGGAAAACTCTAGAAATGCCTCATTAAGGTCCGGCATTGCAACTTTGATCAAGTACTGAGGACTGGTCTGAATCTGGGAAAGCTCAGAACTTTTAGCTTTGGGCAACAAAATGCAAAGTCATTAGGCCTACTAGCACAACATCTAGTTTATGCTGACTGAAAAACATATGACTGCATGCTATCACAGTTCAGCAAGCAATATTGTGCCTTATCGTTACCTTAGGAATGTATACTATAGCCTAACCACGATTTTACGATTACGATTAAGGGCCTAACCACTATATCCAGCTGGGTAGGTAAAAGCAGCAAAGCCAACCTTGAGGAAGGCTTTGGCCTATGTAAGCCTTATTGAATATTTAAATAATAACTCTAACAATCAACCTTTTGCAGATGAGGTAGTATTCAGCTCTGACAGAACATCGAATTACATCCTGGAAGAATACCGTCTACCAGGAAGTAAGATATCGTTTAATATGCCGTTTCGAGATCTCATCAATATGTCCCGTGCGCATGCGTAGTGGGTCTGACCAATTCTGCCCTAGATATTTTACATTAACTGAGTCTAACAGAAAATGCAAACACACATTATGCGTGGGTTAAGTTTCCGAAGTTTAACAGCAAGAACTAATAAATGGCAACCAGGGGCGCAACCAGAACATTTTCCTGGGGGGTGCTCAGAATTATTGTAAGCGCCGAAGGTGTGAAGCAGCGAGTGCCGAAGGCACGAAGCCAATGCCGAGTAGGGGGTGTGGGGAGCGTCGTAAGTCCCCCCCCAGCGGGGTCTGGGGTGGAGATCTCAGAAACCAACCCATTTTTTACTTTTGACATCAGCTGGAGCACGTTTCAGGCTCTTGTTTGCCAGCTGTTTTTATGAGCGATAAAGTCATGAAAAGTCATTGAAAACGTTTGAAAACCATGGTTCAAGACTTAAAAAATGTCCTTTCCCATTTGTTTAGATAAGACAAAGGGTAGGCTATTAGGCCTATAGCTCGTAAGAATTAATAACCAGTATTTGGTCTAGCCCCTCTTCCAATAACCAGTGTTTTATCTAGTCCCTTCTTTGTGAAACAAGGTTTCTGGGGAAAAGCCAGCATTCGACGGGAAAGAGCAGGGGCTTTAGGAGGGGATGTGCCCATCCACATCAGAAAATTTCTAATTTCCACACTGCAATGGCAGCATTTTAAGCTGCCATCTAAAGTAAAATTGCTCTACTAGGCCTATTTCCGTGCTGATAAGAGTGGTCTAAACTTCAATGAATGTACTCACATTTAAAAAAAAATTAATTTGTGAGTTTCACGTCTATTACGGTACCATTTTAAGATGTCAACTCAGCAAAATAACTCTATTATTTCAGTGTTGATAAAAAAGTGATTTAAGCTTTCAACATCGGTTTAAAACTTCAGAGTGTTGCCTCACAATTAGGCCTACTTACGTCTCCCCTATCGCCCTAAAAATCCGCCCATGACAGTAAGTTAATTAGGCCTATGCCCATTATAATATCAAACAATAATATCATAATTATATTATAATAATAAATAACAAAATTATAGTTAGGCTATATAGTAGGAAATGAGATCATCGTATAATATGGCAGTTCATGTAATCTATATAAATAAAAATGAAACTTTCCAATAGTTTGTTGCCAGTGTTCTCGGGAAGTTACGCATGCACCGATTGTTTTGAAAATTTACCAAAACCTTCCATTCCAATAGGACCATGTTGTAAGATGCTTTTTTCCCGAAAAAACCCAATCTTTTCCACAAAAAGTGAACTTTGCATTGCCTTTGACCGCCACTTGCAAATTCAACAAAACCGCAGGGTTGCCAGATTTCCGAAACGCTTTGTCCCGAAATAACGTTGTAAAGTCGCCCAAAAGTCGCGAATGACCAACTTTATCGCTGTGGGGGAAGGAACGGTGTGAGGGAGGAAAGAAGGAAGAGGGAGCGGGACGAAGAGGGAGTGGAGGGACCGGAGGGGAGGGATGGAAAAGGCAAGGATGCAGGGATGCAGAGGGAGGGAGGGAGGAGAGGGGAATGGGACTGGGGGCGGGAGGGGAAGTAGGAGAGGGTGGATGAAGAGGTCAAGGGGAAAGGGGGAGGTGGGACGGAAACGAGGAGGGGAGGGGGATGGCTGGACGCTCCTTTCAGCCACAGCAACGCGTGGCCGGGTACAGCTAGTACAATAATAAACTATCATTATCTTTGTCAAATTTTCTGGGGAAAAGTTTTTATTTCTGGGTGCTTTCTTCACTGGAAATATCTCGATCAGACAAAGCTGATCAGATGATGATCAGCTCGAGTAACTATAAATTATTATAATACTAATTTGAAGGAAACAATTCTTAACTAGGCCTTAATAAAAATAACATGCATAGTACTATTTATGCTGTAACATACCGGTATTGTCAATAAACTGGCGAGACACTGGAATGTCATGGAATAGGCATAATCGCTAACGCTTTAAATTCATCACTATAGGCAAATTCTCGAGACCCCAGACAAACTCAGTTAGACGAGCTAAACACTGAAATCTAATGCTTTATGAACCATAAATTTTACTAAAATTATAACACAGAAGAATGAAGAAACGCTTGATTGTGTAATCTGAAAGACTGAAAGATCGAAAGGATCCCTACCCCCCCCCCCCACTCCCCACAAAAACTCATCGGATTTGGAAAAATTGTGTGGGTCACCTTTTTAGCCCTGAGGGGTGCTCAAGCACCCCCCAGCACCCCCCTAGTTGCGCCACTGATGGCAACAGTAGCCCATTTCACGCTGAACGGTGGAGACTTTATTTCGTGGACGGCGGAAATATTCTCACCCCCACGAAGACTTTTTTCAGAATATACTCTCCGGCGGCGAATTTATTCTGGAACAGATCTGCCGGGGGAGTCTGTTTCGAATTGAAGTCTACGGGGGGGGGAGACTTTTAGGGGGGAGACTCTGTCACGCGACACCGGCCCTGAAGGGCATGCTATATGATCTCATTTATTCTTAGCCCAATAATTATTAGGTCTGTAGGCTAATCATATACTGCTCTTCGTCCTAGATTATTTAATTACTAGCTGTACCCGGCCACGCGTTGCTGTGGCAAAAAAGACCTGCCCCTCCTTTTCCCCTCCCCTTCCCCCTCCCACCCCTTCCCTTCCCCCTTCCCCTTCCCTCCCCTCCCACCCCCTTCGCCTCCCCCTCCCATCCCCTCCCCCTACCCCTCCCCCTCCCCCTCCCCCTCCTCTCCCCCTCCTCTTCCCCCCCCCCTTCTCTTTCCCCTCCCCCTCCCCCTCCCCCCTCCCTCTTCGTCCCGCTCCCTCCGCTCCTTTCCTCCCTCACACCGTCTCTTACTGACAGCGGATAGAGCCCAAGAATGTTGAAAGACCGCTTTCGTAATGGAATTATTTTGCGACTCACTTATGACGTCACGGCACGCCGACTCATTCATGTTTCGTCACTGTGTTTCGGGTCAACTGAAATTTTGCAACCGTGCGGTTTGGTTGAATTTGCAAATGGCGGTCGAACGTATTGCAAAGTTCACTTTTTGTGGAATTATTTTGCGACTCGCTTATGACGTCACAGCACGCGACCTCATTCATGTTTCGTCACTGTGTTTCGGGTCAACTGAAATTTTCAACGGTGCGGTTTGGTTGAATTTGCAAATGGCGGTCGAACGTATTGCAAAGTTCACTTTTTGTGGAAAAGATTGCGTTTTTTCGGGGGAAAAAATCTTAAGACACGGTGCTATTGGAATGGAAGGTTTTGGTAAATTTTCACAACAATCGGTGCGTAACTTACCGAGAAAAAAAATTACGAACTATTGGAAAGTTTCATTTTTATTTATATAGATTTATTACGCTATGCACAACAGTTTATCGGTATCAGAGCATTTGAAGACATACGACACACAGCCTAATCATCTGCATGTAAGCCTAGGTCTACAAACGATACTTTGATTGCAGAGTAATCTTTGTCTAAAGAATGGTTGGCATGCATATAATACTATTTTGTACTCACACGGTGCCGTGAGTAAAGAGCTTTTAGGTAGGCTTACTTTAGAGAGTGCCCTAAGTGCTGAAAATCTTGATAACTCTCAACTTTTACTTTTGTAGGATCTGATGGTTTTACGATTACTGATAATGATGTTTATTCCGAAGTTTCGAAGCCCAAAGGTTCGTATGTTTAGAGTAGGATATCATTATTGAATATAATTACTAGGCTAATGCTATATTTAGTTAAAACAAGTGAGTGCAGTAGACATAATGAGTGAGTTGGGTAGTAAATGAGTGAGCGAGCCTGCGATTGAACGAGTTGGTAGGATCGAGCGAGTAGATGAATTGGTTGCTGTGTGTGAGTGAATAGGCTCACTAAATAAATAGTGACCATGACAGGCTAAGTGTGGTGAGTAAGTCTGGGTGAGTGAGCATTGCTATCTAATTAGATCGACTGTAATTGTAGGCCTACATCTGTTTCTCTCTGTGCAAATGTACAAGAACTTACTCATTACCATCACGCGCAAGGCATTATTATGTTTCAAACGTTAAGCTTATTTGACGATGATTTAACATCCGTGAGAATCACTGAGATTATCATAATAATTTACGGCGTGACATTGTGGCGATTATTCAATCTGCAATTGAAACCGAGCAGGTGCCTAAAAATGCGTTAATAATTTGAGAATTGGTTCGGACTTAGGCCCTATTGCAGTTGGGCCTAGCAATGCAATTTAAAAGTTAAAAATATTTAAATGATCTCGTTCGCAGGCCCTAACAAATTATTTCGGCCGAGAATTAAGGTTTCTGCGTGGGTTAGTTTTTGCGTGGTAAATTCCCATCAAATCCAGTTGACGATGATTCAACGTTAGGTACAACATGAGCTTTTGCTTGTGCTGGAATCGTAACTTCGTAAGGCAACGAAATGCGCGAGCGTGCGTCTACTGCCTTCAGCCGCGCCGTCGCACAATGTTCAGGTTGTTAGTCAATCATTTACATGATCGCTTTTGAGTGAAATTGCGACCGAAGCATTTATTTTATGACCTCATAAGGAACTTGGCCACATTGCAATCACGAGCAAGGCATAGCCTATGTTTCAAACGTTATTTAACATCCGTGAGAATAATAGTGTTTGTTATCAGCGACATGACATTGTGATGAATTCACAGTTATCAGTCTGATAGGCCTACTGAAGCCGAACATGTGCTTAATTTGTTTTGCGAATTGGTTGAGACTAATAAAAATTGCAGTTGGACCCAGTGATGTCATTTTTAAAGTTAATAAAAAATATTCACAATGGTCTCGTTCCTAACAAATTCTTTCGGCCGTGAATTAGGATTTCTGCCTGGGTTGAGTTTGTGAGGAAATTTCTCATCCAATCCACTGTTGACGATCAATCGTCGATCATTCAGCGTTAGGTAAGAACGTGAGCTTTTGCTTATGCTGGGATCATAAGGCAGCGTTATGTGCGAGTGTGTGCTTGTATCTACTGACTTGCATAGCACCGTTACACGATGTCAGTCAAACGTGTCAATGGTCGTATGGAGTGAAATAACAGAAACACATAATGCTTGATGCTTAATAGATGGCTTCAACTTCTAAATGTCCGCATCGCCGAAAGCATTAATTTTAGGCTATTTCATGACCTGATAAAAAAAACTTGATCTTAGAGACTTTCTGTGAAGAGAGATCAGAGGTCACCCATATACAAACAGCGGAGGGGTCTGATTACCAACGCGGAGATAATCGTTTAATTTAGGTAATTATGATTAATTTAGTGCATGGTGTGCCAAAACCACGTGCTTTAGTCAATAAGCCGACAGTTTCCACGATGCAATAAAAGTATGATAATTATTATAATTGCGATTATTTTTACTAATCAGCTACATCACTTTGCTTTCTCTTGTATTGGACCTTTGTACTGGAACAATCGTCCTTAACTATTCGGGATACTGTAGAGTGTACAGCATGTAGCTTAAGAAACATTCTGAAAGTCACTTAACCCTCGGGCTACCAGGGGGGGGGTGGTATCCACCCCCCTAGGTTTTTCCCAAATCAAACTTTTTTCGTTAGGAATAAAATTTTGACGTTTTAGGTAGCTGTAGAGGATTCATTTGCACACATTTTGAGCTAAAATGTGTGATGATATACCATACCATTCAAAAGTTATACCCGATATACCCGATGCACCAGGGGAAGGTGGATACCACCCCCCTTAGATTATCGGCTGTATCTTATCCGTCCTTTGACATGAAGAGACACCAATTACACCATTCTGTAGAGAGAATGTGGGGCTACATTGTGGTGGTCACGGAGTTGTCTTTTGACAACCGGAAGTGCTAAAAATAAATTACAATATAAATAAAGGTGTTTTATTTTCATAAAATTTTCATGTTTTTCCTATTAAAAATTATTCATAATTTATTTTTTAAGAGAAATAAATTATGTCATTTTATAGAGTGCATTTAGGGCTATTTTTATACCAATTAATTTGACATTTGATGACCGGAAGTGCTCAAAATAAATTTAAATGTGTGAAAATGTTGGGTTTTTTACAACGCAAACCGATAAGTCTACGTAAACGTTTTTCAGCATGTTTTACATGTTTTTTCTCTTTTTATTGTAACTAAAACTAACTTATTACTAGTTTTTATAGTTGAATATTGGACTTTATTATATGTAAACTATTTTTAATTAAATAAAGTATGTTAAAACACACAGAATCTAATATTTTGCTTATGCGAAAGTATACATTTTGTGGAATCGACGGGTGCCTACGATAAAAAATTCATAACTTCGGGGTGCTTTCATATATTTTAAACCTAAATATACCATTTTGTGCAGAAATGAATGCTGAATCCATAGGTGTATTACAAGTTATGATATCTCAAACCAAACCCAAAATCCAGGGGGGGTGGTAACCACCCCCCCCTTGGTAGTCAGTGTTACAAAAATAGCGTGATAGCCTGAGGGTTAAATCGAACTTGTTTGGAACAGTACAGTACTGTCTACCAGGAGCACACGCCCACCACTCACCCCTCACCGCGAGGATGGGGCTTAAAACCGTAATTCTCCGACAACGCCGGGTAACCCATAGGCCTATAGCAATTTGTCATTCGAAATCGGCAAGATATTGAAAACTTAAATGCAATATAGGCGAACGGCAAGGTCATAAGCGGGAAAGCATTGTGTCAAGGTCCCTACGGAGCGGCTTGAGGTGGATTCGAACCTGCAATCCTCCGGCTGCAAGGCAGCGAACATACCCACTACATACACAGCCAATTTCAGGCTATTTCTATATAGATGCATACATTCTCCTTTGACAAAATTGTCTGATATAATTGTCTGCTTGCAAGTTAGCGTCTGCATCAGCCAATATTTTAATTGCATTTTATTTACTACCGGAACAAGAGAGAAAGTGAACACTAAATATTATAACATTACGCTCAGCTATAAATTATAGTAACTTGAACTTTGTGACTAAAATATTGCAAGTTATTGCCATGCCGATATTTATGTGCTAATTATGGGAACAAACAGACATAATATTATCTGTCCTTTATTACAGATAATGACAGTCATGGGTGTAAGATAATGTGTGGCAATTAGACTTGTGTGCGCAAACAGATAATTGTCTATCGTTCACAGAGATAATGACACAAGTGTAAGATATCTATGTGACAATTATGTGAGAAGACAGATAGGTTATGGACAAATTTTTAGTAATAAAGATAGTGAGACAGATAGACAAACGGAGACAACAGGCACAGAGGAAGACAAGCAAAGCAAAGCTCAAAGACAGCTGTTGGGATAGTGCAAAAGTGACAGATAGCCTAGAGACAAAAAATATAAGAACTCACAGAACCCGTACCATAATTAGGATTTTACGGACGCCCATTATAATTTGAGTGGTCTGGAATGGGATCCCACAGGAGCTTGGGGCCTACGTCTGCTTTCTGGGGCTCTTACTGAGGCACTTTTTTATTCAACTCAAAACTGTGCTTTTTCTGCAGTGCCAAAGTCGGGAACGGTTCTGATTAGTTTTTGAAGAGGCGCTATAGAAATTCTGCATTGAATGAAGGAATAATTAGGCCCTAAGCATAGAACATAATTCGAATTTATTAGAATTCAGTTTAGCCTAAGCCAATGACTTGCGAGGGCACTTTGTCCACATTACGCATAGATCTACATAAACCGCATGTTTAAATATCCACTTATTATATGACAGATATAATCAGGGAACGATTATTAAGGCCTCCATGAGATGCATTGTGGACAAACATATTCCGAAGATGCAGGTGGGAAATACGAAAGGTTTTGTTATAAAAAGCATTACAGATATGCATCACAATATAACAACAGAACAAATTACACACAGAATTGTAAACTGAAGCCCATTAACACTCAATTACATTTAATTGCATGATCACAATCTCTCTGCCACAGGGCAGCATAATGCATTTTCGGTCACTGGACCTTCCGTCTGGAACGACCTTCCCTCTAACCTGCGTTCCCAACCTCGGAACATGTCTGGCACTTTCTATAGTTCGCTCAAGACCTTTCTTTTCGACCGGGCCTGGGTCGGGAGCGCCTCTGAGTAGAGCCCTTGAAGAGGCGCTATATAAATCACATAGATAGATAGATAGATAGATAGATAGATAGATAGATAGATAGATTATGAGCGGCCTAAGCATGCACAATCATAATAATATTCATGAATAATGATGCATATATTATGCCTATTATATAAAATAATATTTTATACATAGGCCTGTAGGCATTTCTGCTATTTCTGTCGCTTGTCAATATGAAAACACTACGGTTGACATCATTATTTATAATTACCTAAAGATCTAATATTATAAAGTATAAACTATTACGCATATAATTATATGTCGACCTATGAACTATGTGTAACGGTTGTTAATTATTATAGGCTAGTAGCTAATGATAATTTCAATCAATATCGACTATTAGAAGCAGGTCTGCCAAGCTGTCACAGACGCAACTTAAGTAGACAATAATAGAGATTGTTTATGATAAATAGGCCTTGATGAATATTTATCATACATTTTGACAATGTTCAGTAAAGTCTATCGCCGCTGTATAAAGGCTATCAGCGAGCCTATAGGCCTATAGTTGTGGTGCAACGCCGAAACTGGAGCTGCACTGTGGTATAAAATCTGCCAGGAAAATTCTGAGGATCCAGGTTTGAAAAATCCGCAAGGCAATCTGAAGATATGGTGTAAGAAATAAAAAAATTATGTCAGCATAATTATTAGCTCAAGTAGCAGAAGACCGAAAAGATAGCGTGAGAAAAAAACAAGGAGAATGTAGTGTTGTTAAGAAATTCGTGCTCAGGAGTTGTGCACAAGCTATTTCAGATAAGAATGTGATCGATATCATTCTCAAAATGGCTGAAGAGTTACTTAAAGGTTCGATTAATTATGAAAAACTTGTCAGTCTCTGCTGGGTGTCGTTGTATTAGAAAGATGCTTCAGTTATCGACTCGCGTGCATTCCATGCCTCTGCACACAAGGAATGGAATCGACTTCCGCTCTCTCTTCGTAGCTCAAATTCACTTCCTTAAGTTCCTTCCTTCAAAAAAGCGGCTCAAAACTCACTACTTCTCTTTGACTTTCAAGCAAATGGTTTTTTCTCTGGCGGCTGACTATCCGCGCCTCAGATTCATTTCGCGTGACCTTGCACGCGTTACAAATTTTTTTAAATAATAATAATAATAACGTTGTAAGTCCAGTTAATCGCCAGATGGCCGCGATGGTGACCTCGTCCCCGCGTTGACCCACAGCAGGCTATAATAGCTATCATGCTTGTGTGTACCATTGTCACGTGATCACTGCAAGATGTAGGCTGATCATCATTATAGAGAATATTATATTTGACTTGATGTATGGAGAACGACCATGGGCCTAATTATAAGATGATGACGATGATGATGATAATAATGTAGGCCTATTATCACTGCTACTGCTGCTGCTAATGACGACGACGACGACGATAATGATGATGACGGCGGCGACGACGACGACGATGATGATGATGATGATGATTATGATGATGATGATGATGATGATGATGATGATGATGATGATGATGATGATGATGATGATGATGATGATGATGATGATGATGATGGTAATAGTATTAACAACAACAATAACAATGATTATAATAACAATACTAATAAAAAAAAGTAGGCTAATGATAATAACAGCCATTCCAGAACATCGCCCAGCCCCTTATGTTTTACTAGATCCTGAGGGAAAATTGATACCTCGGGCAAGAGATAATGGTGAAATAATAAGGAGTCACCGCGTAGTTTTAGTTATAATAGTACGTGTAATAATTATAGCATTCATAATCCTGACAATAATAATTATCCACAACAATTACACTAGTAGTACTAACTCAGCAGCGACATCAAAGCAATAGCAGCAATATAACCTACTTATTGTAGTACGAAAAAGCAATACCAGCAGCAACAACAATATTATTAGCCTACACTTTTTTCTAAGGTAAATAAACAGAAACTTACTATCAATATGTTAGACTTGTTTCAAATATTTCTAATCTAACAAACCTACCGATGTAACCCAACATACAATGGGAGAAGACATATAGTATTGAGTCTGACAGCACTTTACTAAAAATAAATAATAATAATAGGCCTAATAGTAAATAAAGTAGACTTGTTTTTATTCTGAATCTTTACAGGTCGACCAAACGGAAAAAGCGGAGGTGACCCCGGTGAAAAGTCCAGACCAATTCAAACTCAAACTCGGGCGAAAAAGGTGAAACATAGGCCTATCATTGCTAGCAATCCTCTGTTTAGTGTCCTAAAATTTAGTCGGGTCAATCTGCGACATGACCCCAAAAAAATTGCAAGAAAGCGTTTTATGAGGTTTTTATATTGTCTTAGGTCTGGTGATGAACATACTAAAAGTTGCCTAAAATCGGAGCACGGCAAGTGGTCTAATTTTGGCGGGAAAAAGATGGCCGCCAATTGGACCAGGCATGGGATCTGGAAATTATACTGTTAGGAACAAATCATGAAATAATTTGCTAACATTTTTTCTAAACTAATTTGACCCTCCTGATAACGAAAATCGTAGTTAGCAAGCTTAATTTTTAGCGGTTGCATGAGAAAACAAGATGGCGGCCAAAATGGCGGCCTATAATTGCTTGAAAAGGTTGCATAGTTAGGCCAATCTACAAAATGATCACAAAAATGTAAGAAGGCGTTTTATGACGATTTTCTGGTGTCTTAGGTCTGGCGATGAACATACTAAAAGTTGCATAAAATCGGACCATGGCAAGTGGCATAATTTTGGCGGGAAAAAAGATGACCGTCAATTTTACCAGGCTTGGAATCTGGAAATTATACTGTTAGAAGTAAATCGTGTAACAATTTGCTAACATGCTTTTCTAGACTAATTTGACCCTCCTGAGAACGAAAATCGTGGTTAGCAAGCTTGAATTCTAGCGGTTGCATGAGAAAACAAGATGGCGGCCAAAATGGCGGTCTATTGCTACAAAAGGCTGCAAGTCGGGTTTTGTATGTGATATTAACACGATTTTGTAATTTAATTTAAGATGTAATGGTTCTAGGCATGCAATGGAATCAACGACACACATGCAGCACTAGAATAAAACCAAAATGGCGGGAAAAATGGCGGCCAATATGTTGAAATTGCTTTAAATGAAGTGATGTATGCAATGGAAATATGAATTCGGACTCCAACTTAGCATTTTTGAGCTCAAGGAAAGCAATGGAATCAACTTGGCAATTGTGAAACTGCAAGAAAACTAAAATGGCAGCGATCGGAAACGTTTCGGAGAAGTACGTCAAAGGAACTGTTGGGTTAATGTGTTCTTGCAGGCAGGTATACCCATTGGCCATGCTTCTATAGAGGGGCGCTGCCGACTGCCCCTGGTGACCGTTGATGAAGTCGTTCGTTTCAGCGCCGACCCCATGTACATGTTGTTCGATGGAGTGACCCCCGAGACCTGGAATAAACCACCTCCAGCGCCGTTTGATGTCATGCTGTGATGAAGATGATGCTGATGATGATGATGATGATGTGGATGGCTTGCAGGATGAATTCAAGTAGCCTTCTACCCCGCTCCGCCTCCTCCTCCGCCTCCTCCATCCATTTCCGACACACCTCCGCTTGTCATTAACCCAACAGTTCCTATGACGTACTTCTCCGAAACGTATTCATGTTGTTGTTCTGTCTAAGAAATGGTAGCTAATTATACAAGTAGCGTACGTTAGCTGTAGGCTGAGGCGGCATCACTGGATCTTCTTAGATTTTTAAAAGTGCTTATCCACCATTCATCGTTTGGTTTTGGTGCGGCAGCTCGCGGTGCCTTATTAGGCCTATATTTTAGACACCTGCGCGATTTACAAAACTAACTACAAAAGATAATTAATAAATAACTACAATTTAAAAAGTTCGACGTTTAAATTCCTAGGATGGAGTTCGGCTGTTGTCTTCAACAACCTCTTGCAAAGTTCATATTATGAACTTTGCCAGAAGTTGTTGAAGACAAGACAGTAGGGACCTTAGAATGAACTTGTAGGCCTACATAACATGTAGGCCTATAAGTTCATTCTAATGCCTCAATCTGTACTCTGAACTACATGTAGGCTAGAAGTATTATTATTATAACCAATTGCTGCTATTCGAAAATTTCGAATAGTTATTCGTGGCTTATTTTAATTATAAACCCACGGTAATTGCGTTTGGATGTGTTTCTGTAGAACTTCATAGGGGCCGATGGAACAGAGTATGCTGAGCTGAGTGGTGTAAAACCACCTGACCGTCAAGGAGAGATACATAGACCACCGGCCTTCAATCGAGTGGACGTCTACGCATTCATTGATCACAACGGAAGAGCTCCACCACCACCGCCAAAATTTTAGCAATTTATACTTAGTTAAAAGATTGAGTTAGACTATTAAAATCGGTTGCTTATAAAGCTATAGGTCTGAGCCATATTCTCTGTCTGCTTTTGTATCTTTTGGTGAGTCTCATTCATACGTGCTCTCCGTTTCATTCTCTGCTCTCCTTTCTCGCCTCCATAATTTTACTTAGGAATTAAAAATACTTAGTCTGTCTTTATTTCTTTCTCCTTTCGCAGCAAAAATTTAATGTGGTTTTTGATGAAGGATTATCATAACGAATTCCATTTGTTTGAAATGCTCTGCAGTCTGTAGTCCTCTCACTCTATGTAAATTAGTATTATTAGACTCGTCAATAATAATAATTGTTACAGACTCGTAATATGCTGATCTTCATCGCTTCAACTTAGGCCTACTCTTACACCATCTACTGTTGACGTCGGCCATTCAAGTTGAGTGTTGTTTCATTTGGATCGTTTCTGGACACGATTTGCTTCGTCGAATTAGCTTAGGTCGAAGGTGCGCTTTTAGATAACACTTTAATCGCATTCAGCTATTTTAACGCTAACAGCAAATATGGCGAGATGAATAATAGACTATGCGAACAATTTGAGAAATAGGCTAATGGTGTTTTTCAAAAAGACACATAAGCAATTAGCCTACACGTATAGGCTAGGCCTAATCTTACTCAAAGAGCAAGTTACAGAATTGTTAGTCAATAATTATGTGATAGGTTAGGCTTAATTATAATAGCATAGGCCTGCGTTTACTTTTAAGACTTTGGCAGTGCATAAAATTATAGGCCTATTGCTACATGTAAATCATCTTCGCACATTATGCGCCGTTGAATCTTAAATTGCTCCATAATATGCTGATCGTAATGTTGAAGCGATGAAGATCAGCATAAAAAAATTATTACGAACAACAAGAGTTTTCGGAATGAATGAATGACTTGCATAGCAACGTATCGTAAGTGACTGTTAGCTAACAACAATTATGGAAATAAACTGATTAGATCAGCGGTTCCCAACCCATGGCCCGCGGGCCAAAAGTGGCCCGCGAGGCCTCAAAAAATGGCCCGCCAGTCCTCAAAAGTGGCCCTCATCTCTCAAAGAATTAAACAAAAATAATGAAAAAATCTACAATTTGGACAGGATATAACATATAATTGTTTTCTATTACAAATTATTTTATTTTGAGGTCTATAAATAACATCAATCATTCTATTTTTAATCAATTATAACGATTTTATATGCTTTTAGTCAATTAAATTTTAGCCCTGTGGCCCCTTAATGTCCTTTAACTGAGAAAAAGTGGCCCTCGTGTCCTCCAACTTAGAAAAAGTGGCCCTAAAGTCCAAAAAGGTTGGGAACCACTGGATTAGATGATGCTAGAGATATAACAGAGATCGGCTTCGAGCAGCAAGGTGGTTTTTTATGATTATTGTGTTCTAAATAAATAACTGCTTTGCCTGTGTACAGAATCAAGATCCAGTTTCGGTTCCTCAGACATAGCCTAATAATCTGTCATCGGTTTCTCTTCCGTTATTATTGAAGATAATAAGATGATCAATTTTTATAAGCGTCTGTAACGATATCTGAAAGTAGCTTAGTATTTTGGATATCCAATTTATCCAGCTAATCTTCAAAAACATCATATATTGAATTCGTGAATGCTCTGATAGTCAATATGGCTGGAGCCTGGGGCCATGGACGGAGTTTATCAGGGGCTAGGGGGCTAAGCCCCCCTTCAAGAAGGTCCAGATTCAGCTTTTTTTACCATGAAAATGGTATCGTTTCCGGGCTTAGCCCCCCCCAAGAAGGCATTAGCCCTCCCAAGAACGAAAACCAAACTCCGCCAATGGCTGGGGCATGTATCTGTGTAGTGTGCAACCACCGGTAGGCAGTGTAAGAATTGTGGAAAAATAACTGGTGGGTTGGACCATTATCCACTTGGAATCAGGGTTTGAAAAACAGACTTTAGCATGGGGCTCTAAGAAAGACAGGGGGTTGAAACCCCCCAACCCCGGCAATTCTCACCCTGCCGGCAGGAAGGTTCCTTTTAAATGTCTATAAATATTTAGGCCATTGTTGACCAATGATTCCGTCCTCTTACGCTTAACGAATTCCATCTAGTCGACGTTGGTTTGTGTAAAGGAGAAAAGAAATTGATTTGAACTCTTTTAGTGTCTAAAAATTCATGGATTTTCCTTCTTGCTTCATTTGTAGTTCTAAAGAAGTCTGTTAGGCTATCTGGTTTTTACGAGTGTGAGTTATCAATCAGTTTCTACTGTAGTAAAACAAACTTCATCAATCCAGCTACGGTTTTAGCAAGAATTATTTTCATCAGTCCAATTCTTTACCTCAATCCATTCTCTGTTCAAGCAACATTTATTTTCATCAAGCCAGCATTTACTCAAACAATTATTTTCATCAACCCGACTTCTATTTCTACAAGTAGGCTATATAATAAATTACAAATAGCCTATTGTTGTGTATATATATAATATAGCCTACATTTATATGGCACCTCTCGTAAACTGGCTATTCAGATGTACTCTCAGCACGAGAAACTCTGGGGAAAGAAGTTATTAAAGAACGAGATACTGATAAGGAAAAATGAGTCACTAGTTTAGCCCGTCGGGGCGTAGTGATGCAGGATGGTCATTCTAAATTAATGGACCAACCACAGCAAACGCCAGATGTTGGGCAAGAGCAGTCCTACATGTATGTAGCCCTGGGACAAAAAGATCAAGACGATCTGTAGAACGCATTGAGCATTAAATCGTCGCCTGAGAGTCATCTTCGCGCATGTCCACTTTTGTGAATTCCGAGAAAAACGAGGTAGAAGTTTCGCAAATTTGGACGCCAAAAAATATATCCAGTGCAATAAAACTTCACACACGGACGTCATATTAAAGCATCGACAACAATTAAAGAATGTTGCATTAAAATTAAACTGAAACTTATAATAGTTTTGTTGGGCCTAAATACGACAAGTAGGCCTAGTTTTCGTTGAATAGGCTATCTTTAAAACGACTCGTCGTATCTCCTAAACTAAACTCATTTTTAAAAATGGACATACGCGAAGATGACTTTCAGGCGACGGAAATTTATTGGCCTATAATTATAGGACTAATTTTAGACGAGTTCACTTGATGGTTATAGGATGTAGGCTAGCCTAACTTTTAGGTCACTAACACAGCTTAGCCTATTATCATATCCGGTTGCCAGTCAGTTACTGCATGCACGAAAACCAGCATGGAAGGTACAATATTTATTATCGTTCCTTGCCTTTCATTTGGGTGTCATCATCACCATCATAATCATAATCATCACCATCATAATCATAATCATCACCATCATAATCATCATCATCGACGTCGTCATCATCATCATCATCACCGTCAGTAAGCAAGTAGCCTAGACTACATAATTTATTTAACATTACCAAAATGTCGTCTTCTCTGTTCTAGTGTTCTAGTAATAACATTAATTCGTTGGTCTCGTCTAGGTCTACAACCGTCTTTTCGTCCTATCAGACTTATTTAGACCTATTGGAACACGTTGAGATACACAGAATCTTTCTTTACGTATGACAATGGAAGAAGGTGTCACTATAAAATTAATGCAAATTCAATGCTTTACATGTAGGCCTAACAGTTAATCTATTCATTTGGTTCTATTTACAGGTTTCACAACGTCCTGCAGAAAGTTAACATTGCATAGTCATGGCGGTTCGTTTATGCTTGTCCTGTGTTTCTTGGGTCTTCATTTTCATGAACGTGAGTTTTTTAAGAATAACTATCGCACGTTCAACATAGTGAAAGTTAGAACAGTTAGTGATTATGTACATGTACATTCTCGTTAATGTATCGTCAAGGCTACTGTCACTTCAGTCCGTGCGTTATGACATTGTATGAAGCACCGATAGAAGTGCTCAAGTACCAAATACCTTCGGGTTGCTTCATTTATTATTGTACCTTCTATGCTGGTTTTCGTGCCTACAGTAACTGACGGAACATAAAGAGCAGAGGCCAAGAAGCACAGGGAGCAAAGAATATAGGAACAAGGAACAGGAACACAAGGGACCAGAAGAGATAGAAACAAGGAACACAGAGTAGCTTAGAGAACATGGGTAACATGGAATATATGGAACAGGGAACACAGAGCATCACAGAGAATCATAGGTAACATAATGGAACATAGACAAAGGGAACAGGAAATAAGGAACTAGGAACACAGGGAACTAGAGAGCATCACAGAGAACAGATGCTAGGAGAAGTTCTATTGAGTGTTCCCTGCTATATTGCCTATAATGATTATTCCCTTATTGCCTATTTGTTCCATGTTCTTTGTTCGAATGTTCCATGTTATCTGTTCTGTGTTTCATATGTTGTGTTCCATGTTCCCTTATCGTTCTCTTCGTGTCGATTCGAACCGTTAACGGAAGCGCAATAAAGTATTTTCCTCAATATTGCACAACAAATCTATCGCACAGACACAGCTTATCCACTTCAAGTGGAGTAAAAATGGCGGTCAGTAACCACGCGATTCATTGTCATGAACCGGAACCGTTCATTGGCTGCATTTGTCCTAACTCTTTCAAATATACGGCTCCGATGGGAACTATCGTCTGATAATTAATTAATGGCGACGTCGAAAGGGTAGGCTAGTCTATAGGCCAATATCATAAAATTACAATGTTGATAATTATCTCGGGTTTTGAGGTTAGTTGAAAGCTGAAAATAGTCATGCTGACCCACAAATTCGTATGAGAACCTAAAACACTGTTTCATATTGCGAAATTAAATCGTTTTGGAGCCTTTCGTGCGACGGACATAGCCTACATAGCCTACATACAGATCTAAGAGTTATAGTATTAAATGTTGTGAGAGACATCTAACTCAATGTTCTGCAAAAGGAAGAAGCTTTGTGAGAAGTCTTAAGATCATTCAAGTGATCAGTGTGTTGATCTGAACTCATTAATATGCAGTTATAATAATCCGAATCACTATAGGCTAATATTAGGCTATATGGACTCTTTAGACAGGAAATATTTTCCCCAGCATAACTCAATAAAACAGGGCAAATGGGTCTTTGCCAGCTCATAAAACTATGTAATGTCTATATATATATAGGGCAAACGCCAAACAGCAACATAGCGTAGGCCTATAATTGCCATAGGCCTAGCCTAAATGTGAGTTAGGCCTATCTGACACAACCAGGATCTTCATATCAAATTATTAGCCTGATAGCATTATGGCTGAGGATGATATGGGTAAGAAAATGTAATGTAGGCTTGTAACGAGTCACGCGGCTATGAGAGCGATCTTCATTATATTTTGGAGTCAAAAATGTCATGACTAGGGGGTCATTGCATAATTACGTTGGTGGGTGGGTGGGGTCATTGAAAACGTTACGAAACGTTACGGGGGTGGGTGGGTGGGAGGAGATGAGCGTTACGTAACGCCAGGAAAAAATGTATTAATGAATATTATATTTAACAGAAATTGCCTGACTATGTTAAGGCATTATGCGCACTGTAGCCTAAGTGCACTGTGTAGTCCTATAAGGCAATATTGGCATTGTGTCCCATAAACATATTTCGTTTGTAATTGTTTTGTGATAGATGTTCAGTGTTCACTCGTTATAAAACCTCAGAATGTTGCTGTATTGAGTGGTGAGGTTGCAACCATCAGCTGTGCTTCAGACTCGGAGGACAGCGTGGCCTGGGTTGCTTATAGTCCTGGATCAACTGAGCGTGATTATATATTTGGTGGACGTGACTTAACTCCGAGCGCTGCTCAATACATTTCAATATCTCGGGCAGGAAAAGGACACTACAGTTTACACATCAATGCTACCAGAAAAGCTGCCAAGCGCTACTTTTGTGTAGAACAGGGATCTACAGAGGAAGCCAGTTGTGAATTAGTCGTTATCGGTAATGTAGTTCAGCATCAATATTATTTATTTTAAATACCCCTAATGCATTTCAAATCCTTTGTCTCATGTCAACCAACGGAGTTAGTTATTCTTGCTACAATTCGAACTGAATTAATGCATCTATCTTAAGTTTCCTAGAGACCTAGACCCAATCATGAATTATCTGTGCCATGACATAGGATACCTGCTAATTGATCATTGTTGTTTAAAACATTATTTTTTCTTTCTCGTTTTGCATCGTTTTATTGGTTTTTTTAAAGTTTTTATGCAATTTTATTTATTTACAAACTGGTGGACGACGGTTCGTCCGGTTAATCGTCGATGCACACGTAGTAAGCAAGAAAAGGCATTCGTCGTGTCGGTCGATGGAATTACCGCCAGTGATTTACGGTATCTCCAGCGGCTAACTTTGGCAGAGTACGGCGGTCCGTGCTCAGGCTCGACCATGAACGCATTAAGAGATGGCCCTGATGCAGTCACAGGTCATGGCTGCGGAACCCTGCAAGTCAGTGCAAGCACCGTGTCCTTGTAGGCCCTACATGCAAAACCCGAAACGACGATGATAATGTATCAATAAGTGCGGTGCGAAAATCTAGACTCTGAACCCAGAAACTTGCAATTAAAAACTTACATCCTCGAAGTTGACATGCGCAGAAATGTGTGTGTTCAAACAATGTCTATAGTAAAGTTAGTGCATGTTTTCCATGTATTGGACCAGAACGAACAATTAGTACACGTTTCTTGCAGTTAGGACTTTATGTCTACGAAACATGTGGCAAAGGTAATTTTTAAACCATGCTAATTGATTCTAATATAAACTAAGGCCGATGCACATTTTTATGCAAAAGAGTTGATTTTTGTGAATAAACTCGTGGTGTCTGTCACGAACAATGATTAGGCCTGCTGTTATTTCCCTGTTAGTGTCCTTTAGGATTAGCAGTGAATTTGCGTTTCCTGTGGACTGATATAACTGTTCTTTTTGATTTTGCTGAACTGCTTTTCTGTAGTATTTTTGGCAGGCCTACTTGTCCCATCTTACTTATCTTCAATTAGTCCTAAAAATGTGAAATTATATAGGCCTATATATATATATATATATGTCATTTGCTAAGGCATGATTTTGAAAATGTGAAGTATTTACATTAACAGAAATAAATCCAGAGTGCTTAACAAAGGTAACAACTGATTTTATCATCATGACCTGCGTCGTGAAGTTTGCTGGCAATTGGGCACCTACCATGGAATGGAGAACACAAAATGGCACAAACATTGCCACCGATCTATTTTATTCTCGTAACAACTTCGTTACAATTTATTTGTTTCTACCGATGAATTTGACAATGAATAGCACAGTTTACAAAATTGACGCTGTCACAAAGTTCGGCCAATCTGGAAGACCTAAAGAAACAAGTGCGACTAACGTTCCGGAATTTAATCACACAACTTCGCCTTATAGTTCAGGTTGGCTCAGTTTATCTCACGTCTTTCAGAGGTAAGCTATCGTCATAATTAGTCTGCCTCACGCTGTTGTGTGAATGTTATTTCTATTGAACCGGAATTTATAGAGAATCCTCAAAGGGTTTTCGATGTAATTAGGCTATTTCAGTACTGCCATTTTCCCCTATTTTTCGAAAAAAGCCATGTGTGAGCGTCTCAATAGTTTCCTTTCTATAGTAAATATTCTCTTCCCTTCTCAGCATTTATTGTAAAATGGACACTCTACCTTATATGCACTTACTGAGTGGGCCTATAATGCAAGACAGCATTTCCAATGCCATTGAAAATGGTCAATATGCAATAGGGATTATTTTATTCGACATAGCAAACGGCTTTGATACTGTCTATAATAGGCCTAATATCCAGCTAATTAAGTATGACCTATAACAAACATTACTTGCCTACTACTTTATTACATTATTTTGAAGATTCGTTGTTTCTTTTGAAACTTGATTTGAGTTTTTGGTTTCCAAATAAATGATTTGATTTTATATGATTATTTAAAGGATTTGAATGCATCAATGTTACACAAACCGTGGAAATACACGCCCAGCCGTATGTCCCCATTTATCTGATATGTCTGATTGTCATCCTCTTCGCTGTTTGCATTCTGACAATTATGTGGTAACTACACGTTCGTTTCTTAGCCTATAATTATATAGGTGTCCTGTACCTTGAAGGAAACTAATCACTGAAGTTTTTCGACGCTACGCCACAGAACGAAGTTTGAAGGAATCGTTTTCGAGTCCTACGGTTATAAGTTTAGTCAAAGAAAGAAGAAGTTTCTTTACAGCCTATAGGCCAGTATCTTAAACTAAAAACATTGGTGAAAGCCAGTGATGCTAAGATCAGCGCAATATTGCATTATGAAATAGAGCCCCTTTCATGCACTCAAAACATTGCAAATAGAATTGAACGCCATAATGTGTCTTGAGACTATCATGGTCTCGAGACCATAAACTTCTGTCAAGTGTTATTCATTAATAGTAGGCCTATTCTCTGAAAATCGGTAGTGACCTTCGAAGAACTGATCCACATAATTATTTAATAGCCTATATCAGAATGCTTACTTAATATTCGTGTCAACTTTCATGATTTGAATTATGAGCTTTGTTATATTGTACATTACAGTCTCTGCAAACGTAATATGACCTACAGCCAGCAAACCGAAATGAAGTCCTTGTAGGATCAATATTTCTATTTGGAACCCGCAGAAACCCATTACGTGTTTCATTTACTGCTCTCAAAACTCAGACGTCTGGTGGATCACTTTTCACACGTCACGCCATTTTAGTAGCCTATGTGGGAACGCATTCTGATAGGCTTTTTGTTTCTGAAGATTGGGAAATCAATAACTTGGCGAAAATCAAAAATTCAGTGTATTGTATTAAAGATTATCTTATTCTCTATTACAATTAGTGCATGTATATGCCTAATTAGCCTACACATGCGATTGTAATAAGGTTCTGTGATGACTAAAAACATTCAAACTTTTTCATAAGAGCCTACATGTAAACCACTGATAGGCTTATTTCACGTTGACATTTCGTCTCAGTGGTAAAATTGCTTCGTCAAGTAGAATTATTCTACATCTCAGCTAGAATTGTTGGCCTAAAAAGCAACATCATTAGTAAGAAAATCATTCGGAAAGCATTCTACAGAGGGGACACCATCCTCAAATTTCTCATGGACTTATAGCCTACTTTCAGGAAACACGCACTTTAAAACCTGTTTTAGTTACATTCTGTATGAATCTCATTAATATACACAAAATGTATTTCGTTTGCTATTTGGCATGACAAGATAGGCCTAACTGCTTAATTGTTTGTACCGGTACGACAGTGTCTTCATTTGAAAGTGTGTTCGTACAGCCTCGAGCTTCGGTAAAAAAATATCAAAGTTGTGAGAGCCCCAATATTCGACTTACTCGAAGCAGGCTATATTTTATTTATCAAACCGTTAGGCTACTCATCACTGAGGAGAAAGAAGTAAATGATGCGCACTTCAAGAACTATGTATGCTGTTTTATACCGGATTTATTTAACTTCAGTAGATGTCGCTTCTGTTGTCCTACGTGCTATATTATATATATATTGGTGGATTTTGTTTACATGTAAATAGAAGTCTATTGAAAGTGATTTATATTTACGGATTAATAGCTAGTAAATCGGCATACTCTTAATATTTGTGACACAAGGATTAAAAACCCGTCAACTGTTGGTTTTTGACCTCTTGATTTAGTCATATGCTACAATGAACAAGCTCTAACATGCTTTTAACAGAATGAAAAATCTTTTTTCTAACCGAAGTTATGCTCGTTTGATTCTTTCATTAGTTTATAGTGAGAAAACCAAACAAAAAGGTACTGAATATTCGTGTAATACAAGTCTACTAAACATACTAAGTTATTATTCTGCAATTGTTCTGGGCATTAGAGGCATATATTCTGAATCAGATAACGCAAATAGCATCAAAATCGGTTAACTACTTTGCAAATTAGGGCGAATTCACAGTCATATGCTGAACTGAAGAATAAACTGCATTTTTGAACCCTCTCGCCTATTTCGGCATCTAGCGGAATATCTAAGAAGCGACAAACGACGGGTTTCGATCCACGGCATCACATTTATGTAACAATAATAAACAAAATAGGCCCTACTGTCATAATTCAGCGGTGTTAGTTCACGTGGTAGTAATAGTAGGCACAGTAGTAGTAATAGACCTAGTAGTAGACCTATTATTATTATTATTATTATTATTAGTAGTAGTAGTAGTAGTAGTAGTAGTAGTAGTAGTAGTAGTAGTAGTAGTAGTAGTAGTAGTAGTAGTAGCAGCAGCAGCAGCAGCAGCAGCAGCAGCAGCAGCAGAAGCAGCAGCAGCAGAAGCAGCAGCAGAAGCAGCAACAGCAGCAGCAGCAGCAGTAGTAGTAGTAGTAGTAGTAGTAGTAGTAGTAGTAGTAGTAGTAGTAGTAGTAGTAGTAGTAGTAGTAGTAGTAGTAGTAGTAGTAGTAGTAGTAGTAGTAGCAGTAGTAGTAGTAGTAGTAGTAGTAGTAGTAGTAGTAGTAGTAGTAGTAGTAGTAGTAGTAGGCCTAGTAGTAGTAGTAGTAGTAGTAGCAGCAGCAGCACTTCTGCAGCTGTAGTTTAACGACTCAGTGTGATTAAACAGATCATCTGCACCGCATTCCTCCTTCAGCAAAACTTAGGTCTCTCACTTAGAAACGGAGGTGAGGCAGGGGTACATTTTATCTCGACGCACCCGTGGCTGATGAGGACTGTTCTAAGGCTGCGATAAAACGCATCCGGACAAACACTTAGCGAAAATCGCACAGATAGCGGAAGCCTATTCCTTATAACGGTAAATGGATATTATTACCGCACATAAATAATTTTCACCGGCATTATCTACGGACATGATTCCCCGGACCTTATCCCTAGGGCTATGACATTATCCCCCCAGGCAGTGCTGTAATCACATATAAATTATGCAGAGCATCTAGGTCTCTAAGATAATTATAGGCGCCTGCGTTGAGGCTTAGAGCTCTATCATTACTAAGCTAATACATCCAGAACCATCTAGGGCTCTAGGCCTAATCATCCAAAGTTTCTCGCATCTATCATTCATTTTGTAATAAGTTAACACAGCCAGCAGTAACATAACAATAAAGCTTATCAGTTAATTGCAGAAATAGGCTATTCACACAGAAGAGGTTTGTCCGGGAGATTAAGCTTAATATCTTACGCAATAAAATTTGTCGTGGTATGATGTCTGGTAGGATAATGTCAAGGAGGATAATGTAGGCTACTAAACACTCCATACTAGGGTCTAATAAAACATAGTGTTGAAAGACTAATCAGTCTCATTACGGTAACATCAATTTGTACTTGCCTACTTTTTGCACCTAATGATGAACCGGAGATTATTGATAGCCAACAAGAGAACTGACCTTGAACCATTATTGCGACCGGAGGTCGAGCTTGAGTGGATAATAATAATAATAATAATATTCGTTTATTGAAATTCAATCTGACACACCGCAGAACGATTAAGCTTACAGGTAGAAGTTATACGAAAAGCGGCCAGCTTCGCACGACACGCAGGTCGGCTGCAAGAGGCTCGGTAACTTAACACTACTGGCCTAAGTGTTGGAACGCTCCTGATCGGCCAAGCCAGGAGTGAGAGGGGCTAACTTATTTTTTAACAGACCCGAGTCAAACATCACAACAGAAAGAGCCACTGGCAGCTAACAGAAAATTCAAATAAATTTTTTCCCTGAGCGAGGCTTGAACCCGGGTCGCGATAATGACTCTCAGTTTATCGGCCAACGCTCTCTCCACTGAGCTACGGACGAATAAAGAAGAATAACGTTGACATAGTTACTAGTTAGCCTACTACGGCGATCTACACGGTGTCCCAATTGAACTGATACCCTTTTTGTTTTGGAGATATCCTTGTCAATTCTAAATGAAACTCTATAAAATTTCAGAAAATGTAAGAGGGATAAATTATCAATGTTTGCTGAAAATTGTATCCAATTTTGCCAACAGAGTTCTAAGTTATGCACATTCAAATTTGGGCAACGGAAATTTTAAGTTTCCAACATGTAAAAGATAGGAAATTATTGCTTGCAACCGCACACCTTATTTATTAAATTAACAAATGTTACGTCATGTTTCAGTCATTTCCATGATAAGGGACAATAATAAAAATGGTTTTCAGCAAAGATGATTTGAGTTTAATAAAAAAAATTAATAGAAGAAAAACATTACGGTGCAAAATGTTTTAAAAGGAATTTCCTAACAGAAACTGGCTCATCGCAGCCTTATGAAACTCGCATACGTGACGTTGACCAGTGACCACTTCGAACAGTGAAATGTGGAAGAATGGAATCGTTTTGATCAAGGGGTTTTTGACAATGCAATCAATGAATGGCGAAAGCGCCATAGAGCTTGCAATCGAACTAATGGCGGGCATTTTGAGCATCAGCTTTGGAGAGCAGCGCTAACACTAATTTCCTATCTTTTACATGTTGGAAACTTAAAATTTTCGTTGCCCAAATTGGAACATGCATAACTGCGGACTCTGTTTGTAGAATCGGATTAAATTTTCAGGAAACATTCATAATTTATCCCTCTTACATGCTCTGAAATTTTATAGAGTTTCATTTAGAATTTACAAGTATATCGCCAAAACAAAAAGGGTATCAGTTCAATTGGGACACCGTGTATAAATGAAAGTTACGGTACCACACTAAACGCAATGTGCAGTTTAATTTGGTCCCACTTCACCTGAGTATGGGCCTGCACATCAACCTGGATTAGGTCTACCGTCGATCGCTGTTACCAATAATTATGGTCAATTACAAACGAATCTGTAAATGTACATGTATGTAGGGCTATTACATAGATAAACCTATTGACCCCTTTAGAGGCCGACCGGTTCATAATCGTAGGCTACTAAAAATTGACGACTAATAATTAATCGGGACTGCAGCTAAAGGGATTAATAAAGTTGATTATCCAACAGTAACTGTTGACCTGTTTGATAACGTGCATTCTTTTCGAGCCTAAATCGACACGAAAACTTCGGTTTCTAATTCTACAAAGCTACATGTACATGTACATGTAAATAGGCCCTCTCTTAGCGGGTCTGGGTTCCTTTGGTGGGCCTGTCGTCTCAAATCACTCAATGTGACATCTTCTGCTGCGACTGCTTTTTGCTGGATAAATTTACTGGCTTACATTTTCTTAGTTTCCTCATTGCATTACTGTATAAGCCACGTAGATCTGTGCATCTTGCTATTGTATTAAATTATATTGTACATTAATATGACCAATAAATTTGATTTGATTTGATTTGAACCGTTTTTCTACATGTATATCCTGGTCTAATATAAAATTCTCCAATCAGCTACAAATCAGCTACGAGTCACTTGATATAACTTGATAAGTTGATAGCCTATACATGTTAAAGTGGTCCAAGAATTGTCAAGCAGATTACAGCTGCCCATAAGGAAACACCGCTTTATGCATGCCAGAGGCGATAATGACGTCAAGAACGTCATGACGACCTCATGCGAACTACCGTCTACTGATTAGGCCTACTGACAACGTGCAACCGTACGTAAACATTAGGGTGGCCCAGCAAAAACTTTTTCATGAAAACGTTTGCTATGGAGATGATAATATTTGTGTATTTTTTTGATTTTTAAAAATTATTTTTAGGTGTCCCCCTAGGAGCTCCAAATTTTAAGTATAAGGTACAATGATATTCGTGTGCAAATATGTCAATATAGGCCTATGAGGTAACGTCATTCACACCACATATATAGGCCAATTAGGCGTCGGATTAAAATGTTCATTTCTCGGGTTTTAAAGTGAACTGACTCAACTGAGAACTGAAAATAGTCACGCTGACCTACAAATTCACATAAAAGGATTTTACAAAATGTCTGGACGTTTGAAATGAGGTTGTTTTTAGTCCTTTCGTGCGACCGACATTCATACATACAGATCTTAGATTTATCAGATAGATTTACTTGGGAATTGTAGGGAGATGGTTTTCCCGTTGCTCAAGTAGACTGAAATTTAACAGGGAAATTTTCTATCCAAAGAGGACAAAAGTAAGCCTGGCGGAGAAAGAATTCTAGACTATTTTCTATGGTTTGTCGACCATCCTAATACGTAATGCATAGTATCTCGTGGTCGAGTTTAGCCTACTTTGATGTGCGACGGCGGAAAATCCCATCTCCCTAACACTGCATGCCTAACAGACAATCGCTAACTGTCGTTACGATTTGTTACGATATACATGTATAATATACATGTATATCGTAACAAATCGTATTGAAATTCATTGAGAAAACGGACTGGCGAAGTTCATGCAGTAAGCGTGACTGAGCAGCCTAAAACGTTTGAGTATTATTTGTTTCACCACTGAGCACAGCAAGCCCTTTGCATATCGGCCTACAATCCCTACATAGTCTATTATTGGCTTGCCTGTTGATGAACGTTCATCATCCGGCTTAACGAAGGCCTGTATACAAGCCACGTACAAAACGAGCCTAGGGCCATATAGGATAAGTGTTCATATTAAGGTTTAAGCTTGGAGTTCTCTTAGTCAAAATGTTATCAATCGCTGTTAAATGCTTCCCAAAGGCATTGTGGATTCGTGAGTATTATAATTGTCTCTCTGTAAATAAAATGTTTCACACTTGTACACTTTACAGTAATATGCCGAGGTCTACAGTACCTATTGTGGAATGCGGGCAGCGTAGAGGTCCAAAGCACTGTTGAATGGTTTTTGGATGCGTTCTAAGAAAGCCATGATATTTACATACACTAGTGTTTTTTATTCGCCGTTTCATAAACTTGATCTGGTGAAATCATATCTGTAAAAGTAGGCTAGTACGTGTGACAAGTTGTCAAACCATATGCAGGCAGAAGTTTCCTTTACTGATTCGCTGCATTCAGTTTTTGAACAATCTGCTGACGATTTTTGTCTAGGACACATCAATCGAAAACTTTCATTACAAAGAACCACTGGTTTTATTGCTTGTTTTAGTAGTTAAATGTGTGCTTTTTTCGCCTTTACCTGTCCTTGTTTTGTCGACATATTGCTATTTTTAAAAAATTAATACAATAATTGTATTAAAACTCAACAAAAATCAAAAGAAATGGCCGTTCACAAAAAATTCCTTGATTAGTTCGCAGAAAATAATAATTATTATAGTGTCGAGTCACGAAATGCCAACCACATAAGCTTACTGATGATGATGGTGGTGGTGGTGGTGGTGATGATGATGATGATGATGATGATGACAATGACTATGACGATGATGATGATGATGACGATGACGATGATGACGGCGATGACGATGATGACGATGGTGGTGGTGGTGATGATGAGGATGATGATGATGATGGTGATGATGATGATGATGATGATGATGATGATGATGATGATGATGATGATGATGGTGGTGGTGGTGGTGGTGGTGTTGGTGATGGTGATGATGATGGTGATGATGATGATGATGATGATGATGATGATGATGATGATGATGATGATGATGATGATGATGATGATGACGGCGATGACGATGATGACGATGGTGGTGGTGGTGATGATGAGGATGATGATGATGATGGTGATGATGATGATGATGATGATGATGATGATGATGATGATGATGATGGTGGTGGTGGTGGTGGTGGTGGTGGTGATGATGATGATGATGATGATGATGATGATGATGATGATGATGACTACGACGATGATGATTGTGGTGGTGAGTTCTCTGTCAGGGGCAGTTTCATTGGCTTTTAGACCTCCGGGGATAAGAGGAATGAGGTGGTTTCCGTTGCCTACCTCACTGATATTATTATGAGTGAGCAACTTATCCAAGGTCGCTACGCAGTGGCTTGAGTTAGATTCAAACTTGCTACTCATCTGTCACAAGATAACGAACTTACCACTACACCACCGTGTCCCACTTCATGGTCGAGTCCATACGTATGCACATGGCCTAATGGAAAATTAGTCCCTGCGTTTGTCGACGTTTAGGTTCTAGAATCTAGAGGATTGCATGCATGCCTGCTACGTACATTGCCTAAGCTTATATTTAAATTGTTTTAACGTGTTTCAGTTGTTCTGTCGAATATCTCATGCGATGCATTGTTGTTAACTGTTCCGAGAAGCTCGGTTGCAGTGACTGGAGAAAGAGTAGAGCTGAAATGCAGTTCAAATGCGGATGTACAAGTGATTTGGGGATTCACTTCATTCAATACATCAACACATGTAGACATTTATTTTGGCGATAATATAATCCAACTGTACAAATCAGGCTATAAAATCGAAAACAAGATAAGTGGGCAACATAATCTGATCATCAATTCCATTGATTTGACACATGCCGGAAAATACACGTGTTTTGAATTTGGCGCCGAAAACAGGGCCTTAGCGTATATAACGGTTCTCGGTATGTATACATGTAAACTTAGGCCTATCGTGTTTACGCAAAGTCTGTGTAGGCCCCTACTTATATGGAATAATGTCACATTAATGTGTACATTCTTCTGTGAGAACTTAATACCCAGAAAGTTGCTTCACGTTTGGCATCACTTTTTCTAGGTGATTTAAATAATTTTCTTTGCGACACACTAAAAAACTGAATAGACGAATAGATTATACCAGGTTCTCATTATAAACTTGGATTTAACAGGAGTGATCAGGAAAACAATGGTTAAACATGCGGTTTACACTTTTGACTCATGTAGGCTACCTTGTTGAACTTCCTCGAAGCATTCGCTTTGTGCACTCCAAAGTTACTGCTATAGCCTAGTGTATATGTGTGATAGTAGGCTATGTTATTCGTCTTCACTTGTTTCGTTATTTCGCGAAAACTGCTAAGTCATCGGCAAATAATACTCTTAACCAATTTATTTGAACTCTTGACGTAAATGAAACATGTTGTTAGATTCAACTCCGGAATGCTATGCTGAGATCATCTATGCAGATAAAGGAATAGCAGCAAGCGCGTACCTGTGGATGTGGTGTCGCATCATTTACACCGGATATATGACTCCCATCTTCAGATGGACCAAAGTCAACACATCGGGTGACATCGCTTCAAACACAATCAATTCTGACAATCATACAAGTATGATGACTACAACTTCCTCAGTGAGCAGACAATTGCACTCCAGGGACAACTACGCAATATTCAGATGCAAGTTAACATTTCAGTTATCAAATAATTCTCAAGGATATGTTCCAGAATACGAATACTCGTGGAATTCTACGGAAAATTATCTGCGTAAGTATGCTTGTAAGTCTCAAAAATTGCACAATATAAAAATTCAGACGAACCATCACTCGCCGGACTCCAACCTGTTTGTATTTTTATACGATCGACAGTTGAGAGCGGTTCAAATCTTTGCTGTCGCCATATTTAGGTACTATAGAAATTAAGCTTCGGCCTAATCAAGGTTTCTAGCAGAGGACCTTTCATGTTTTCTTGTCCTCAGCAAAGTATATTTTGAGCAGATCATCCAATAATTTTATTCCTCTCTCTGGTCTCTTAAGATTTTCGGTTTGGTTCCTCTTCCATCGCACTCGGATCTGAGCTTAACATCCCTAAACAGCCCAATTATATATCAAGACGCAGTGCTCGTGAATAAGCGGGTGCCATGCTGTTTGCTTTAGAACAGCGCTTTAAAACTGTGGAGTTTACGATGTTCTTGCAGCCTTTCTATTGCCATAGGCCTACCTCGAGTTAAACATCGATAGCTCTGCACAAAAGAAAGTCATTCATGTGTGTTGTTTCATCTTGCTTATTCACCGCAGACTGTCTTTCCGTTTCGGTGGACTGAATCGTGGAGTTGAGCGGATTATGATTCTACTTTGAAGTGCCATCGTATTCTGCATTGCACTTCTGGCGCTACAAAATTCAGACCAATAACCCTTGTCTTTACGGCAAGGACTCGCGTCCTTGTCTTTATGGGCAATAGAACGAAAGTAAAGACTATTATAATGTTATTCTATCGCTTGTCGCTTGAACTTGCCGGCGCTAGAGATCGTGTAAGGTTAGTTGCGCGCGCTTTTGTCTGCGCGCATTTGTCCTGCGCGCTTTGTTACGGCGCCGGCTCCTGGACCACCGCACAAGCGCTGTCTACGTCAATTCTAATGTGCCAGTCATTAAATCTGGATATCGCCTTGAATGTTCTGCGAAGGGTCTCCTTCTTGAAACCAATACAATTTGTCGCAGGTCAAAGCCATCAATAAGCTGTTCTTGGCACTCAAATGTTATGTGTTCGTTTCAGATGCACCGAGAAACATCAGCATCGTTAGAAATGACGATCGTCTCGAATGTTCAGCCGATGGTAATCCAACTCCAACTTACAGATGGACTTTTCTTGAGACAAACACATCCATGGATGGACCTGTTCTAACATTTGACAAAACTTTGAACAGCAATCTGGAATGCACGGCTGTAAATGCTCTTGGGACTCAATGGAAACGATTTTCGCTCTTTAATAATGGTAAGATAATATTTCCTGATTTTTATTTTATGCTTCTCAATGAAACGAGCGCGCTGTAGAAAGTTTGATAAAGTAGGAGAGAAAGATAAATGATAATTTTAAGGAAAAAGAGGGGAACAATTTAGATATTTGCATTAAAGGAAGTTTAAAAACTGAATTAATTTTGTTATTAAAAAATAATGATCCTTTCTGTGCCCAGCTGCCAGCATATTAGCCATTGATAAAACTAAATCCGGGGTAGTGCAAACTTGCTATTGCTTCCAATTGAATAAGCGCACTTTCACAATGTACATATAGCCTACATGCTCGACTCTTATCAGAAGTAAGCAAATTTAATGTCGTCGGTCTGCCTGCTCGACAGTCAAACAATTAATCAGGCTAGACCATTGCAAAGAGGCCGACATAATTATAGGAGAACTACTATAAAGAAAGACAGACGACGCTTAATTTCGAAGCGATATTTATAATAGGACCTAATTAGTAATTAGACTTATCTAGAGCAAGCTAATTATTTGGTAAGTTGAAACGAAGTAACGTAAGACAGTAGTCTAGACTACGCATTAACTCGAAGAAAGCTTTTTAAAATAAATTTTCCTTAATCTCACTTGTCTTTCTATCGCTGCACATTTTGCTTCATTCAAACTTTGTTGAGCTGCATTCATCCAAACGATACAGTAGACCTGTAATAATTATAATGCAAAACTCAGTACAGAATTTGATTCATGTAGGCCTAACTGTTAAATACATTATTATCTTATATGACTCTATAGATCCGTTACTGTTATGCAACCACTTCAGAAATCAGCATGGGTCCTGTAGTACCGGTGTAAAGGTTTCAGATTACCCCTCCTAAACATTACCCCCCCCCAGCAACTTAGGCTACAGTTTGCAGGGGGTAATGTTTAGGAGGGAGTAAGTTGAAACCGTTACACCGGGTAGTCTTTATACGAGGAAGTGCAACATTTTCCAAGCATTTTGTTTGTTTTTGCCGTTTCCATTCGTGATCAACTAAAAGGTTTTGCTGTTTGTTCTATAGAACCTCTTACCGATCCTCTCACGTTTCGTCGCACTGCTATTGCACTTGCTGTCGGTGGAGGATCATTACTACTCCTTGTAGTAATTACTGTTTCGTATGTCGTCGGGAGAAAGAAACTGAAAGGTTTATATTCAAATATTATTATAGTATGGTTACCAAAAAAAGATAGGCTGCACCTTGTTTCTCCAATTAAATTAGAAATTCCTGACGAATCTTCGATGCGTTCAGGATTATGTCCACGATTAGATGGCGCAGTTAACAAATTCGTATGGTTTAAACGTTAAACTTTAAAGGTTGTAAGCTTATTCACAGGCGTAACTTTTCTCCAGATAGTGGTGGTCGCTAACCTCTGAAACTCTGCTCAGTTCTCTTCACTTCTCTTCTCTCTTCCCGGTTTCTTTTATTCCTATCCCATTCAACTTCAACGGCACATCATAGGCTACATGACAAATATTGATATTAATTTTGTCGTTGTGATTCTAAATCATGGCAATCGTGTGGTTAGATAGACATGTGGTCTGCTTCGGTTCTACAGAACCATCTAAGTAGGCTATCAGTATCTTAATGAACTGTAGGATCTGTCGTAATTGAAAGAGAGAGAAATATATGATTACCCCTCTAATGCATAGGTCATTAATAATTAATTTATATTGCCACTCTTTAAAAATATGCCATCCGATATACATGTAATAGGCCTAGCTCAATTTCGTACCGAGTTCACAATGCTCAATACTTTCAAGATAAAAAGCGCTTCAAACTAATTACGTATCTATGATGACAAATTGGGTAGCCGACTTGATGAATAACTATTAGTCCTTGAGTTTTGTTCATAATAAGTCCATCAAAAGGCATCATTACTTAAACCAACCAACCTTTTCGTGAATTCAATGATTCCGGTCTAAACACAATGTTAAAATCAGAATCCTGTTGTGTATGATAGTCGCTGCTCTAGTTGGGCAATGCCAGCTTGGAATTGCCAGCTTGGAATTTCCCCAGACTGCTTACGAGAGCTTTGCTGCCAAGGCCACACCGTCCCCTCCGTTCTCCACAGAAAGAATTGCTATTGTTCCCGCTCCCACGAACTGCAACGATGCAGAATAGAGCCTTTTCTGAGATTGGCACAGTTGTCTGGAATGGGCTCCAACATGACCTACGTCTACTTCCTGGGGTTATCATTGAAACATTTTTTTCACTAAGCTCAAAACTTCCCTTTTTGCTGTGCTAGAATAGGGAGCGCTTCTGAGTAGTCCCCTCAAGAAGCGCTATATAAATTATTGGATGAATGAATGAATAGACTCTATGTGTAGGCCTACATGCGATTGTGCTGTTTTAAAGCAGAAACATGTTTGTTTTAGGGTTTAGGCCTTCGAGGATACAGTGTCATGTTTCCAGCATTGGGCGAACCATTATCGATGAACCAGATATCATCGACGTAGACATATATGCATATGGTTCGAAATGTTTCGTTTTCGCATTTTTTTGTAAATATTATTTAGAATGGGCCTATATTATATTTATCACAACTGTCAGTGCTTCACTGACAGCAATTTATTTTAAAAAATACAGCCAAAATCCCTTCATCCCTGCATTCAACCCTCCGTTCCTTGCATAGGCATAGGAGACGGGGGTCCGGGTGTGGGCAAATGCCCCCTCACAAATTTCGGGCAAGTCTGGTTTTTGGGCAAGCAGACCAGGAAAGTGTGTATCTAAAATTTTCGGAAGATTTCGACAGGACGACTAAAAAAAGGTCGTCAGAATTTTCGGGCAAAAGAAGTAACGGGAATTTTTGGGCAATTTCAACCGGACGACTAAAAAAGGTCATCAAATTTTGGGGGCTAAAGTTTTTCATCTTACTGCAATATTATGCTAGATATCAATTAATTAAGGAAATGGAATTACGGCCATGAGCGCCCGCGGATGTTTTGCAGGTTGGGAAAAATCGGTCACGGCAAATTTATTAGCAGAATCTAGATAAGTGCAAAGCCGGAAATTAAGAAGACGTGTATTTTTCATTGAGGATTCTAACTGCGATTTTCTCAGTTTCCTCTAGTGTGTCATTAGCATCAGGATTGAAAGTGGTTTGGAAAAGTTGCTGGGTGTGAGTAAAAACGGCCGTTTTGGCGGACAGCAACCGCTGATCCGACTTGGACTCGAACAATTTTCTGACGACATTTTTTTAGTCATACACCCAAAATTTCCGATAAACTATACCAATTTCAGTCAAGAATTCGTAGGCCTAGGCCTAATTGGTATAGAGTTTATGATGCCTTTATTGAGACCCGAAAACAGCAGGCCACGGAATTCAATGTTGGGTCGAAGACCAGGTCAGGTTCGGCTCACTTTCATCCCTGATTAGCATCAATTATATTTTATAGTGCATTGGTGTAAGGAAATTTCTTAGAACCAAAATTTAGAAGTAAAAAAAGGCGCCAATTTTTTACGATGGGAAAATGCCCTCCAGTCCCTGTGTGCAAGGGGTTTGATTACTGGAGTTTGTTAAACAATGCAATGCAAAATTGTCGACTAAAAGAGGCAACAAAGACGAGTCCCCACATACACTGAGAACCCACAAGTGGATTCGCCTCAACAGCAGCTGAATATGAGAGTATAATCCAGTGGTGTAGCTAGCTTTTCGTGGGCCAGTGTGCAGGGGTCTCGCATGGGCCCCCCTGTTTTTTTCCTGTAAGGCTGGTATCTTTTCGTTCTTGCAATCAAGATGACAAAACTAATCTATGGCATTTGCTATCAGGCCCAACACAATGTAATACAACTCACTCAGAGAAAAACATGAATGCCGCAGCTGCACGAATGAGACAGATATATTAAAGTGCTATTAGGCCCAACTACATTGATCTCCCAGTAGAATTAAAAATCTATCACGTTGCAGAATTTTCCACGTCCTATTAACTGCCTACTTAAAACAATGTCATGGCATCATAGAGTTTTCTTTGCAGCATATTTGTCAGCAAAAATTGTCAACTAGCTATTAATTTCGGCCCATGTTTTGCAATGTGCACACCAAAAACGATACAGTCATTAATTTTTTATAGTAGGCCCTACCGGTGCCTAAAAATAAGTTAGCAGTATGCTTTACAAGTGCACAGGTTGGGGCAAATACATGAATTCCTAGAACCAAGGTCTTTGCTAGAACCCTGATCCACACCTACTCAATTTGGTATCTACCTGATTTTGGGGTGAGAGCTGAGAAGATTTGAAAGCAGTGTGAGAATTGTTAAAAAATAACTGGGGAAAATCAGGCTATGATCCACGTGGAGTTAGGTTGTGGAAAAGTACAAGACTTAACTATGTGACCCTAAGAAAGACTAGCGAGGGTTGAACGACCTAAAACTCCCGGGAAATTCTCAATTTGGCTGAGAGAGATGTCAGTTTACTGCCGTTACTATATCCAGCATACGACCGGAATACTTGAGCATGCCCTTGACAAGTATACGAACTTACGAAGATTCTGCGGCGCACTATTTAATTGCACTACAAGAACGTGACAGATAGGCGGATATGATAAATGATCACACCTATTTTAAACGGTAGCATAGGCCTTTGAGCTTTGCATAGGAAAGCTTGTGAACGAAAATCAGATGCGGGTATGATTCGTTTACTGTTCTCAGCTTAAAACTGAATTAGACCTATTATTATTTATTGTCGTTCACACACATTAGCGTAATTGCGCAATCAAATTTTTACTGTCATGACTCGAGACGAAAAACAAGTTAAAGGGAATTCAGTGTATGCCTGCTTGCCTGCCTGCCTCAAGGCCTGCCTGCCTTAAAGCCTGCCTTGACAGACGTTAGTAAAGTAGCGAAGTAGCCTAATGCAAGTAGCCTATGTTCACAAAAACTAGGCTACATCTGTCACAACATAATATGAATTACAAATTAGGTTAGATTATCTATAGGCTAATAATTCAACAATCTCTGTGGGCCCCTGAAGGCCGTGGGGTCGTGTGCTTTGCACACATTGCACACATAGTAGCTACGCCACTGGTATAATCAATGTCTCTGGACCTAAAAGCGTAGATAACCCATGTAGGAGCGACGACAGGACTGGTGACATTTTGTAAGCGTTAGAATGGTGTAGGCCTACTGTAATAGTACTGTGCTGGTGTCTTAACCTAGGTGTCTAATTGGGTTGGATATTGGGTTGCTTTTGCTCCACACATTCACTCACTCAGCCGCGCCAGTTAATATCAACTGCGTCAACTACGCACTGTTGCTCCCTCGCTCTCTCCTACTGCTGCTGCAACCCTTGTTCATTCTTTTGTTACCATCAGACTAGACTACTGCTGTTCTCTCTATGCTGGCCTACCAATTGCTCGTCTGAGTTGCCTCGATCGCGTCCTGTGCTCTGCAGCCCGCCTTTTTGGTCGCATACCCAAATTCAGCCACATCTCCAGCTATTATGCGTGACGTTATCCACTGGCTCCCACTCAACCAGCGAATTGAGTAAGCTTATAGGATATCTAGTTATCTACTCTATTCTGACGCTGCATGCTAGGCCTTGCTTTCCTGCCTACCTTTGTGTGCTCTGTAGCCGTATACTCTTAGTTCTCACAATTTCCGCTCACTTGGTACGACTGAACAAAGTCTGCTCTCAGTCCCTTTTGCTCGTACTTCCACATGCAGAACCGTGCATTCTCGGTGGTAGGACTCTCAACCTGCAACGGTCTTCATCTGACACTCGGCTCCATTTCTGAAAGTTCTTCTCATGCTTTCCTATCTCGCCTTAAAACAGTTTTATTTGACCGCGCTGAGGTTGGGAGCGACTCTGAGCAGCCCAACCCCTTTAAGAGGCGCTATATAAATGCATTTAATAAATGAATGAATGAATGCATGAAATCACCGTCGTTTGCTTTAAGACATCGTTTTCAGCAATACCCCTAGCAAATGCATCCATAAAATAACTGTAACCTACCCAAAATATCTAGCTGATGTAGGTCTAATACTCCGGTCTCCTTCAGTTTCCTCACATTGTCCACTTCACTCTTCAAACAGTTTTGATCTTCTGGTCCCTGTGCGTTTGAGGCATTATTGTCAGCAAGTCGACAAGGCCATGTGACTCCATCGGGCCCATCCTTCCGATGTACGGTCGAGCCTCAGCCGCACGGACCGCGTATGCCATCTTTGCTTTGTTTACGTTCTGGCGGAGAATGGCTAACGCGGGTCAACCGGAATTACCTCGACCGTAAGTCACTGGCGGCGTTTCAATCTACCGACGAGACAAATGACCTCCGCCTACTCCTCGTGCATCGACGATTTGTCCGTACGGGCGTCATCTTCCATCATCGAGGGACTACTCTTGGCAGCGTCACCGTGTTTGCGAGCGATGTCAACTGTCGTCGCTCTACTCTTTCGACGCAACCTCGTCCAGAGACTCTAAACATCCATCCACACCACCCTCGGCTGCAGACTGGAATCTGTTGGTTGGTTCCACCTGTGTGTGTGTGCCAGCCAACGGTGACTCTTCTTTCAGCTTACTGTGTCTTATTTTTGCAAATTGATGTACTATTTTTATTTTGTCGAAATTACATTTAACATCCGGCCAGCGCAAAGAGCGCCTCTGAGTAGTTTATCTTGAAGAGGCGCTATATAAATTCTCAGAATGAATTCAGTCCCTGACCCTAACCTCAATTGATCCATCTCTGTGGAACGCGCTGTCTTTGTCTACTTGATCTCAGATTCCAGCTTCATTTCTTTTTCCACAGCCTATTTCTTCTTCCGTTGTCTCAATGGGAGTGCTTCTGAAGTTCGCGCCATTAGGGGGCGCTAATGAAAATGAATGTTCTATACAACATAGGCCCTAGTACAATGCTTTCCACATTTGCCTACAGACAGATCGCTCTTTCCTTTCTGCCTAACCAATGGGCCTATTCATTTTGCTTAGATCTCTCAAATATTGTATCAATTATTGCCCCCAACCATTGCATGTGATTGACGTTGGTTTTCTTGCACAGGTTCTAACGCTTTACGAGAGTCTGAAGATCACAGAGCAGTTTCAGAGGATTTGCCGGTTTATACAGAGGTCAAAAAAGGAAACGGTAGGAAAATGAACTCGTTTGATGCATCGGAGAAAATAAAAATTTGCAATTCATACTTGTTTTATTGAATAATTGTTGGGAATTGGTTATGCGTGAAGAAACGTATGCCTATTATAAGCTTACCATTCAATCGTTTCTATCGGATCGTATTCGTGTGTCCACTCGATGGGCTAAAATAATGCAATACCGAGAATAGTAATGGCAATTCTCATGTGACTGGTAGGCATACGCTAAAGCCATTATAGTTCGGCGTCAATGCAGAGAGGCAAAGAGAAAGAGCCACGAGATGTACAATTGATACATTGAGATAACGGAAAGCAAAAGAGAATGAGAGAACATGAATAGAGGAAGTGAGAGATAGAGTGTCTGGTTCGTGCATGTAGGCTATAAATCGGGGATTGTGGCCTGAGGTTTCTATGTAAGCATGCATGCATGCATATCAATTGTAAATTTTAATTTTACATGTTTTATTGCACAGTGGGTTTTCGGTATCAAAACGGTAGCTATAAAATTAATCACTGAAACTGTGGGATCACGACGTGGACTAAAGACAAACTGTGCGTCAGTTTTATTCAGTATTAATTATATCATAAACAACTTTTTATCTATAGGCCCCCTATGTGAATAAGTTATGAAGCGAAACTAAAAGGCGTTTGGTAAATAATAAATATCCATTACCATGATAATTAACCAAATCAAATAAATGCACACTAATGTAGGTACGTACGTGCTAACATGAGTGCATTCATAAATATTATGTATGTATGTATGTATGTTCGTATGTATGCATGTAATGTATGCATGCATGTATGTATGTATGTATGTATGTATGTATGTATGTATGTATGTATGTATGTATGCATGTATGCATGTATGTATGTATGTATGTATGTATGTATATATGTATGTATGTATGTATGTATGTATGTATGTATGTATGTATGTATGTATGTATGTATGTACATACATACATGCATGCATACATACATACATACATACATACATACATACATACATACATACATACATACATACATACATACATACATACATACATACATACATACATACATACATACATACATACATACATACAATAACATAAATTACAAAAATACATTACAAACATACATGCGTAACCTGCTTACATACATAAATACGTGATACTTCTATAACAATAAACTAAAACTAAATTATTCGTTTCTCTTTCGCGTATTCCTGCAATAATTAAAAGTCATTTATGATTCCATTTTCAACCCCCGGTCTGTAAACCGTCCAGTTGCGGGTGCAAACACCCACTGAGAATCCGTGACACCCAGCGTCTTTGCATGGGCGCCCGCAGGATTTTTTGCAGGGGGGTCAGTCAAGACCATGAAACTGAAGTTTGCCTAATTCACAAGTATCCTAATTTTAGTCGTGGTCGGCCTACAATATGATATCCAATAGGTATATACTTATTTAACGGCTAAATCCCTTATTGACAATTGATCTATCCTATTTAAGAGCATTATGTTCTTGAGTGTCAATCTAATATATTATGTGTTTTATAGGCCTACATGTACGTTTGTATGTAGCCAATGTGTTTATGCATGTATCAATTATGTATGTATGTATGTATGTATGTATGTATGTATGTATGTATGTATGTATGTATGTATGTATGTATGTATGTATGTATGTATGTATGTATGTATGTATGTATGTATGTATGTATGTATGTATGTATGTATGTATGTATGTATGTATGTATGTATGTATGTATGTATGTATGTATGTATGTATGTATCTATGTATTTACATGTATGTATGTATGTATGTATATATGTACGTATGTATGTATGCACGTAAGTTAGCACGTACAGTATATATGTATGTACTATGTATGCTTGCATGCATGTAAGTACGTATGTAAAATGTATGTATTATGTATGTATGTATGTATGTATGTATGTATGTATGTATGTATGTATGTATGTATGTATGTATGTATGTATGTATGTATGTATGTATGTATGTGTGCATGCATGCGTGTATGTACGTATAAATACTTGTTATAGCGACCTTCAAAATGTACTCGGAGGCGCTCCCAACTACAGCACAGGCACTTAATCGGAGTTTCACGCCAAAGCGCATATAATCAACTGCGAGTGAAGGACTTGCTCAGAATACCTGGAGCGGCTTGACGTGGATTCGAACTCCGCAACCTTCCGGTTCCGGGGCACCGATCATAGCCCACACCACTGCCCCCCCCCCCACAAAATGCAGTCTCAACGGTTAAAGTAGTGTACACTTGCACTGTTCATTTGGTTGTACTTACCGTCACACCCATAGGCGTACGGGAGGTTTCAGAAGTGGGGGGGGGGCAAAGATTGAACTTCTGCCCGAAAAATTTATCCGGCCAAAAAGTTGGTCGTCCGCGACTATTTTTGCCCGAAAAACCAGATTTGCCCAAAACTTGACGACCTTTTTTTTTCTTTCTTTTTTTATAGTCGTCCGCGACTTTTTTGCCCGAAAAACCAGACTCGCCCGAAATTTGACGTCCTTTTTTTTTTTTTTAGCCGTCCGCGACTTTTTGCCTGAAAAAACCACCAAACTTGTCCGAATTTGGGGGGCAATTGCCCCCCCTGCACCCTCGCCTCGTACGCCTATGGTCACACCTTCCAGCTGATGACTTCCAAAACAACCGATAAGCTTGCATTTGGAATTTCAAAGAGGCTATAGGCCTATATACGCTATAGACACTGCGCACACCATTTATTTCTCAATTTTAGGCTATATCACAATTATTTCTAATCCTCCACTCGCATGTGGAATCGGATCTCGAGATGAACTGATCTACATTGTAGCTTCTCTTTTCTTTCACAAGTCCACACAGAAAATCATAATCAATATACATGTACACGTATTTATATTCATATTTTATTATATTTATATTCAATATACACGTATATATGTATATCACAGTCGTCTTAATAAGTAGTTATTCTGTCTGCTCTCTCTATGTCCAATTGTCCATGGCCTACAACTCTGATTTGGAGAAAATCTGTCAACGACCAGATTTGAACATGCTGTGTATATATAGGCTAGTATTCGGGAATCTCGATTGGCACAATATATCAGCCTGCAGCTGACCCTTCCATAAGGTCAGGACCAGCTCTGAGTCTTCGATCGGCCTAATGTAAATAGGAGCTATATAGACAGACAGCTATGGCGGATGATGCTTAGAGTTGAAACGGCGTGGGAGGCAGATGGAAGTGAAAATCACAAAGCTGCAAACGCTGGTGTTATCCATGACTATGAGTACAAAGAATGTGTGGGGGAGACTCGTTAGATGAGATCATGCATCGTCCTCTATAATATGGCTACCCTGCAAGGGAATAATAAGGCACAGGGTGTGTATGGTGGGTGGGGGGACTATATTAGACTTCGGTAGAAAGCATGACCGTTGACATAGGGCCTACATCACATAAAGGTTATCAGGGTGCCATCAATCTTACAAGTGGGCCTTGACGGGTACCTCTGCCAGTCGGTGTATCCAATAACCTTGATAACCGGTGTGGCTCACAGTGGCCTAAAGGCTGGCTCTCTGCTCGTCTGTTTGTCTAAAGCAGTGGTTCTTAACCTCTTCAAGGGAGCCGAACCCCAAGAGAAATCTATGACCACTCACCGAACCCCTAAAGTTTGAACAATAATTTTTTAACTAATGGGAACAAAAGGAAATAAAAAATGTGCCAAAATGTGATACAATAATACATTCAATACATAAACTACTAACCGTTAACTAACCTATACCAACACTACCAATTAACTGCATCTTAATGTGTCCTTTGTTATTAACTAAAATTCTATAAAAAAATAGCATATGATTTTTCACTCACTCACTGACCCTGAATATGCATATATTTAAGACGACCTCTGCCGAACCCCTGGCACTGGCTCATCAAACCCCAGGGGTTCGGTCGAACACTGGTTAAGAAACACTGGTCTAAAGTTACATACACATTAGAGTGGTCCAAAAAAAATAATCTTGCAGATTTCAGTTCTCCACAAGGCTTGTTTTTGTCCTTATCATGATTATAATAATCACAAAAAATTTCAATGAAAACAAATGAAATTTAGAGGTCAACCCATTTGACACTTTTTATGTTATTGGGACAGAAGTAGATACATTGTTCCGCAATGGTTAATGTACGACCTGAGCGACATTGAGTCTGGGGAGATTCCATTTCTCAATTACTTCAACACTGGTGTTGGCGTGAGAGTCACCTTGTATGTCGCTCACCATTTTTGGGATTACCAAACAGTTTGTCCTGGTAATTGCCAGTGAGAACTATAATAACTATGCGGTTCATGTTTTCCTTTTATCCGTCGATGCTGCATGGGCAACATTTTGATTTCTCAGAGAGGTAATAGCAGGTCTTCCATTGTGCACTCTTGTTCTTTCATTGCAGCTGCTTCTTGTCTTTCTTTTACGACTTTCTAGAATATGTGATTTCTGAAATTAATGTCATAACCAATTGCCAGTGTGGCAGCTCCATCTACAAACACAGCATAACGGTCTGGAATGCCAACACTATACAAAGCACCAACAACTAAACTAAAGAAGATGTTCTTGGATCGTTCTTGATAATGAGGCAGACTTTAGTCTTCTTCTTCGCGTATGCTACTGCTCCAGGTCTTGTCGGAGCGTGGACCGAGATTCGGATGAATTCGGTCAGCTGGTGGCATCCTTGGTTTCCCCAAAGGTACTCACAGGGAGGGCGCGCCTGGAATCTGGATTGACCCAGGCTTCGTGAACGCGGATGCCATCCTCCCCAGACTTTAGTAGCAGCTGCTTATACATTGTAGAGTGTAGACATTATGTACTCGAACGATGACTAGGTTGTCTGATACTCATCATTGCATTAAATCGAACAGTAGGCTAAGCTTATTCTTCTTCTGAATCCTGACTAGATGACAAAGCAGAAAGTTCACCTACTGCTTCATTACTGCCTTTTGTCTTGCGTTCTTCATATCAATTTTCACCATTCTCTTGTCGTTGCCTTTTTCTGCTCTCTTTTGCTGATGTCTTTAGGTCTACTCCTCTCATGCTACTGGAAAATACGTCTTCTTTTTGCATTCGAAGGAATTCTCCGTCTTGCTGGATTTCTGTCATCATATCGTTTGAGGCAATATCAAACAATTTGTGAAGGTCACTATTTAACATGTATTCTTTATCTTGTCACTTGCTCTTTATAATGGTCTGTGAGTCTTCAGAGTTAGGTAGTTCTGATAAAGCTTTGACATTTTCCTGAAACACCGGATAACCAGCTGCGTTGGTATTCTGGCAAGCACCCAAATACAAACAACTGCATCACAGGCCATTTTTGAACTTTCCGGATGGGGCCTCCCTTTAGTGATATGATGAAACTGAAGCAGTTGCTGTGCATCCAGGCTTGTGGTAATCTTACAGTAGATAACCGAGGGACTGGTTTTCCCAATAGCCAGTACTCTGGGTCTGATCTCAGATTAGACAAAGCCATATTAGTCTACAATTGATGGTTAACATGACGTAAAGACATTATTAGCACTCAAGTAGCCTAAAATGTTCAGAATGGGTTGACCTCTAAACGTTGCACAATCAGGCTGAAATTTTACAGGAAGACTATCTAACCCAAGTGGACAAATATAAGCCTTGTGGAGAAAGAATTCTAAAAACTTAATTTTTTGCCATTGTATCGTGGACCAGTCTAATACACATATAGGCCCTATGACTGAGTTACTGATTCCAGTGTTGCCCAGTAATGTAGATAATAACCAGAAGATACACAACAAAAGTTGTATAAAGTAAAAGAGCACAATGACTTGTGGTCATTTTTTCCAGAAAGGGTGATTATCAATATTTTGCCAGGATTTCCAGGGGGTCACGCGACCCCCTTGACCTATGCTGCGGGCGCCCATGCGTCTTTGTGAGTTTCTACACTGCGCTAAATAAATACATAGGCAGACGTAACTATGCCTTCTTATTAAAATCTTGTTGGGTCAAGTAGGCTATATCTGGCCAATTGTGATCATAATCACACTAACTTGATATCTAGGAAATTATAGAAGCCTTACGCACGTAAGTGAACGCAAGAGAGCATTAGGCTTGTCCAGGTTTGACATAATTATAGTTGGCAGGCAAAATCGAAAGAGTAGGCTATTATGCCTAACCAAGCAAGCACTGTCATTCATTATTAAAAACAGCGCTCTCATAAAGAATACTTTTCATAACTCGGCCTAGGCTTATAATAATAGGTATAGCATGCTGTAGGCCTATGTGGTGATGATGATTTACGCGTTATAGGCTAACCGGATCTGTTTCGCATGTTTTGAGTAGTAAGGAAAGTTGCAGCTTTCATTTCGTTTTCACCCAGATAGGGTTGTCAACATTGACTTAGTCGTTTCGGGACGCCTGCAGTCATTCGATAAGCCATTACCAATTTTACCCTCGCCGTGTGCACGTCTCTGTATGCATCGAATGTTTCGTCGGCCTTATGTAGGATATAACAGGCCTGCAGTTGACTGAACATGGTCGTTAATAATAATTTTATGCTAATTGCAGCCAAATCATCAAAATACAATTGACCTATACCTAAGATTTGAATCAACATATAGAATAAAATTGTTATTGGATTTTTTTATAGTGGTCGTCCATATAATTATGAGGTCACACAATTTTGGACCATTTTGACCCCTCCGATTTTAATGTACGTCGTTACAAAAGTCATGCCCTCAAATATGAAGCCACAAAGCAGTCTTCCTCCTCCACTTCTTCTTTTTCTTCTTCTTCCTCTACCTCTTCCTCTTCCTCTTCCTCTTAATCTTCCTCTTCCCCTTCCCCTTCCCCTTCCCCTTCCCCTTCCCCTTCCCCTTCCCCTTCCCCTTCCCCTTCCCCTTCCCCTTCCCCTTCCCCTTCCCCTTCCCCTTCCCCTTCCCCTTCTCCTTCCCCTTCCCCTTCCCCTTCCCCTTCCCCTTCCCCTTCCCCTTCCCCTTCCCCTTCCCCTTCCCCTTCCCCTTCCCCTTCCCCTTCCCCTTCCCCTTCCCCTTCCCCTTCTCCTTCTCCTTCTCCTTCTTCTTCTTCTTCTTATCCGTCTCAAGCAAGTTGGCATATTCCTGTTGTTTGCAGAATCGTTGATCAACAACAGTTGTACAGCATTTAGTTTTGGTGACGATAACTTTCCATCTGCTCAAGGTCCAATTCAGAAGAAGAAAAGACAGGTTGAATTGAAATTTTTACTTTGAAAACGCTGTTAGTTAAAATACACGTATCGATTCAATACACCATACACGCTGGAACGAAAAAGAAATCTATGCAATAATGCCTGCAGTATAATAATCTACCCAACTGTGGTAAAAAAAATCATTTCTTCGGTTGCAAAGTGCAAACGAACCCAACAGCTCTCTCTGCGCTAGTCTAATTTATTTTTTGAAGCTCCTTGACAAAATGTTCGCGAACGAGTTCGCTAAATAAAAAAGCCTCCATTAGTCGGGTCAATCTACGAAATAACTTCGGTGAACCCTAAAAAAATTGCAAGAAAACGTTTTATGACGATTTCTGGTGTCTTAGGTCTGGTGATCAACATACTAAAAGTTACAAGAAATCGGACAACGGCAAGACTTAGTGGTCTAATTTTGGCAGGGGGGAGATGGCCGCCAATTGGACTAGGCTTGGAGTCTGGAAATGATAAGATCATGTAACAATGTGCTAACATACTTTCTTAGACTAATTTGACCATCCTGAGAACGAAAATCGTGGTTAGCAAGCTTGAATGTTAGCGGTTGCATAAGAAAACAAGATGGCGGTCAAAATGGCGGCCTTTTGCTACAAAAGGCTGCAAGTCGGGTATTGTATGTGATATGAACACGATTTTGTAATTTAAAATTAAGATGTTAGGGTTCTGGGCATGCAATGGAATCAAAGACACATAATGTAACACTAGAAGAAAAACCAAAATGGCGGAAAAACTGGCGGCCAGAATACCATAAAACTTTTCTTGCAATTGTTTGGGGGTCATGTTGTAGATTGACCCGACTACATCTTAATAATGATCTTTGTGTTTATCATTTTAAACTTTACACGACAAAGTAATGAATATGCCTACAATTCATAGTGTGCGAACGAATGAACAAAAGTTACAGTATATACACTGTACGTCGAATTTAACTTACAGGCAGCCATTTTAGGGACTATCAAGTTCATTGTGAAAACGAAGTCGCTAACACTGCATTCCCATTGGCGAACCTCCGGACTAGCTAGAAGGGGTCTCATTATTATTCATTAGCTTCATTGTACTAACGCCATCTGGCGAGTGAAGGACTCAATCGACTTTTGGGAGCTTAGCTCCTGATCCTTGTGCCAGAGCGTTACCATTATCTCTAAACTGCCACACTGGTGTTTAGTCGCCTCAGACTCTTTGGGACAACGTCGAAATAGACCTACAATTCATAGTTACTGTAATCCTACTTAAGGACTTTGAAAGAGCAATCAAAAAGTTACTTGTAGGAGTCGAATAATGCTTCATTGTGTTTGTGTTTGAGTGTGTGTGTCTGTGCGTTTGTGTGCATATGTGTTATCATTTTGTGTATTTGTGTGTTTCACATGACTGTGTGTGCGTGTTTGAAAGAGAGATAAATCATAATATTGATTTCTTTCTTTCTTTTAATGGTCTAATTAATTGTAAATTATCGATAACATTGACAAAAAATATCTACGGTCAACGGTGATAGAGGACTGTGATGAATATGATAATAATTATTTTTTTGACTTCTATATCGCCGAAGCAATCAACCGAGTGCGCACCAAAGCCGGGAAACAACCAGACTATAACGGAAGGTGATGATAATGAATCAATGATGATGGAGGTGGCAATGATGATTCCAACGAAGACTACGACGACTATAACGACTATGACGACGACTACGATGATGATGATGATGACGCTGATGACGACGACGATGATGCTGGTGATGATGACGATGACGATGATGACGACGACGACTACGACGACGACGATGATGATGATGATGATGATGATGATGATGATGATGATGATGATGATGATGATGATGATATTCAACTGCATTTCTTTAGAATCGTGTGGGAGCCGACGGTACAGTGTATGTGGATCTTAGCGAAGTGAAACAACCCACGTTCAAGATGTCCACCGCTCGTGCACCTACCCCTCGTGCTTCTTGTGAAACGAACTACGCTTTCATTGACCACACTTCAAGAATACCACCACCACCACCTCAGACGGAATTTTAGACGGCATCTGTGCTTAAAATGAAATGGACCCACATAATTGATTAAGTCTCTAGACAATTAAAACACTTTATTTTAAATCGGATGTGCATAATTATGTAGTGGAGCGAACCGTTTGAATCTGAAAACGCTTTTGCGAAATTTATTGAGAGGGTGAACATTTGAACGATAAAATGACGGTTATAAGGATGTTATAGCCTACTGTTAATACCTAACCCACAATCGGGTTTCTGGTATAAAAATAAGACCACTACAAGTATTTTTAATCTAGTGTCTATGAGCTGAATGAAATTTAAGAAATCCCTAACAAACAATCGAGTGGTATAATATTTTCTATTTCCATGCACACACAATCATGTTTAAGAGAAGCAATGTGTACCCAGGTAGAAACTTATAAATATTGAAAGTAGATCTATTATATATCAGTAGACTTTTATGCAGAGCGATACACAAAGTCATATATATGTATATCTATATAATACTAGGCATAATATATAACTTTAAAAATATACCATGATAATATTAGGCCTATTATAGGGGTCTATTTCTGCCCATTTCTCCTTCACCACTATTGCCACGCACTCTAAGGTCTCTGCGTACGGGTCATTCAGAGACTACAACTAGGGTCGTTGATTAATCGCGATTAACATTAACACGTGCGATTAACTGGTTAAAAAATTGCGATCAAACCTTTTAACGAATTCATCAAATGCCTAAATTAGATGTGATTAAAATTGAATCGAATGCAGAAAAACTCCTTTTAAAACGGAAAGATCATACTAAAAACTAGTGATATATTATTTGCAAATATTCCATGAAAGAATTTGAGTGCCATCGTAGCAATTTGTCACTCAATTATCGCCTGCATGCGAACCACAACATGCGTTTATCGCTAACGATGAGCCGTCGACACCGGCCGCATTGCATCGTCCACTAAAGTTGTTTAGACACCCCGTCAGATTACATTGGTTCGAACTCTACAGGATAATTTTATAGTAACGCGAACCATTGAATCTAGGTTTCAAATAAGAAGTAAAATGCTAAGAGAAGGACAACGATACGAAGCTTGCCAAGAGCTGCAACCCCATGTGAAAACTTTCTGACCTATAGCTATTTGATGAGGAGGTTCAATAGAAGGCTTATTATTCGTAGGAGGATTTTGGTAGAAAAAACACCAATCGACTCATCATATTAGCAGGAAGTAGAGACGGATGGATGGATAACATCAAAGAAGATCTGAGGGAGAAAGGCACCAGGTTAGCTGAGATCGGTGAAACAATCAGGAACATAGAAGTTTGGAGAAATTTCACAAAGGCCTCGTCGTCACACCAATGACGGAGAAGAGAAAAAAGGTGTGTGGCCTCACTAAAAGTGATATAACTTTTGTTCTGTTTGAAATATGTTGATGAAATCTGGCCATCATATGTAAATACGAAGTGTCTTTAAGATTGCAAAATGTCAGTTAGAAATTCTTAGTTTTGGCCAAAATATGGGCAACAAACCTAGAGGGTCTTTTTTGCCCACCCTGCATGTATAGCTGAATTTCACTTCCTTTCAGCCTTTCCATGCTGGAAAGTTCTATTTTTTGCGGTGCTGCATTTTAAACTCTCATACAATTGACAAACTCACGAGTATTTCTAATCGGCTTGAGGATTTTGTGGTGATACGGGCACTGTTGTCGTGTGTAACATTTCATTCAAATCCTAAAAGTGTTGACCGAATTATGACACTTTTTGTAGGGTTCAACTTTTCATCAGGATACCGTGTAGGCCTATAGGGATTTCATCATGTGATTTCTAATGGCACATAGAGGACAGAACTTGAAAACCCGACACGTGACCATTAATCTTTCATTACAGACGTGACGACAAAGCAAAGGTCGTGTAGGATATTATTTACACTTTACAGCAGCCTACAGAAATCACACACACCCCGCCAACTACAAACACAGTGCTAAAGAATTTTCACAGGCATCAGCTAGACGTCATCATAAACAGAATTTTCTCTAGGAATTACCAGACAAGCGTGGGTATAGGGGTTATAGTCTGTGACCTAATGTTTTAATATTGTAGGCCTACTTGTGTCAGCTACGACAGCGTTATTATAAAGCCTAGCCATCCGGTTTTTGGTAGCCTACTGCCTCTGGTGTAATAGCGCCTGCAGCCAAATTAGCAATAATACTAAACACACTGACTTTAGGCTAACGTATTGGGAAGGCAACTCGTCTCTACAATGACTGCTAAGTGTAGCCTATGATATGGAATCGTCCTTACTGGCGTAGGCCGACTACATGCGAGACAGTTTTAACTTTAACCGAACGTAGCCTAACATAGCCAATAGGCTAAGTGCAAGTTTCTTACGCAGGTCCATGTAGTCACGTCCTTTCATTTACGCTTGAGTCTATAGATTTTTGAAAGATTCGGTTACTGGCAGCGAACGGCTTCATTGCAAAATGCAAAAAGAGATGCTATTGATGTTGCAGATTAGCTACGGTAACTATCTCTTGAATAATCCTTAATGGATCATTTTAATCCGCTTTATTTTTCATGATTAGCATTGGCATACCGGTACTATATAGGCTAATATTATGTAGGACAACGTGTAGGCTACTGTATGGGTTTACATGTTTGCTAAAATATTTTAGACTATGGTATTGCTAGTAATAGTTGGATTGCATTATTACTTTTAAAAAGCACGCACTAGAATAAGAATGCAAATGCAAAAGATTGACTGACTTCATAATAGATTGTATGAACTATCAAGGTTCATAGGGAATCTTGATCAACAATCTTAAAGGAGCGCCTCTGAATTATTGTGATGCTGCAAGAGGCGTGTCATTATAATTAACGTATTATCTAAATATGAAACTATGCTGAGGTATGGGCTACGTCTAGTGAAACTACGCACTTTAGCGACTTGATACCCAGCTATTATTTTGATTTGAAAGGCGCATGAAGTGGCACAATGGTTGTATTAGGCTACCGTTATGCGAAGACAGTTTTAGGAGCCAATTTGATGTCATGGCAAGGGAGGATAATCGTTGGGGAAAATGACTCAGTATACCAAAGCTTATTCAATTTGAATCTTCAGTCAATCTCAAACTTCTGCCAAGTTAGCTAGATATAAAAAAACCTAGTAGCTTTTAAATGTTTAGCCACACGTTTTTGGCCACATAAACAGAACAATGATTCTATTGAAGAACTTTTTGCCGTTAAATAATGGTAGCCTACAGTACTAGCCTATAATTATGAATAATATAATCGACGAATCGTCATAATTTTAAATGCTACATGTGAAGATTTTCTATTCTGTAACGCGATGCGGATTCTGTTTATTCCTTTGACAGCAATTGGGAGTGTGATGGTTGCACCTCAAAACACAGCAGTTGTCGCAGGAGATTTTATGTCGATGGAATGTCAGACTAACGAAGAATGGAAAGTTCGTAGATGGGAACTATCAAGAGCCACAAAAGGAGATTCAATCAACGTTTATTCGCATGGAATTCCAAGTCCATATCTCCCCGAATTCACCCATTTTGGTGTTCAAGTGAATAACAAAGGATCTGGGATTCTTTACACCAACTCAACGAGGATAAGTGACGCTGGACTCTATGCATGCGTAACCAGAAGTCCAGAAGACAAAACAAACAAAGTCACTGCACAGTTAACAGTATTAGGTATGAATCAATTGAATCATGCAACTTCTGTGCAGATATAGTTTCTTAAACAATTCAATTACGTAGATCATAGTTTGCAAATAATTATTGTGTGAAATCTGTGAGTGAACAGCAACAGCATAAATATAATTTTAATAAATAAATTTCTAACACCCTTTAAAAAGTTTTAGGCTAATTTTAATAGCTTACAACAATGAAATCGTATAAACAGTCGTTACTTGAAATCCTACTTAACATAAGGCTGAATATTATGTCTTGTTCAACGTAATATGTAGGCCTGGTAACAGCATAAATTTAGGGTCTAGCTAGCCTACTTTGAAAAGTATGGCTTGGGGAAAGGTCATTATAATGTAGCCTATTGTCATAATCATGACTGTGTTACTGATGCCAACACCAGTGCTGCACCACCTGAAAAATTATGTACATGTATGACCAACTTCCTTGTAGAGACCCGCCTGCGACATTATCACAGTCATAAACTCGGAACTTCTGCTAATATGCAGCGTCCACAAAACTGAAATCGCGGGGGAGGGGCGGGTAAAAATCCGAAGAGTAAGGCAGTCAGCCCTGCTAGTCAGACCGCTAGAGTGGACGATGCTTAGAGTTGGAAAAGACTCTGAAACTAAACTCAGCAACTGAAAACTATGTTGCCAATAACAATTAGTAACCCACCTTGAACAATAATCTCAATCAAGTAGGCTGAAATTGTTTGAAATGATTAGATTAATAGCAAGATATAGGCCTAAGAGGCGTTTGCTGCGTGTTCATGACATTGTGTTGCCTGTCATGTTTGTGCTTCAGAGTAAGCTTATCTCATTATTTTGATTTGTTTGATATAGAATCTCGACCGATTTGCGAAACAAATCTTTCAGCAAATGGCAACACGTCATTGGTGGAAGATTATATTTGGTTTCGCTGCAACGTTTCCTTTAGAGGATTCTGGGCTCCAACAATGGAGTGGAGACAACACAGTGGAAATGGAGACATGGGAAAAATATTAACTGATGGAGTTAAAATATTACGAATACCCAACACAAATGTAATTTCCACGCTGACCATTAAAACCGATTCGTCAATGAAAGGTGTTTTCTTTTCATGCAAAACTTATTTCACTGCGTATGATGGACAACCATTCTATGATTTAGCCAATAACACTCCCAACTATAGTTACACATGGAATTCAGAAGTTGTCGAATCGCCAAATCACTCGATTCCAGAACCTGATACAGATGACATTGTGAATGATTCAACTTCATCGTCTGATTGGAGTAAGTTGTGTCATTCAATATGCATGTCAAATCCCATAGAAGAAAACTACACGTAGGCCTAAGCTAAGTCTAATGGGTTCAAAATATGATAGTGATATACAACACTTTCTGAAAAATAGGATGGAGTTCCAATAGTCAAAGGAACAAGCTTGGGTGACCGTACGTAGCGGGAAAGTGGAAAAACTCCTCCCACGGAAAATTGACACCTACATTTTTCAACTGTTATTTTGTATAGCCGTGACCATTTGCGCTTTGCACCTTCTACAAAGATAATTAATCAAGAGCGCCCATGAGAGCAAGGTTGCGACTTCATACCACAAAGTGATGGCAATCAATTCCTGCCTTCCACCCCACCCATGCCCTTTCTTTCCTTCTTTCTCCCTGTGGACATTGCATGCAAGACTTCACGGCGAGTGTTGCCGTTTGAAGAATATTTCTCGCTTCGACATTTCAATTATAATCGACAAATAGGTCAGGTCACGTCTGCCGGAAGTGGTCCAGTGGTCCTGTTGTTAGATTGAGCATAGAAAAGCATTAATGTTCCAGGTGGTTAAAAAAAACGTTGGATTGTTGAATTTGTTGATGTATGAAGACAATTTGATCGGAATATTAAAATTTCGTTAACTTGAGCTAAACGTGTCTTGTGTGTTTACAAAGCTGAGTATACTCGACCCGGCACAATGCGCATGAGAACACGATAGACTAGGCTATTATTATATCGATTCCACTTATTGCTTCAAACCAAAAATAAAGCTGTCATGTGACAAAAAATGCTTCAACACAGGTTCAAAAAGCGTTTCGAATGCCAGCATCACTTTTTAAACTGGTGGCCAGCGCAACACGATGACCTAGAGTCAAAGGGTTGCGTATAAGCACAATAATTTATTTTGGGTGTTTAACTGAATGCACTTTTCCATGGGCAAATAATATGCTACCTCCATTATAGCCTTTACAAATGCATGTGAAGTTACCAGTTCAACCGCAGCGTTGATCTTGATTTAATCACGAATCTGTCACAATAATTATAGCCAGTCTGCCTTTGTTTATGTTTAACAAAGTTAACTATGTGTCGATCTCGTGCTGTGCAGTGTGCATTGCAGGATGAATTTGTTCCAAATGAATATAATAATAAGCTTTTTTGTTTATCGATTTCTCTAGCATTGCTGGTGGCTGGGATGTCCGTGTTCTTAATCCTGCTGGCCATATTGGTCGTTGTCTTAGGAGTACACTATAGGGAAAGAATCATTGGTAAGTCATCGTAGTCGTCATGATGTTGACGATCATCAGGATCAACATCATCATCATCATCATCATCGTCGTCGTCGTCATCATCATAATCATCATCATCATCATCATCATCATCATCATCATCATCATCATCATCACCGCCGCCGCCGTCGTCTTCATCATCATCATCATCATCATCGTCGTCGTCGTCGTCGTCATCGTCGTCATCGTCGTCATCATCATTATCATCATCATCATCATCATCATCATCATCATCATCATGTATTCATCACAAATTCAGCATAATATCACATCATTGACAGCCCAACAATAATCGTCGTTGTCGTTGGCAACAGAATCATCATCACTATCGTGCCACCTGTCACCACCCCACCACCACCACCACCACCACCACCATCATCATCATCATCATCGTCATCATAATCACCATCATAACCACCACATTTTTGGAACTTGCACAATGTAGGCTATCAACACTATGAAATATACCACTGCACTATCATCAGCGTGATCATTGTCATAACCACCAGCATCACCAGCATCATCATGGTTCACTTTAAAAAATATCAGACATGTCAAAAAATTACAGGCTACGCCTGTAACCGAAGAGGGGTGGGGTCAAGGTGGGCATAGGACTGGATACGGGAGGGCGTAGCGGTGGGGAGGGGCAAAAACTTCCGGTTCAACGCCGGGATTCTCTTTCCGGGAGCAGGGTGAGAGGGTTTACTGTCAATACCGCGCACACAATACCGCGCACACAATACCGCGATTTTTAATACCGCGCACGATCGTTACCGCGCACGATCGATACCGCGAATTTGTTCAATCCAGCTTATATTTCATACCTATAAATACCTCCATCCAGCTTCTATTTCATATATAAAAATACCCTCATCCAGCTTCCATTTCTCATGCTTTATTCTCGTCAATCCAGCTTCTATTTCAGACATAGAAATACCTTCATTCAGCTCTTATTTCTCATGCTTATTTTCGTCAATCCAGCTTCTATTTCAGACATAGAAGTACATTAATCCAGCTCTTATTTCTCATGCTTTATTTTCGTCAATCCAGTTTCTATTTCATATATAAAAATACCCTTATCCAGCTTCCATTTCTCATGCTTTATTTTTACCAATCCAGCTTCTATTTGACACATAGAAATACCTTCATCCGGCTCTTATTTCTATGTATTTCTATGTCTAAAATAGAAGCTGGATGGTCGAAAATAAGCATGAGAAATAAGAGCTGGATGTAGGTATTTCTATGTCTGAAGTAGAAGCTGGATTGACGAGAAAAACGAGCGAGAAATAGAACCTGGATGAAGGTAGATATAGGTACGAAATATAAGCTGGATTGAACAAATTCGCGGTATCGATCGTGCGCGGTAACGATCGTGCGCGGTATTGAAAATCGCGGTATTGTGTGCGCGGTATTGTGTGCGCGGTATTGTGTGCGCGGTATTGACCGGATACCGGGTGAGAGCTGGGTGGTATGTAGGGAGAGAACACCCGAAATTCAGTGGTCAATTCGGATACCCCAGTGGCGAAAAACTAAAATTTCCCGGACAACGCCGGGTACCACAGCTAGTATTATAAGCTTAATAATAAGTGAGTAAACAATTACAGGTATTTGTATATAGAACATGATAAGTGAATGTTCGTTTAATTTAATTTCCAGTGCCAAAGCGTGTAAAACCTGACCTCGTACAACATGAAGTTCCCAACATACAGCTGAGCTCATACGGTAAGCGACTACTGTACATAATTTCAGTTGACCTATAATTATAGGTCTAATAATTTATCATAATGCTGGTAGCCTATTATAATAAATGAGAGACCTTCGGCACTAAGTACTGACGCATAATTATGCTATAATTAGCATCAATTATTCTGACGTTTTAGTTTGATAAATAGCATGAGATCGTGACGCTGTTACTCATAAATCCGACTCTTAGTCGCTTACATAAAATTAATGGAACTTATGTGTGCTTGTGTGCTTGTTTGTATGCATGTGTATGTGCACGCATGCGCGTATGCATGCATAGCCTATATATATATATAAATTTTAAATGCATAGGCCTAAACTAAATACAGGCATGGCATGCATAGGCTTTCAAATGCATGAATAGTTGTATACGACTTGCTTTTATTAAACTTTACAGTCATGTTTTGAAACACCGAATATGAAGCCTGTGTAAGTGTGTATGGTGAGAGGTAGGCCTATTTACAGTTAAAATAAGAATGTCGGGGTCATGTATCAGAAAATAATGTTCACGGAAAGTGAAAATCGATTACCATGGATGATTTCTTTTTTTTAGATAGGCCTATCTTACGTTCTTTAGAAAATACGTTTACAACAATAATTAATTAGTGTTTAAATCACGAACAGTGTTTTGTCATTTATTTTAGCCACATATGCAGAAGTCACATTCGCTCAACCAGAGCAGCGTAATACCGAAACAAAGCGGTTACAACAAGGTATTGTATTTATAAGACACTGTGCACTGTGTGCAGCGTGCAATCGACCTAATGATTCAAGCATTGACAATCTTGGGTATATAAGTTTGGCATCACATTTAACAATGTTCGCTCAAAGCAAAACTACATAATTTATATGCTAGTATAGCCTAGGTCTACTGTATAATGTATATACATAACCTGATTTAAAGTTTACACTGCTACTCTGAGTAGATATCTTGAAGAGGCGCTTTATAAATTCTCAGAATGAATAAATGAATGAATAAATGAAAGAATGAATGAATGAATGAATGGATGAATGAATGAATGAATGAATGAATGAATGAATGAATGAATGAATATAGATGGCACTGAAGATTGTAGTCGGAAATTTTCACAACGTCGGTTCCAGTGTAAATATTCATCGGGTTTGATTCCGGTAGTCTGTATGACTCCAGTTCAGTCTGGGAACAAAATGTTAAAACTGTAGTTTCTTAACTGTTGCTCAAAATAAAACCAGCCGGGCAATGTTATAGAGGATGGAATTAATTAGAATGGGTGTAAAACGGAAGAGAATAACACAATTTAGAACATGATTTCAAAAGTGCAACTTTCAGCTGTGAGTAATAGATGGCTGCCAAGGAGAAATTTATATGCCTTTAAAAGTGATAGGCTAATTGTGATTTGGCTGTAACGCCTAAAGTGCACGAAGAGTCGGCCATGTGGAATCGTCCCAGTTATCAAATTTTATCAGATATTATTGTTTTTGAACATAATCAATTAAATATAGGTCCTAACCTGGGGATTTCAAATTTGATGGGTAAAACCTTCAGCAGTTTTGGCCCAGACAATAAAATATGCATTATAGCTACTTGTAGATAATTGTGTCTATTAAAACTACAATAATATAGCTAACCTACTGTGTTTTTAGACAGAAAACTCAGGCCTGTAAGTTTTCCTCATGCTAAAATGCCGATGATTTGTGATTGAATGGCAATGCAGCATCACGAAAAACAAAAGGTCGCGGGCTATAAAAACGCGTATAGGCTACCACTCACCGTAATTCTTACCCTAGTAGCTGTTCCGCCCATCTAATCCAATGGTAACTAGACCCGGACCACTATGGATTAGCCTACTCTTACCGACAACCCTTTTGACTCAACGCAGCGCTCGTGAATAAGCTGGTGCCCCGCGCTTGGCGTTCTCCCGAGTAGCGCTTTAGACATTTGGAGATTACGATTACGATTACGACTACCACGTAGATTGACTCAGCCTTCATTCCTTAGGCTTAGGGGGTCTAATAGGGTCTATGGTAATGAGCAACAGTGGAACGGATCTGAGACTAATGGTCAGTTGTAAAATCGTCTCTAGTTTAACTGTCTTGCTATCATGTAGGCCTATAATTATTACTTTTTCATGTGACCTAATCATACTCCGGTTGCATGTGCAGTTTTATTAGAATAAACGAATAGACTATCTTCAAAAGAATCCATTGTTGCATGATCTCATTGACCTTGTTTTTGCTTTTTCTCTCTGTTGCTTTCCCTTTAAATGCTTGAATTTACGACGAATTTAATTTGTTTTTGTATTCTGCAGCTCGCGAAGTTCAACCAGGATATTGTCCTACCTATGCAAAAGTTATGAAAGTGAATAGTAAGTCAATCCAAATCATAACTTTTACAGGATCATACATAGTTCTTCAGCTATTATGGAAATCCTTCAATGTTTTTCAACTTTTTTGTGATTCATTAGTTGTGCTATTGGACTATCATACTCCAGATGTCTGACCAAAATGTGCCCATGCCAACGTAATCGTAGTTGTTCACTGTTGTTCAGTCGCTTTCTTTTTTTTAGCATGGCAAGGTAGCCCATAATTTTTGAAGCTAGATCCGTGAGAAGT